>BTPG01000001.1:82650081-83204681 GCA_036245525.1 Semisulcospira habei
AATAATAATAATAATAATAATAATAATAATAATAATTTAAAAAAGTAAATAATAATAATTTTAAAAAAACAGAAATATTTCGCGCACACACAAAGGAACGGTGAGGTATGACATTGTATGGAGTTCGAGATTTAACCTATACTGACTAGCAAAAGAAATGCGACATCATCGTCATCATCGGAATACCGATTATGTTGCATTTGTTTCCTTTGTCAGTGATTTATTTCTACAGCGTAAAAAAAGGCTCACAATTTAATACCAAAACCACAACACGCACGATTCACGTAATAAAAAGTAGGCTCGGTACAATAAATAAAGATTCTAGGCCCCAAAACGTTTTTTTTTTTTTTTTTTTTTTCATTACGATTGCCTTTATTTAGGCCTAAATATAATTGATCTCTCTCTCTCTCTCTCTCTCTCTCTCTCTCTCTCTCTCTCTCTCTCTCTCTCTCTCTCTCTCTCTCTCTCTCTCTCTCTCTCTCTCTCTGTTATGTAAAAGTGCATATTGTGTAAAGTGTCGCGTGTGTTACATATTTAACCCATTCAGCCCTGACGCACTACAGCCGGAAATGGGTCGACCATGATAATTTAAGGGTAGTGCCAGATTAGCTTGGCGCCTGTCGGCGCCAAGAATAAGAATTAGAATAAGAGTACTTTATTATCTCGAAAAGAGAAATTCGTCTCGCCACCTCAGGTGCAACTCGCAATCACACACACTCACACAACAGTTTACAAACAAATGGACAATAACATAGCTACAAAATGGACAATGACTCGGGATGGGTGAAGCCCGTCGCCAAGGCATCTAAAGGCCGGCGCCAGTGGCCTCATCCCGACCCGAACCTCCCTGAAAAAAAACAGCGGAATACTAAGACAACCCTCTGTCTCCTGAACACACTATTATATTTTCTTTCGTAAAGCCGTTCCTACTTGACTAAAGCTAGTACATGAAATACAAGTTAACAACAGAAACAAAATACCGTCGACAGAGAAATTATCTCAGATCTAGTCTAAAAACAGCAGTCAAAGCTGCACCTGGGCAGCCCGTCGCCATAGTACAGCGCCGGCATTTAGAGGACACGGCTCCGACAAAGTCCGTCAACACTATGAGTTACATTATAAATATGAGAAATGCGCCTATAAATACTATGTATTATTATTATTATTATTGTGTTTACATATAAATATCATTCTGGTATCCGCCATGAGTCGTTATAATAAATACCCACACACAGTCCTGTTCACTTTCACTGGCACACTGCTTGTTGGGAAATGTCTGTCAACAACGAAAGTCGGCGAGCCAGGCAGATGCTACATAAACACGGCCGCCGAGGAGGAAACGCAGTAACTACTGAAGAAAGTAGTAAAGCTCGCTGGTAGATGCTTCTCTGTATGCTTTCACGCTTTTCTGTGAAGTCAGACAGAATAAAGAAAAATCTGCACCAGTCTGCAAACGGCACTGTAGGATGAGCCCGGAATAGCACGTGATTAGTAATTCCACAGTTCATCTGCACGCTTTTAGTCTTTGACTATTTGGCTGGCGCGCGAAGTATGTTGAAATTCAGTCCAACTGTAGATGAAGCCGATCCGACTCAGTATTACAAAATAAAGACGATATTCTATCAAATAAGTTGTTGAAAAAGTACATCACTGTTTTCTAGGAACTTGATGGCACAACACTGCCTGGAAAATAATACTTATAGGCGTCGCTTCAAAGCACAGTTGACGGATTTTGCCGGAACTGCCGGCCAGGAGATGATGCCTGGCCGCCTTCTTGCCCCGCCTAATCTGGCACTTTGCCCTTGAATTATCATGGTCGATCCATCTCCTGCAACTGGTGCATAGTCATTAGATGACGCCTCCATAATTTGCGAAATATGTCCGTCAGGTTGAATGAGTTAATCATATTCAAGTGGTGAGAAAACATGAACTAAAATCTTGAACACAGTGAGCCGTAAGATCGATATTTCAAGATTATTTTAGGAGTTGTACTCTAGAGATTTTATTACATTAGATTTCAGGGGACAGATCGACCATGCTAGTTCAAGGGTGGTTTCAGTAAGGCTTGGCGCCTATACGTGACAAGCTAGTCATCACCCTTGAACTATCATGGTCGATCATTCTGTCTCCTGTCGGAGTGTGTCATAGCTGAATGAGTTGTTGTTTGTTTGATTGTTTGTTTGTTTGTTTGTTTGTTTATGTGTTTTATTTATTTATTTACTTATTTATTTATTTATTTTGGTTTTAGCTTTTGTTATTCTCGTGCCTTTGCGAGTGTATACTCCTGATAGACCCACTAAATGTGTGTGTGGGGAGGGGGGGACGCATCAAGTACACGTCTATTCAAATGAAATCATCTCATTTGAATAGAAGAGTACTTGTGGCATACACCCCGAGCTTAACCCTCTTAACCCCACGGCCGCATTTCCAAACTTTTGGAGGCATTGTCTAACGACTATGTAATAATAATAATAATAATAATACATCGTTTTTATATAATGCCCTTCCCCACAGACAGCAAGCTCGGAGCGCTTTACAGTAGATAAAAATATTTTTTTGGCGCTCCACCATTTACAAGGCAGCTGTCTCCTTTGAGGACTCTCACAGAGCTAGCCTTAAGGACAAGCGGCTCAGGAGAAAAAACAGAGATGCCGCAGCTCAGAACCCTGGCCATACCTTCCCCTGCAGCCACTGCGGTCGAACCTGCCTGTCTCGGATTGGCCTCCGCAGCCACGAACAAGCCTGCAGACGTCGTGGGCAACTCCTATAAAATCTTCGTTCGCGAAGTCAAGCCAAGAAAAGGAGAAAAATTAGAACAAAATAAACACGCACTCACTCTTAAAATAAACACTAGCTCGCACCATGTAGGCACATTCCTAACACGAAACACACACGCACATACACAAACAAACACACACCGCGCGCGCGCGCACACACACACACACACACACACACACACACACACACACACACACACACACGCAATCTACATACATGGGCTACATATAAGACAACAGCCAACCGTCATTCCAGGCAGCACATCCAGACTAAGCTAATCCTGATATGCTACCTCGAAAAGATGGGTCTTCAATTTAGTTTTGAAAGTCGTCAGGGTAAGGGATAGACGGACATGCAGTGGAAGTGAGTTCCAGACGTGAGGGGCCTCATAAATGAAAGAACGTGCACCAGCAGTTTTTAGGTTGACTCTGGGCTGAACAAGCAGTTTCTGTGAGCTTGAGCGTAGACTTCTACTATGGTTGTGTGATGCAAGGGAAAGGGACAGATATGCAGGAAGTGTATTGTCATAGTGTTTGTATGCCAAAGTGGGCAGCTTGTACTCTATTCTCTGCTCGACAGGTAGCCAGTGGAGATGATGGATTGATCATGATAATTCAGGGGAAGAGCCAGATGAGCTTGGAGCCTGAAGTCGCTAAGCTCATCTGGCACTACCCTATGAATTATCATGATCAATCCATTTCCTGCTGCAGGGTGTTGGAGCTAAATGGGTTAAGCATCTCCGAGTGGGTCTGGCTATGGAGTACTCTTGCAAATCATATCAGCAAACGGTATGGGATTCTTACAGCACTTATGCTGTATTCTCTTAAAGGTTAAGGTGCAATATCAGTCGATCAATGATGATTTGTCCAACATGCCCTAAAAGGATGTAGTACAATTACCCTCAAACTGTCACCGCTCCCCTTCATGGGCTGTTCACCTCCGACCTCGCCTCGCGCTGTGACGCGTCTTCGTCTGTCATCCCCCATATCTACAGCATCTCCGGAACTGAACTCACACAGCGTTCAAGCTTGTCACTGGTAAATTGCCTGTGGTGCGTGTCTATAGTACTAGAAAGTATACATGTACTACTACTGCTACTACTACTACTACTACTACTACTGCTGCTGCTGCTGCTGCTACTGCTACAAATAGCAACCATGTATTTTGCAAGAAAAAAAGTTGTCTTGGAAGAGAGGTACTCTTTCAAGAGAAGTATTGAAGGGCAGAAAGTGTCAACTGCCATTGAAGACCACCTAGAATTGATGGTCTTTAACTCATTCGCGGGAAGCCGCATCCGGATGCGCGGCTTATGCCGCGCCGGCATCTGGATGCGGCCGGCCGCGAATGAGTTAATGACGTGATCTCTCACAATGGTGAGTGCTCGCTCAAAACATGTCCAGATCTACTACTACTACTACCACTACTACAATAAGAACAAAAAGTACTAATGCTACGACAAATACCTCTACTACTACTACTACTACTACTACTACTACTACTACTACTACTACTACTACTACTGCTACTACTACCACTACTACCACTACTACTACTACTGCTACTGCTACTACTACTACTACTACTACTACTGCTACTACTACTACTACTACTACTGCTACTACTACTACTACTGCTACTACTACTACTGCTACTACTACTGCTACTACTACTACTACTACTGCTACTACTACTGCTACTACTGCTACTACTACTACTGCTACTACTACTGCTACTACTACTACTGCTACTAGTACTACTACTACTACTACGTAAACAGGAAAGCTTGTCAGTGTGTAGATAACTCATACAAAATTGGCTCACTATCTCACAGGAGAGACCCTGATAGGCCCATGGTATGTGCCCATTGATGATGATGAAGAGAAGGAGGATCACAAAAAGAAGACAAAGAAGATACATTATACTATTATTATTATTATTATTATTATTATTATTATTATTATTATTATTATTATTATTATTATTTTGTTGTTGTTGTTAGTATAGTATAGTATAGTATAGTATAGTATAGTATAGTATAGTATAGTATAGTATAGTATAGTATAGTATAGTATAGTATAGTATAGTATCATCATATTATTATTATTATCATTTGTATTATTATTAATTGTATTATCATTAATTATACTATATATTATTATAGGAGTATTTACAATGGTTATGATGATGATGATCATAATAATAATAATAATAATAATAATAATAATAATATTTTAACAAAATGACAAAAATAAAGAACAGTTTCACATGGCTAATTTCAAACAAGCAGCATCAATAAGCTATTCGAAACACACACAAAACAGTGAGCAGTAACTGCACGTTACATTGATACTATTCGAAACTGCAAACATGCTCAAAGCACGCACAACCCTTACACGAACTAAGCTAGGGGGACAGAAGGGGGAGGGGGGAGGGCGGGGGGGGATGGAGGGGGGAGGGGGGAGTTATGCTTGCAACCTCCTGACGCCTAATCAAGTCCATTTGATGAGATCATTGCATGGATTTGAGGTTAGTTTGACTCAGACTGCCCTCGGGCCACATGAAGATATGACACATGCAGAGAAAATAATAATACACACAAACCAGAAAAAATAAACTTAGAGAAGAAAAAAACACACACAAAAACAGACGAGCAATAAACGTTAAATAAAGTCGATTTTAACGACTTCACCTGAATCTTAGCAATCTTAAACCACACACTGGTCGCTTTCCTCGATTCGCTACCGCCGTACACTGGTTGTCTCCCTCGATTCGCTACCGCGGGACGGCGGGACCGCTGTAACGAATCGAAGGACACTACCGGTGTTTCACGAGACATCATACAACTTTAACCCCTTGATCGAATGCCGGGTTAAAGCGAACGCTGCCAAGCTGCAAGAGACATAAACCCTCATGAGCCCCCGCAGTCTCGGGGGCTCATGAGGATTTATGTCTATTGCTAGTCCTGTGTTCTTTATAACTATTTTGGTACCATTTACGGCTGTGTATTTCACGCAAATATCGGTCAGTGTGTGGTGCCGAGTTACAGACGGGCAGTTCGTGATCTCTGGCAGGGAAGGGTTAACAAAGACTGTTTTAACCCTTATCATTCGGAATACACAAGTGTGTGAAATAAGTTTGACTAAAATAGTTCAAGGGTAGTGCCAGAATAGCTTGGCACCTCTGGGCGCCAAGCTATTCTGCTATTCTGCTATTCTGGCACCACCCTTGAACTCCAGCCATTGTGGCGATATTCCTTATCTGTAAGTGTAAGTACTATAATGTAGCTTGCGTATGGCAGTGTACAAATTTGAAGCTTTTAGCCTCAGAATGATACGGGTTAATCACAACCCGCGCACCTGTTGTGTGTACAAAACTCGCTGATGGTGCGGTCAACCTCCAGTGACTGCGTGGCTCGGAGGGACACAAGTTCGCATCAGTCTCCGGGTCCCGTCCGCGCCGCTGCTCAGCGAAGCGTGACCACCACTGCACCGTGCTAATCACTCAACCGAGCGCTTTCCTTCTGCCAGGGACACAGAGCCTCATGAGCTCCGGCAGTCTAGAAGGGCTCATGAAGATCTTTCGGTGATATCTCCACGATGGTTTACTCTGTGTGATAAGATGGAATTGTGTTTCCGTGTCAGTCTCGCAAGTTAAAAGTTTATAAATAATTTGTGTGTGCTGGTCTGTTATTTTGGTCCTTACGGCGAAGTCGTAATGACCAAAATCACACCTGCACATATCATTCTCACGTCGAGGAGATGATGGGAATTTAATCTGAAACTACACAGTCGGCGTACTGTAAAATAAGGGCTGGTTTCGGATTGTGGACTTCACGACTGCTGGTCCGAGACTTTGGACATCACGGCTATAAGCCGTGATGTCCAAAGTCTCGGACCAACAGAACAAAAATGGTGGTCGCCCACATAACGGTTTGCGTGTGTCTTGCTCCCCTCATATAAAACCGCTCCAAGCCCTTTGCTAGTGTGCAACACGTAACCATCCTAGGCGTAACATTGTGCTTAGGGCGGTTTTCCGCAACGAAAACAATGCGCTTAAAAATTATGGCCTGGCTCCTTAAAAGTTGTGGACTTATGTACGATAATGGTTTGACTGAGCCCTGCTAATCCAGAGTGAGTCCGTCTGATGGTAGACAGTGCTCGTAATGTTGTGATGTCTGTGAAAGGATTTTACTAATTGGTGTAACAGAGAAGCAAGAACGAATCGCGAGATGTGTGTTTCGTGAAGTTTTGAGTGGAGAGAAAAATACTGAATATTGAAAAACAAATTGTGAATGTGCTTTATGAGTGTGAATGTTTTGGGTTTTTTGTTGTTGTAACAATTGGATTATTTGACTGAAATACACTCATCATAAAAGGTAAGGATTTTAAAGTTTTTATTAGTTTATCATTGATCGTATCGATTTTACTATACATGTATTTGATTTTATAGAGTTTTATTTCGCTCGCTTTGTTATTTATACATGTGTACATAAAGGGAACGCGTTTTCAAGAAACATTTTAGCATATTCATACACATGCTGTTCTTTATTTGATGTTTTTTAAATGACTTATTATTTTATTATTTGAGCATTCATTCATTCATTCATTCATTCATTCATTCATCCATCCATTCATCCATCCATTCATCCATCCATCCATCCATCTATCCATCCGTCTATCCATCCGGCCAGTCAGGCAGTTGGGTTTTTTTGCGTTTATTATTTTGTTTGTTAATCATTGTTTGTTTGTTTGTTCCGTGGATGTTTTACTCTTAGATTTTTATTTATTTATTTATTTATTTTATTTTTATTTATTATTTTTATTTTTATTTATATTTATTTATTTTATTTATTTATTTATTTATTTATTTTTATTTAATTTTTTTATATTTATTTTATTTATTTATTTATTTTATTTTATTTATTTTTTTTTTTTTTGGGGGGGGGGGGGTAATAGGCAAACATTTTCACCAGTCTTGCCACACTTTCTACTGTAGCTGTTTACGTGTACAACCTGCCATCCGACATGGCCATGTGTCTTGGAAAGATGTCTTTTAAAACTCTTGTCACGTTGATGCATGCATGCATGCGCACATCATAGTTGACAACCAAGCGTCACTGCGCGGTGAGCAACAGGTACTCGGGCGGACGCCGCAGTTGTTGGCCCGCGCACAGCCGCTGTGCGCGGGCCAACTACTGCGTCGTCCGCCCGATTGTTCTCTGGGAATGTGGTTAGGGAAAGGCGTTCGCCTGGTTTGTGGTTGGTTTGTTATATAGGGTGAGTTTGCTGATTGGTTAAGAAGACAAATACAGGATTAAGTAAGCAAAATTATGTACATGTAGTATTTTTCATACAACCTGTTTGTTATCATGACTTGCACCACATACGAGTATGTCTTCACGCTAGGCGCTTAGCTTAGTTCTCTGTCTGCTACACATTGGTTTTATTTGTAATAAAATAACATGAAATAAAATATTTTTTTACAATTAAAAATAGAATGGTATAAAATGGAATGGTTTAAAATGGTGCAAAATAAAATAAAATAAACTTACATTAACATAACTTAACATAACTTAAATTAAATTAAATTAAATTAATCAAATTAAGTCAAGTCAAATCAAATCAAATCTGCTTATTCTATTCTACTCTACTCTTGTGTATTTAATCTGTTCTGTTCCGTTCGGTAATGTTCTATTCTATTTATGCGGTAGATTTTGTTTAATTTAAAAATTCCTCCATATTCAGATGGAGCCTCGAGAGGGCCGCCTGCGCCAGTCTCGCTCCCTGGCGGACCTGACTGACACCTCACAACACCAAGCTCCACTGACCAACAGACAAAGGTCCGGGTCATCCGCCGAACTCCTACAGGTCCCGGGGTCACACTACCACCGGCCCCCCTCCCCCCTCACAACCTATCAATACCCTTCTTCTCACGACACAAGTTCCGCTTCGCCGCAGGACAAGCGAGGACGCTCTACCCCGCCGCACGAAACGCCAAGACGGTCTGCGTCGCCCAGTATCGCTCAACTCGCTGCACGTATTAGTCAGGCAGAACTTAACAAACTGAGGATGTTCGCGGGTTCCCCTCAAATTCCTCAGTCTGCTCAGTTCCGCATGACTGATCCGGGGGTGGGAGAAGGCAGAAGCTCGAGGGACCCATCTCCCCCCTATCAGTCTCACTCACGACGCATCGCCTCTGGTCATGCGGACAACCAGCATGATTTGCATAATTTAACCGATCAGTCCCCGTACATCTCCCGCAGTCGATCGCCAGCCATCGGGGGGAGCGGTGATCTGTCCAGACTGTGATCCTTATTCACAAAGAGAGGGTGACCCTGGGAGTATTCATCCCAGGAACACGCATTACAACAACGACAGGCACCGAGGACATCTCCAGCTAGCGATTGCGGACAGTGGCCAGTTTAGTGCTAACTCTTCAGCCAGCTCAGGAGCGGACTTTAGACATGACCACAGTTCTCCGTATGAGTCCAGGCCGCGATCCAGCTCTGCCCTGAGTATGGACACGTCCCAGTCATCGGGCTCGTCGTCTGACGGCAATATGTTGTCACTGTCAGGTAAACAAGATGGGATGAACCATAACCCACAAAGTCCCTTCTATATGAGAGCTGTCCTCGCTGTCAAGGGTCTCTACCTTTTGTCTTTGACCTGATTCTGATGTTGAAATATCTCCTATTGAAAAAGTCTCGCAGGTCTGCCAATGCTCCAGTGAGCTCTATAAGGGGCGCAGGACATACGCGTCATTGGTTTGTCAAAAGTCATTTGTCATGACGCAAGTTTTAGTTTTTAAGTAATTTTATATTTTACGTGATATGAGTTTCACTTTCGCTTCATAAGCTTGAGAAAATGGTGACAAAACTAGAATTTCACGCTACAATTTCAGTCTTGCTATAATTTTTGTGAAAGCAGGTTGAATTTACACTAAGTGACACGGGTCACTTGCATGCTCTTCTGAAAGCGCGTCGATGTGTGTGTGCGTGTTCGTGCGTGCTTGCGCGCGCCCTCGAAATATCTCCAATAAGCATAGATCCTCATGCGCCCTCCGGGCGCATGAGGATCTATTCCTCCTGGAGATGCGCGCATGTTTGTGTGTGTGTGAGAGAGAGAGAGAGAGAGAGAGCGGGCGAGAGAGAGATTTGCGTCATATTTAGAGTATTGAGTCAATGTCTGCGTGGTGACGATTTGCTTCTTCTACGTCACCACCACTGTCTGACTTTCTCCAGAAGTCAAGGTTTTTTACTGTTTTATTTTTTTCTGAAAAGAATTAATTTTTACTGAAAAAGCTGGCTAACGAACTCATCCAATGCCTTTCTCTTTTGAAAGCTCGACGAAGTGTGTGTGTGTGTGTGTGTGTGTGTGTGTGTGTGTGTGTGTGTGTGTGTGTGTGTGTGTGTGTGTGTGTGTGTGTGTGTGTGCGCGCGCGTAGTGTTAGTGCGTACATGCGCGGGCGCTCCAAACATCTCCAAAAGACATAGACGCTCATGCGCTCTCCGGGCGCATGATGATCTATGCCTCTTGGAGGTGCGCTCATGTCTGAGAGAGAGAGAGAGAGAGAGAGAGAGAGAGAGAGAGAGAGAGAGAGAGAGAGAGAGAGAGAGAGAGAGAGAGAGAGTTACGTCATATTTAGAGTATTATGTCAATGTCTGCGTGGTGACGGAGTTGCCTCTTTTAAGTCACCGTCATTGTCTGACTTTAACTAGAAGTCAAGATTTTGTACTGTTTTAATTCTTTTCTGAAAAGAAATAATTTTTACTAAAGAATTTGAAAGGATACAAAGCTGGCTAACGAACTCATCCAATGTCTTTATCCAAACTAGTTATATCCAACATTTCAAGTAATATGACAAAAAATTACGAACTCTAATCTTGGTCAACCGACTTCCTATAAACTGATGTTTATGTCTTAAATGAGACATTCAATTACAATATCCTCTTAGCCACCCCTTTAAGAAATTATTTCGCCAAGTTTCAAGCTTGTGTGTACAGAAATATCGGAGATTCTCTTGTTTACATACATACGCACACACATACATACATACATACATACATACATACATACATACATACATACATACATACATACATACATACATACATACATAACATAACATAACGTAACATACATACATACATGCATGCATACATACAAACATATATACATACATACATACATACACACACACACACATACATACATGCATACACACACACACATACATACATACATACATACATACATACATACATACATACATACATACATACATACATACATACATACATACATACATACATACGCACATACGGCGCTTCGCGCCAAATGTACGTTCAGCAGCGAGGTTAGAGTAACTATACATGACGTAATTTTTACCTTGTTACATCCATTGTTAGAGGATTAGGCCTGCCCGTGTTTGACATCATGGACATGCTATTCAATTCGACCCAACGCGACCCGTCCTAAAATGTCCCTTCTATAAACAGAAGGGACTTAAAAAGAACTCAACAAAAAAGAAACACCCCTCGAAAAAATGTCCTGTTTGTTTGTATACTTTTTTCTTTCTTTCTTCTTTTTAATACCTAACAACGATCTTTATTGCGTATTAAACGTTTGTCAGTGTTTTTTCTCAAAGCGTGTTTCTTATCTTCCTGTTGGATATTATAAAAATATTTCTTTCTTTAGTGGTTTTTGTATTTAACCCGCTTCCTTAATATCCTTTACTGTTTTGTCTTTGTTGTTATCGTTGTTGTTCTGTTTGTTTGTTTCGGTTTTTTGTTTGTTTGTTTGTTGTTGGGTTTTTGTTGTTTGTTTGTTTGTTTGTTGTTGTTGTTGTTTGGAGGTGTTGTTTTGTTTTGTTTTTGTTGTTGTTGTTGTTGTTTTTGTTGTTTTTGGGGGTGGGGGAGGAGGGGGTCTTTCTTTCCTTGACGATTGTTCCTTTTCATATTACGTGCCTTGCAAATACCCCGCTTGTCTGCTTCTTCGTGGAGTTGGTAGAACGTTCGACTGTCGAAGAAAGGTGGCTGGTCTGAACCCAACTGGGGTCAACATTGACACCTTATTTGGTGCCCTGTCCTTGACATAATATACGTTGTGTTTAAATGACGTTACGTCCGAAACGTTTAATCCTTTCGGTTGTCTGTAGCGATTTTTTTGTCGCGATGAACCCTTTAGGAATTATCTCGACAAAAACCCCTACCGACAGCCAAAAGGATTGACATTTGTGTCTGGTTTTGTCAGGTAAAGACTACAGCGCTCACAAGGAGGTAGACCGTCGGGGGAGTGAGAGTCATATATTGGACGCGCTGGCAGGGAGAAGGGGGGTGTACCCTAGGCCCTCCTTGCCAGAGTTAGAGACGGGACGCCTGAACCTTCGGGCAGCCGAAGAACGCAGGCCGTCCACACCTATAAACACTCTTGCACATGCAGTAAACCCCCATGCGCATACAGCCACTGGTGCTGTAAACCTGCGGGACAGTCTGCGCGGGGATGCCAGACAAAGCGCGAACCATTCCAGACACGGGGTGGATTCACATCACGATCCAGGTCAGAGGCCAATCCATGCGTCATCGTCTGCACCCACCATTACCGCTCCCCCGCCCCTCCCTCCAGCTCGGCCCAGTAGGATGGGTAAGCGCTACTCAGTGCCGGACCTTCTCGACGTCAGCGACGACAATCATCATCATCTGCACCCGCAGCAACGATTCGCTTCGCACTTGGACTTGTCCCGACGGCGGATGACTGAGAGTGACCTCACAGCCTTGCCACAAGGCTTGCCTGGGCACACGCTGGGTGAACACAGTCCCGGCAACAGGTCACGAAAGGTTTCTCCGTACAGTGACGCTTCCTACGCCTCTATTAATTCACAAGCATCGCATACCCTACCCCCACCCCCACCCCCGCCTCCACCGCCACCTCCCGCTTCAAGCTCAGGGTCTAGTCGGGCGCCGTCTCTCCGCCGCAAAATGTTCGACAACTGGCCTGTCAACACATCTGTCCCTTCCATCAACGTCAAGAGCCCGGACAGCGACTACCCCGAGGGTGATCTCCCATTAAAAAGCCCCAATAACGACTACCCCGATGATGATCTCCCTTTGAAAAGCCCGGAGAGCGACTACCCGGACAACGATCTGTCTCCCACCAGGGAGAGCCCCAACAGCGAAGCTCAGGCCGCCAACTCTCACAGCAACATCTACAAGTCTGTGTCGGAGACGTCAACGACTTACATTGGTCACGGGGTGGCGTCAGACGAGACGCGTAGTACAAACACGGATAGTGGAGTTGACAGTGAGCACCTTAAAGACGAGCCCAACACTTGGTAAGTGAATTTGGTAATAATAATAATAATAATAGTAATAATAATAATAATAATAATAATAATAATAGTATTAAAAAAAATAATAATAATATCGAGAACAACCCAAAGGAGAAAGAAACACGCTCAGAAGTGACAGTTATAATAATACCATAATAATAATACCGTTATTATATAGGCGCTTTTTCTCAATTTTGGGGCAAATCGACTCAGAGCGCCGCAAACTGAAACCCAACACGCACACTCACGTAGTAACAGAAACGGATGTACGCCATTTAAGACAAACACAGTACAAGACAGACAAAGGGCCAGTTCAGCTACTGAAGTTACAGAGATTTTTGATCGCTTGTATTTGAAATTTGTAAAGTGGCCTGAAACCGGTACCAAAGTGTGGGGGGGTGGGGGGGTGGGGGGTGTGGGGGGGGGGGTGTGGAAGAACCGGAGTACCCGGAGAAAGAACCCCCGGCCCGACGGTCCGCCCGAATTAACGGTGACACTTACCAGAGGAGAAAAGTCCGACGCCGGAACCCGTTTTCGAACCTCGCACCTTTGGCATTGGTGGCAGGCGCCTTAACCACTGCGCCACGGACCGCCCCAGTTACGACACAACTGTATTTCTAAGCATGTTCTTTTTCCTCTGGGTTCTTCTCTGCATTTTACACGCTTGGCAGTCACCTTTTTGTCTGAATTTAATACATGTAGTATAATCATTATCATATCGTCGTCGTCGTTTTCGTCGTCATCATCGTTATCGTAATCATCATATTAGTGAGAGTGCGTTTAAAACGAACGAGAACAAAACGACGGAGAGACAACCAGTGTGTGCCAGAAGGACTGACAATGCTCCAAACATCTCCAAGAGGCATAGATCCTCATGAGCCCTCGGGGCTCATGAGGATCTATGCCTCTTGGAGATGTTTGGAGTGTTCTGTCGTTGCTTATGGCGCAAGCTTGCTATCCGCCCTCATTTCGCTCTCGTTCGTTGTTGGGAGTCGTTGGTTGCAAACGAAGCCTCACTAATATATTTAATTATTATTTCTGCTCCTCTGCCCAGGCGGCCGTACGACGTGTTCCAAGTGTCTGAACGCGATAGCGACGACGATGGCGCCGTCTTTCGGGAGATTCTCAAGGTCATCCGCCTTGTCCTTTATTTCCTCATCACTCTGACTGTCCTCGGTGGCACAGTGGTGTCCAGGCTTTCGCTTTTCGTCCTCGCTTCTGGCATCAGTCAGGTACTTAAAACACTTTTCCTCTTATGTTTTAAAACTTGCGTGAAACATTTCGGCACTAATCCCATCACTGCCGAAAAATATGCGAACACCAACCAACTGCAAGAGGCAAAGAACCTCATGAGCCCCCGCTTCAGCGTGGGCTCATGATGTTCTTTGTCTCTTGCTGACCCTATTCATATCCGTGTTCCCTGGGTTGATGGATTTTTTTTCTTTCTTTCTTTCAAAGAAATAATTTCGCGTTCACTGACAGTTAAGGGATGAACTGAATAACACAACTGGTGTACTTCGGTATAATTATTATCGATATTTTACGAATGTGACTATAGGACTCCGAGTCGCGAGGAGAGAGCGTGGTGATGCTGCTTTTCTGCCTGTGCTGCCCCATGGTGGTCAGCTGGCTGTTCGCCTTCATGAAAATCATGTTTTCTGGCAAACACTGGCCCTCCTACAAGACGCTGTTTGTGGTGAGTATGAAGAACTGTAAATGCGTGACTAACAGACGTTGTTTATATAGTAGAGGTAGTTGTTTGTTTTGTTTTTTTAAATGCACAAATTTGACGCAGTCGGTAGGCGAAAAGGCCGAACAAATATGAGATGACGCATTTGTCCGCCTTTTTAATTCTACCGATTGCGTCAAATTCGTGAGTTGTTGTTTTTACTGGTGTTGTTTTCTGTTTCACTTGTTTGTCTACCCCTCTTAACTCATTCAGCCCCACGGCCGTATTTCCCAAAGTTTGGAGGCGTCATCTAATGACTAGGCACCAGTCGCAAGAGATGGATCGACCATGATAATTCAAGGGCAGTGCCAAATTAGCTTGGCGCCCGCAGGCGCCAAGCTAATCTGGCACTACCCTTGAATTATCATGGTCGACCCATCTCCTGATGTAGTGCGTTAGGGCTGAATGGGTTAACATTATTTGCGTCAAATGCGCAGGTTGGTTGTTTTTTAGGGGTTTTCTTCCTTCTTTTTTCTTTCAGCAGTAGATTTTGTTTGTAACTTGGGCTTACTGGTGAAGTGACATGAGTTGTATTTTAATCTTCATGTGCATGTAGTCATCAAATTCGTACGTTTTTGTTTGTTTGTTGTTGTTTTTTAATTGTGTTTAGTTTTGTTTTGTTTGCTTTGTTTTGTTTTCCCCCAACAGTAGCTTCTGTTTTGTAATGGAGGCAGACTGGTGCGAATGACATGGTGTAAGATGAAGTTGTTCTTTTCTAATCCTCTTGTGCATCATGCAGTGTAGCCATCAAAACTGTTAACAGTTTTAATGGCTACAAGCACAAAAGGGCTAACTGCGGAATATTAATATTTTGCCTGCGTCAGGGAAACGTGTCAGGACCGAATGTCAGCGACGACAGAAACACGGTTGCTTCCCGTGAAAAATGGTTCTCTCCACGCTGACGTGAAACACAGCATACTATTTTTTTTTCAAAACTGTACTTTCTTGACATTTTTTTAAAAACAAAAATCGTTTTAAAAGAGATGTATCGTTACTGTCGTTGTTGATGCTTCTGCTGCTGCTGCTGCTGCTGTCAGTTTTTGTTCTTGTTGTTGATATTTTAACGGAATAAATAAAATATATACTGACGAGCAAAAGAAATGCTACATGACTGGACTCATCGGAACAATGATGTCGCGTTTGTTTTGCTCGTTAGTATACTTAATCTTCACATCACATTTTGACAACAAAACATTGTTTTTTTCCCTCACCAGATGTTAATCCTGGAGCTACTGCAAACGTTCGGCGTGTGTCTGTTGGTGTTCCGGGTCATACCCGCCACGGACTTCTTCCGGGGCATCACCGTTACCATGGCAACGTTCACGCTTCCGGCCCTGTTCAAGCTGGTGCTCATGGAGCGGAAACCGCGCTTGGGTGTCTGGGATTGCCTGAAATTGCTGACTACCCTTCTGGCTTTCCTGACGCAGGTACGCGTGGCGATGAAGCCACTGAGTTACAGCGATCGGAACGACATCGACTTCCGCACTTGGGGTTGTTTTCATGAGTGAGCTTAGTCCCGCGCCAGCCACTAAGCAAGGTGCTCCGTTACAGGACTAAGCTCACTCAAGCAACTGTCCCCTGCCGTAAATCTTCAAGAGCAAACACCCAGATGCAAATGGTTAGCCAGAGGCATGGATCCTCATGAGCCAATGCCGTCTGGGGGCTCAAGAGGATCTATTCCCCTTGCATTTGGGCGTTTACTTTGGGCGCATATGTATTGTCATTCTTCCCCTATTGACCGCTACTGACTATACCGTTGGGCGGAAAAGACGCGTCTTTTCCGCCGAACGGTATAGTCAGTATCACTGAAAGGGTTAAGCGTTCTTCTACTTCATACTGACTGAGTATGGAATGCCCTGTGACAAATGTGCTTCACATTTATTGTTTACGTTTATGATTTAGTTTTTCTTTCTCAAAATCAATTTTATCCACATGTTCACTCACACAGGGACAAGTTGTTTTTTTTCTAAAGTATTTTTTTTTTCTTTCTAAAGCTCTCACATAATTATTGAGACTAACATGTCTCATTCTGTTTGTTTGCGTGTAACATTTAGGTTGCGGCCATTCCCTTCTTCCTTTTGACGCCATTTCCTGCAGAGGGAGTGCACTCCACCATTCCCAAAGAAGAACAACTCACGGGATCTAAAGAACAGTTGTCGACCTTTGTTTGGGAACTCCCGCTGGCTCTGGTTCTTGTTTCACTGGGTGAGAAAAATATTCATTCCTCTCAACCAAGATGCCCGTCAAGTTTAACTCATTCGCGGTCAGTCGCATCCGGATGCGACTTGTCGCGAATGAGTTAATGTAATACTGTCCTATGGGTTCTTCGCTACTACTGAGCTTGTAGCGGGTGACCGAGGGTTAACGTAAAGAAAGTACTTTAACTGATAAGCTCACGAGAAAAAGCAAAGGAGCCTTGTATTATATTGCATCATAGTGATGGGTGCCGTTGAAAACAGTGGATGTTGGTTTTTTTTTTTTGTTTGTGTTTGTTTGTTTGTTTGTTGTTTTTAGTGTGTCCCATTTTTCCAACTTGTAATTACTGTAAACTTCCGATATAACAAGTTGCCTTAATTGTTCTTGTTGTTATATCCTGGGAGCTGGGTGGCTCGGTGGTAGAGTGTTGGTCTCTAGAACGAAAGGTCCCGGGTTCAAATCCAGCTTGGGTCAAAATTTGTTCAGACCCTATTTCAGTGCCCCGTCTTTGAAGTCACCTTCGTGATGGATAAAAGACGTTAAACTCTAAACGTTTTTAACGTTTTGTTGTTATATTCGAAGTTTGTTATAAGCGAAGTAATTTACATAGAAGGAGTGCTGTCTGGACCTCTGGAAAAGTGTTGTTATATCAGACTATTGTTATATCCGACCTTGATATAAGCGAATTAGAGTGTAGTTTTTCTTTTTCTTTGTTTGGTGTGTGCGTGCGTGCGTGTGTGTGTGTGTTTTGTTTTGTTTTGGTTTGGTTTGTTTGTGTGTTGTTGTTGTTGTTTTTCCCGTCGTTTTTTTTTAATTGTCCGTTCCTTCGTTTGGTTGCCAGTAAGCAAAATACCCTCAGGCCGACATCGGCCGCAATGGGCCCGCGCACAGCCGATCTTTGCCCGATGTTTTTTTTTTTTTCTTTTCTTGTTCGTTGTTGTTTGTTTGTTTGTTTCATTATTTCTGTTTGATTTTTGTGCATGTGACCGATTGTTTGTCATTGTGAAATGTGCATCAGTTTAATAGTGACTCATTTTACATCCTCTATTTCTCGCCGGTATGATGATTCATCAAACATAAAGTTCACACTGGACAACAAACTGTTTTTGATTTCTCAAATGCGTCAGTATGATTGCTTGACAAATGATTAAAACTTGCATAATATAGAACATTAAACCATCCCGAGCTTAGAGCATTATTGTACCTGCCATCTGCTATTGTAATTTCTTTATCTGTACTTTGATTTTAAATCTGAGCTTCGACCCTTTAAATCTAGAACCAGCATAGGTGAACAATACTGGCGAATTAAAGTGTTTCCAATGATTTCAGTGGTGTTGCATTCCATTTGCTCCTCAGTATATATCGAATCATTGCCGCTGGGACATATTTTGAATGTTTACGGCGTTCGCGTCTTAGAGTGTTTGGAGCAGATTAACGTCACCTCGATGAGCAAGCGGCCTCGGGTCGATGTCAGGTGGATGACATTTTGCTCACTCAGACCAGAATTGTTTGTTAATGTTGGTGAAAGGGCCGTGAAATTCATTGGTGGTCTGGTTGTTTGTTTGTTTTTTGTTTGTTTGGTTGTTGTTGTTGTTTTTTTGTTGTAGTTTTTTTGTTGTTGTTTTTTTGTTGTTGTTGTTTTTTTGTGTGTGTTTTGTTGTTGTTGTTGTTGTTGTTGTTGTTTTTTTGGGGGGGTTTTGGTTTTTTTTTTTGGGGGGGGGTTGTTGTTTGTTTGTTTTTTGGGGCGGGGGGAGGGGGGGGGAGATGGGAAAGGGGGTAAAAAGGGGGAAACGTTCTTGAAAGGGGGTAACGTTCTTGTAACGTATAACCTTCATTCGTGTTGTTGTTTGTTCGTTCGTTCGTTTGTGCTTGTTTGTTCTTTTGTTTGTTTCTTTGGTCGGTTAGTGTTGTGCGCGCGTGTGTAATTTTGCTTGCGTGGAGCCGATTTAGGTGTTAATATTTCAAATTCATACTGTGACAATCCCGACAGATTTCACGGTTGAATAAACGACTCATAACTGATGGCTCCCTTTCATTCGCTTATAAACTGCGTACCTGTTAACAGCGTCATGCTTGATTAATTTATCCTGACGAACGGGTCGCATTTACATTTTCCCCAGAGGCGAACATTTCACACTGCCTAAGATGTATAGTCACTCGTAACAAAGGCACTATATTTAAATATATTTACATATAAGGTATTAAACCCCTTCACTTCCAGTAGGGTGTGTTTCTGCAATCTTCGTTAATTCAACGCCAAAACCGTCCCAGGTACATGGATGCAAAGTGGTCTCGGCAAGAGGCATGGATCCTCATGAGCCCCCGCAATTGCGGGGGCTCATGAGGATCAATGCCTCTTGCAATTGGGAACAGATTGTGTTCATTTTTTTCTCGGCACTGCGTTTCACTGCCGAGAAATGCCTAGCTGCTTCGGTTTTAAGTTGATAAACGATGTCAGTCTAGATGCTCACAAGACAAACAGAGTCGCATGAGCCAGGGCTCATGAGAATCTATGCTCCTTGCAGATGAGAATCCTTGTCTACTTCAACTCGAGGGACGGCACAGATATAAATGGGACTGGTCTGTCTTACCGCAAGTAGACTGGTATAGATTCTCATGAAATAAAGTACTTTCAAACTTCAGAGAAAAAGAGCTACAGGCGAGTAGGGGAAGTTATTCTACTTAAATGTATTTTACCTTCTTCCTTCCTCAGAAAGTGAGAGGTGCTCTCCCCAAGAAGTCTTAAATGGCAAAACGTGTCACCTGTCATTATCCCTTATCATTCGGAATACATCAGTGCGTGAAATAAGTGGGACTAAAATAGTTCAAGGGTAGTGCCAGAATAGCTTGGCGCCTCTAGGCGCCAAGCTATTCTGGCACCACCCTTCGGAACTAAAGCCATTGGTCTATATCCTTATCTGTATCTTGCATATGGCAGTGTACAAATTTGAAGCTGATAGCCGCAGTATGCTATGGGTTAACCCGTTCCACCTGACGCAGACTATCTTTGTGCAATCTTCGTTAAGTCAACACTAAAAATGCCTAGATGTATCCGGAACATCATTTGATTCAAAATGGTGTCCGCAAGAGGCATAGGTCCAGAGCGACTGCGTGGGCTCATCAGGATCTATACCTCTTGCAGTTGGGCGGTGTTCACGTGTTATGGGCACTGAACGGATTAAAGACCCCATCATTTGAGTCGTCACATGGTCACAGCCACCTAAACGATGGTCTTTAATCTCTCATCAGGGGTGGCCACTCCACAAAGCTCACACTACTGTATACGTGATCTTAACCCATTAACAGCTGGGGTAAGACGAACGCTACGCATCTGCAAGAGACATAAACCCTCATGAGCCCCCGCAGTCGCGGAGGCTCGTGAAGATTTATGTTTCTAGTTGGTCCTGTGCTTTTTTTTTTTTTTTTTTTTTTTTTTTCTTTTTTTTATTTTATTATTATTATTATTATTTTTTTTTTTTTTTTTTTATTATTATTATTATTTTTTTTTTTTTTCTTTTTTTTTATTTTATTATTATTATTATTATTATTTTTTTTTTTTTTTTTTTTTTTTTTTTTTTGGGGGGGGGGGGGGGGGGGGGGGGGTCACAGTTACATTATGTTCTTCACACGAATGCTGATCAGCGTGCATTTGTTTCAGACGTGCAATTCGGGATCACCAGCAGCAAATGGGGTTAAATGAAAACGGGGTTAAAGGCCCACTACCGCCGTAACTGTTCAAAGATACACTTCTGTTACAAATGGTTACGAAACGCTACGCACAGCTATGGTTCATTTAGACACAGGCAATCCAGTTTAGCACACGTCGTCTTTATATCAAGTAATCTGACAATGACTCCACTCCGTTCTAGAAATACAACACTATCAGTACGAGAAACAGCTAAAACTAGATTTACACGCTAACGGCAGCGCAGAATAAATAAGCGCGATTACGCGTGCGCTTTTGCTGCGTGTACGAACTGCTGTTTGAGGCACGCAAAGGTATGCGAATCATCGACAGATAGAATTGAACACTGATTACTGCTTGTGGGATTTTTCTTATTTTGGTGGCGAAATGCTTTGTTTTCCCCAATCAAACATGACCATGTGAAAGCATTTTGTTTTATTCAGTAACCCTTCCTCGGTGTATATGCATGAGTAAACAATGTTTATATGTTCTTCGTTTTCGTCATCATCATCATCATTCATCACCGTCAACATCATCATAACCTGTATTATTATGAGATATTTTTTCTTTAAGTACATTTTTGTTATGTTATTGTTGTTGGTTGTTGTTCTTGTTGTTATTATTATTGTTATATTATTGTTGTTATTGTTAATATTATTATTATTATTATTATCATCATCATCATCATCATCAACAGGTTGGTGGGAGAACTACGTGTCAGGGGAGTGGTCTATGTGCGGTAAAGTCAGACTGTCCTTCCAAAGGGCACGCAAGGTCGTTCAGGACGTCCGGGAGACGGTCTACTTTCTAGTGGCGCCCTTCAAGATTGGACTCACCATTTTGCTGGCTAGGTATGGGATGTGTTCACTTGTTTGTTGACCCTTTTACTGCAGGATGTTTCAGCATAATGAACCTCGTATGTGCCGGATGTACTGACGTATGCATAGACGCCTTCGCTGTCGGAAATGGTGACTGGTCTATTGACTCTTTGCTAACGGACCATAGCGAGCAATGCCCAAATGCAAGAGGGGCTCGCGGGGGCTCATGAGAATCTATGCCTCTTGTTGACCTCATTCACACCCGAGCACCTCGGGCAGACGGGGTTAATCATAAGACTGATATTGTAATATTGTTTCTTTATGCTGTATTTTGTTAAATTACGTAACCTATTAGCAGACTGTTATCTTTTAGTCAGATGTGAAGCGCTCAGAGCTCTATGAGGCGAGGAGCTGTAATAAGTTATTATTGTTATGATGATGATGATGATGATTGTTGTTGTTGTTATTATTATTATTAGTAGTAGTAGTAGTGAAGCTCACTCATGCAACTGACCCCATCTTATTAAGCGTTGTCTTTGTCGTTGCTATTTAACTTTATGACGTCGATGCTGCTGTTGACGATGATAATGATGTTGATGATGGTGCTGATTTTTTTGTTTTTGTTCGTAACATTTGCCCGTGTATTTTTGCTGAAAAGTTTGTTTTGCCATATAAAACTCTGCCCTCACTTATTCGTATTCTTATTCTGTACAGATATCTGACCGGTGCGACTTTCCAGCTGCCGGAGAAAAATGCTGGTGACAAAACAGACCCAGCAGATTTCCACCTGACCTCCTACAGCCTGCTGTACCTGCAGCTGGGCGCCGCCGCGCTGGTCACCTACCTCGCTAGCCTGGCCTGCAAGCTGCACATGCAGAAAACCGCCTTCGCTCTGCCCCTCGTGCTTTCCCCGCCCACCTCCCTGGCCGTGGTGTACCTTCAGTGTCGCTATCAGTTTCTGCCTGTCGACTGGCACCATGGGTGGTGGTACTGCCCGACGGTGAGGGTAGAAGACTTGGTTTTGCCGCTGGCGTGCGCCGGGGCGTTGTGGGTCTCCTACTGTGTGATCGTGTCGCACGTTTGGTTCCCGCGCAGCGAACGTATGGCCAAAGTGGAAAAGTGAGTGATCCTTTCTTAGTTAGTTAGTTAGTTAGTTAGTTAGTCAGTCAGTCAGTCATTCAGTCAGTCAGTTAGTTCGGTAATCAATGAGTGAGTCAGTATGTGGGTGGGTGGGTGGGTGGGTGGGTGGGTGGGTGGGTGAGTCAGTGAGTGAGTGGGTCGGTGAGTGAGTCAGTGAGTGAGTTAGTTCATTTAGCTAAGTTAGTTACTTATTACTAGGATTTAACTCCTTCGCTGCCGAGGAAAAAGGTGAACACCGCCACCCAGCTGCAAGAGGTATAGATCCTCATGAGCCCCCGCAGTTGCGGGGGCTCATGAGAATCTATGCCTCTTGCTGAAACCGTGTTTGTGTCCATGGTCATTTCACTGACGGCGGCTGATCTTAGACGAGTTAGGAGTCACTGGCAATGATTTTGAAAACACAAATCTGCGTCCACGAGCAGTGAAGGGGTTAACTCCGAGGAAACAGCCAAGGCCGTCTTGGTGACAAAACGCGTTCCCTGCACCATAACACCTCTTCACTGCTAACAGCTAAAAACTAGGTCTCCGACACCACAGCCAACAAACTAACCCGTCAGATAACCGATCAATCTGAGAAACGTGCATACGAATAAGGCAAGCAAAAGGCATAGATCCTCATGAGCCCCCCGCTGACGCGGGGGGCTCATGAGGATCTATGTCTTTTGCGGTTGACTCTCGGTTTGGCAATGTACCGTCAGCGATGGGGTTAGAACCGTCTGACAAACCCAGGTCATAAAGTTTCTCTGCCGGACTGGTGACCTGTACAATCTCATTAATATTATCTGCTGTGAGCACGTCACACTCTTCGTGTTAGCGTAATTCAACGCCCGTCATCTTTCTAGCGGTGGGGTGTGTGTAGGGATGTGGGTAGGGGTGGGGTCTTATATGCAGTGTGTGTGTGTGTGTGTGTGTGTGTGTGTGTGTGTGTGTGTGTGTGTGTGTGTGTGTGTGTGTGTGTGTATGTCTTTGTGTGTGTACGTGTGTTTCTGTGCGTGCGAGCGTGCGTGCTTGCGTGAGTGAATTATTATAGGCCATATAAGTCACAAAAGCAAAGTCCGAACTGTATGTATACGTGCGTTTTTGTGCGTGTTTATAATAAAATAATAATAATGGAGATTTGTTAAGTGCTTCTTCTAAAAGTAGCTCTAAGCGCTGATACAAAAAAATAAAACTAAGAGCTAACACACACACGACAACAACAATATGTTGTTGTTATGTATGTCTGCATAAACTCCAAACGATTGAAATCATATGTTATGTTGACATGCACACGTAGGCCTAAAGCAGAGTGCATGCATTTTACGCGTTAGAGGTAAGTGTTTGTAAAACCACTTCCTCTTGGCTTTCCTTCTACTCTGTAAATCACGAGCGTGCAATGGATTTGCATACAGGGTCAAGCGGATGGGCGTTTACAGGAAATTCGATTCTCTTAAAGATCCCACCCCACCAATCAGAAAAGTGATGACAAGTTCTAAACCCAGGAAGCAATGGTCTTCGGGCCGACGTCGGCCCGAAGACCATTCCTTAAAAGGTTATTATTATTCCGTTGTGTTCACACAATATAGCCTCGGGGACTTGAACTTCTCCTGGCCTATATATCCAACTACAGACATTTACGATGCAGATGACTCTGCCCACGCGGTTAGTCTCTAGTATCCTGGTAGTCGTGCCAAGCTTTGCAGCCTCGTCAATAACACGGTTACACCCAAGGATGTTATCCACGTGAGAAAGCCGAAAGTAAATGTAAAAATATAGACGAATACATCCTGGAGCGCACAATAGTTTGAACGTCACTGGCCGGCTTTTTAACCACACTTTGCATTGGCGAATTTTGGGGTTGAGTTTTTTTGTAAACTCGGTGAAACGTTTACCTCCACGCCAGACCATCCCTCGTGAAATTTTGACCAGATGGGATGGAAGACGTTAAACCGTTAAACGACAAGAGCTTAAGGTCGTTTGTCCACCCAGATGGGATGGAGTGGGAGGGGGGGGGGGGGTGCGTGTGAGCTTTTCTAGCGCAGTCAGACAAACCACCTTGAACAATCTGAATTAAACTTAACTGAAGCCCATCACTACCAGACTCCACCGGAAATTCAGCAAAGCGCAAGAGGCATAGATCCTCATGAGCCCCCGCACATGCGGGGGCTCAAGAGGATCTATGACTCTTGCAGATGGGTAGCGTTCGACTGTGGTTGTCGGTTCGTGACAGCTAAACTCCCACCCTTGCACACAGGTGTGTGTCGGTGTGTGTCAGTGTGAGTCTGTGCCTCACCCTAGCCTTGGCCCTGTCATTTTTCAAGTCGAGTACACATCGTATTATGTCTTGTCTTGCTCGCTCTGTAAATTATAATGCTATATGTATGCGTATGAAATATTCTGTGTATGAGGTTCAGAGGGGGAAAGGTCTTTAAAAAATGGACGGGTTTTATTGATTACGGGTTATTAATTGAACACAAAATTACATTATGCAGACATTTGACAAAGGTGAGTTTGGTGAAAGAAAAATAGCTAATAGGTGGGAGGACGGTGAGGGATGGAGCGAGGAAAGGATGGATGGATGGATGGATGGATGGATGGATGGATGGATGGATGGATGGATGGATGGATGGATGCTAAGCTAATCTGGCGCTACCCTTGAATTATCATGGTCGATCCATCTCCTGAAACTGGTAAATAGTGGCTAAGCGACATCTCTGATATTTAGGAAATGCGGCCTAATGGCGAAATGGGTTAATGTTTTTCACGTTTGTTTGTCTCTAGACTGTTCATCACTCCACACTTCGATTCCCTCTTCCCCGACTTTCACCTGACCCTTCGCCGGCGCCGGAACGATCGGGAGCTGAGGACAACGCACTTGGAACGGTTCACCTACGTTGGGGACGACTACACGTCAGAAGACGAAAGCAAGGAGGGGGATGACATCCCCACCCCCATGGTCTACGTGTGCGCCACCATGTGGCACGAAACGCGACGGGAAATGACACAATTGTTGAAGTCGCTCTTCCGGTTAGTAGCGCAAAGACTTAGATTTAGTTCAAGGCCTAATTAGTGGAATTAGTAGTAGCCCAAGTTATATTTATTATCGTTTATATTATTATTATTATTATTGGTAGTGGTGGTGGTGGTGGTGGTGTATTTATGTTGTTGTTATTATTATTATTCATTGCCATACAGTAATTTATCATTGTAGTTATACAGCCTTTGTATGTTAATTTTTGTGAATAATCAAAATAATCGTTAATTACATTTGTCTGCGTCTTAAAAGTGAATGAATTAGGCTATCTGCGAGATTATTTGTTATGATAGGTAAAAGAAATCATTCTAACTACATGCTCTTTGCAGGGGGGTTTGCTGCGACTGAAGTATATAACTTTGTCCAGACCAAGATAGACCTTTTACAAAGTAATGTTTCTGTCTTTTGCAGCCTGGACTATGTGCACTGTGCCAGCAAGCTTGCCCAGGACAAATTCCGTATCAGAGACCCAGACTACTTTGACTTAGAAGGTCAGTAGTAAATGGCATCACAGCAAATCAAATTGATCCTTTTGTGTTGCATGTTCTGACTTTGCTTGTTCAGGCGGGTGTGTCTATATGAAGATATCCAATGATGATGATTATACTGCAATTCACGGAAGGCTAACCTTTTGGCTGTCGGTAGCGGTTTTTGTCGAGGTGATTCCTGCAGGAATCACCTCGACAAAAACCGTTACCGACAGCCAAAGGGTTAAACAGAACTTCACTATTTATTCGTGGTAGGCCATATATGATTATTTCTTCTGTTATTCTTTCTTGACGTGGTCATTTACAAGACAATGCCTGGTTGTCCGTGACTTCGCCAAAATCAATCTGTCACTAGCCGGCAGCAACGAAACATGGAGCGCAGTATTTTTCGCTGAGTTTTGTTTTCTGCACTTTCACCCAAAACAGATGATGTAGCGATTTTAAAAGTGCGCAACCACACATCGAAATACATTTTTATCCTGTTATCTAATCCACTAGCGTGACAATGACAAGATCACGCTGTCACATCATTGTCCAATGAATTTTTCATCGGTAAGAGTGAAATGACGTCACGTCCCTTCAACGCGCGTTATCGCGACACCACGTGACCGGCACGACCCAGTGACACGCGGTTCTTTCCGGGTTCACAAAGTTTGACTATCCGCACGCGGGGCCTTGCCTAATTTACTGTGGAATGAAACGTGAACAGCATTCTCAGGTTAACGATCTAAATGAGTCTGTCAGCAGAAGGAATAGATTCTCCTGAGTCCCTGCTGCTGCAGGGGATCATGAGACTCTATGCCTCTTGAAAGACTGAAGGGCAGCGTGCCTGATCGCCAGTCATTTGCATATTACGATCATGCTGCAAGAGATGTCATCGGTTTTTAGATCGAAGCGCATTTGCTGACTGTGTATTTCTAGCCTGCGTTACTCAAATAGCAGTCTGCTGCTGAAGTACTTCTTGTCATTACAGGAAGTGTTGTAGCATCCCTTTCACTTTCAGAACCAAATATCTCCATCTTAATAATCCTCTGCTAAGCATAACATAAATAATAAATAAATAAATACATACATTCATAAATAAATATAAATATATAAATAAACCTGGGATATTGGATAGCGCTACACTGTGAAAACGCGCCTTCTTCGTGAAAGACAGCCCGAATATCCCCTCGTGAGAAAATACATTTTAAAACATAGAATAAACAAACAAACAATCAAATAATAATAAATAAATACTAATGACTATTTACAGAGCGCTTATCAACAAACAAAACAAAACAAAAAAAGAAAAGGCTGAGGAAGAAAAAGTTCCAAGCGCTTTACAAATCAAAACAAGGGAGGGGGGCAATAAAGCCAGAGAAACAGGTTACTATGAGACAGAATTCTACAACACAATTCTACAAATACATAAATATATAAATACATAAATAAATAGATTAAACCCTACAGGATATAGAAAACGAATCGTAGCTAGTCCATTATTTATCACTATAAATTAGTAGAGGTTGACCAAACTGACGCATCTCTAGGCGCCAATAAGCAGGCACCACCCTAAAGCTGTAAAGATCGATCCTGCCCCTACAGGTGGCATCAGCAGTAAAAGAGGTCATCTTTAAGTCAGGTGTGATTCCCCAATGTTTAATTCGTGAACAAATGCCTGTGGGTTTGTGGCGTCTAAGAATGGCTCTTGTCCACTCGTAACTCGGTTTTAATGGGGCCAGCACGGAAAAGCGTTAGAATTTGCAACAAATCCATCCCGCGACCATACCGACACTCCTGCAAGAGGCATAGATTCTCATGAGCCCCTGCGGACGCAGGGGCTCATGAGAATCTATGCCTCTTGCTTGCCTAAATGGCTTTAAGTGTTTATTAGATTGAGTGTGTCGTCTGGCTGAGCGTCAGGCTGAAGTTTTATTAAACGCGAGATGTCCCAAGTGGGTTTATGGAACGCGAGATGTCCCAAGTGGGTTTATTGAGGAAGACTGTAAACGTTCAATACACGTACACTGACCCGCCCTCAAGAAAAACTGCACCATCCCAGTTTTAAGGACATTCTTCGTCTGATGTTTATGGATGCTGTCCAGCACACACAATTGTTGATGTATTTCATGTTCTTTTTTGTTCATCTCTGGTTTGCATTGTCGAACTAAACAAACAAACAAACAAACAATATTGAGGCGTACGCTTCTGTTTAGTTTTAATTTTCCAACATCCGCGACCAATATGGTTGTCGTGTAGAGTTTTTCTTTTCCTCTGATGCGTGCTTTTAGGATTTTTTTCTATATTCTTTATATATATATAATTTGAGCTAGCGGTAAAACAACGACGAATCATTGTTGTTGGTCCTCCGTGAGATGGCCTTAGTCGCCTACTTGGTGTTAAACCCAAATAACTAACTTGTTGTTGTTATTGTTGTTGTTGCTGTCGTACTTTTTGTCATCATTATTCATTGTGTGTGTTTCAGTGCACGTCATTTTTGACGACGCTTTTGAACTGGACGATGATTCTGATCGTTATGTACCCAACATTTTTGTACGCCAGCTGATAGAGTGTATGGAGGATGCGGCCAGGTAAACATACACACCGTCGCCCCCTCCCCTCCCCTCCCCCCCCCCCCAACCCTCCACCTCCTACCCAAGAGATACCAGTATTTTTTTTTTTCAATTTGCAAGGCGCCTGGAGCTCTATCTGAGGTTAGGCGCCATAGAAATCACTATTATTATTATTATTATTATTATTATTATTATTATTATCGTCATCATCATCATTATGACTTTGGTATCAGTTTCAGCCCACTTAATCAAATTTCAAATACAAACGATTTTGAATTTCCAAAAACTACAGTAGCTCGCTTGAGCTTGCCCTTAGCACCACGTGAATGTTCTGTGTTTATGTACAGTGTGTGAGTGAATGCGCGTGATTCACGTGAGCGTGCTTGTTGGGTTCAGTTCGCGGCGGCGCTTTGAGCCGATTTTCAATTGGGATAAAGCGCCTATTTAATGCGCTTATTATTATTATTATTATTATTATTATTATTATTATTATTATTATTATTATTATTATTATTATTATCATTATTATTATTGTTATTATTATTATTATTATTATTATTATTATTATCATCATAATCAGCATCATCATAATTATTATCATAATTTTTATTATTGTTATATATTATTATTACACACACATTTGTGAGTGTCACTGTGAATGTGTTAACCCACTTAGCCCCGACGCACTACAGCAGGAGATGGATCGACCATGATAATTCAAGGGCAATGCCAGATTAGCTTGGCGTCAACAGGCGCCAAGCTAATCTGGGCATTGCCCTTGAATTTTCATGGTCGATCAAACTCCTACAACTGGTACATAGTGGTTAAGTGACACCTTTAAAATTAGGCCTTTGGGTTAAAATGGGTGAAGTATGATTTCACAAAGGTGGAAATGACCAAGAGAAAGAAGCGAGGTACCGTGATATTAGTAGATAACTTGGGTGTGACGGTTCAGTTCACAAGCTTTATTCGACCTGCTGTGTGTGTGTGGGGGGGGGGGGGGGGGAGTTTAAAGCAGGGGAGGGGGATGAGCAAGAGGGAGGGCGGAGGGAGGGGGTGAAAACGCTTTAAAAGTGCCTTCAGCCTCCGGACATCACTTTAAGCCATTGAAATCCTGAGGCTGACATTTTTTTTTCTCCGATCTGTGTGTTGTAGGCTACATCACAGATAAGGTGATAGATCAACCGATCTAGCTCAAGGGTGGTGCCAGAATAGCTTGGCTCCCCTGGGCACCAAGCTATTCTGGCACCACCCTTAAACTAGTCAAATTTATTTCACGCAGTAGTCACTTTGTACCAGGATGGAGAATGTTAAAGACAGACACGTTTTTGAAAGTTCTCGCAAACCGGTGCTTAAAAGACTCATCCGCGTGATCCGTAACCCTGTTCATTAAACTTGCCGGAAACCTGATGATTATCACAGACGGAAGGCGGTATTTCTGGGTTGAGTTAAAAAGTGGGACCAGTCCTTCACCCTTTCCGTACATCAGATATTAATTAAAATGTCGTCACGGAAGGCGTGATTTATGGGTTCGAATTACTATAAACGTGTAATTTGACCGTACTTCAGCCTTTGCTTCCATCAGATATTGAAACATCGTCATTGGAGGCAGTACATTTTGGGTCAAATAAAAAAGGGGTCTGAATTTAGTCTTTGTTTTCATAAGACTTTAAAAAGAAACCGCCACTTTAATTCAATCAGAATTATTCAGCTGGTTTTAGTTGTAAACTTCAGTACAGCCTCTGGTCATTGGTGCTGACGAAAAAAAATTAAGAAGACCTCCCGCTGCTTGTCTTTTATCTATTAATGACGAATGAATAACCACCCATACCATTTGCGGGAGTACTCCCCAGAGAGAACCAAACGGGAAGTGCATCTCATTTGAATAGAAGTGTACTTGGGGCGTACTCCCCGATTGGTGACAGTGACAGTAACAGTACACCTTCAAACAGTAAGGCTGTCGTTTAATGCAATATTTACAAGGACAGACATTATTTCATTAGTAGTAGTAGTAGTAGTAGTAGTAGTAGTAGTAGTAGTAGTGGTAGTAGTAGTAGCATTTATTTTATTAGTAGTATTATTCTTATTATTATATTTCAGGTCAGTGATTAAGGGTCCTATCGTGATTCCGCCTCCAGTGAAATCCCCCACTCCCTATGGTGGACGCCTGGTGTGGACCATGCCGGGCCAGACCAAGATGTACGTCCATCTGAAGAACAAGAACCAAATCCGACACCGGAAGCGATGGTCACAGGTGAGTGAGCATCCTTTAACCCATTTAAACGTAAATCCGCACTTTCACCAAAATATTTAGGTGTCACCTAACAACTATGTACCAGTTGCAGAAGATAGAACGGCCATGATTATTCAAGGGTAGTGCCAGATTAGCTTGGCGCCAGACGACGCCAAGCTAATATGGCACTACCCTTGAATTATCACGGTCGATCCATCTTCTGCTGTAGTGTGTTGTGGCTACACGGGTTAGCCAGCATATTTGGTACAGCTCTGCCTTTTTGAAGCCAAAAGACTACAGTAAATCCATATTGGTGAGAAGTCCATGGTGGAAAGCGATAATCGCATTGTAACTGTGATAATTTACCTTGTTGTGTCAGTGTATGTACCTGTACTACCTGCTCGGGTACCGGCTGCTGGGAGGAAAAGACGACACCCCCATTGACCATCTGACGGAAGGCGAGGAGGAGGAACAGAAAGAGTCCAAAGTGCGTCACCGCGGAGACAAGGCCAAGCCGGGCAAGAAGAAATCGAAGCGGCGGAAAACGGCCACGGCCATGCCCCTCCGCTCTCTCACGGGACACATGGCACCTGAGAAATATGAAAAGGTCAGTTGAACAACTTCCCGGCATGTTTTGTTTCGGAAATCTGTGTTCGTTCAACGACCAATATAGTCTTAACCGTTCAAAGGACTTGGCCGGATACAAGTTGGTCTCAGCAAGAGGCATAGATCCTCATGAGCCCTCGCAGTCGCGGGGGCTCATGAAAATCTATGCCTCTTGCCCATGGGTACCTTTCCCTTGTGTTTGCAGACGATCCAGATGTCAGAAAACACGTTCATCCTGACCCTGGATGGCGATGTGGACTTCAAGCCAGATTCTGTCAAACTGCTGTTGGACCGCATGAAGAAAAACCGCAAAGTGGGCGCTGTTTGTGGAAGGATCCATCCCATTGGCTCAGGTAAGCGAGTGATTCTTGTGTCATATTGTGACGGATCCATCCTATTGGTTGAGTTAAGCTCGTGGTTCTTGTGTCATATTGTGTGGATCCATCCTACTGGTTGAGATAAGCACGTTATTTTTGTGTGATATATTTTGTAGGTCCATCGTACCGGCTAATTAAAGCACATGGTTCTTGTGTCACTCTGCGGAACCGTCCTAAATCAATGTGAAGTATTTGAATTAACAACATAACCTGTTTTGAACGATCACCCTTATGAGAGACCACCTGTCATTAAAGTCCACCATTTAGGTGGCTGACCAGCACACATGTTATGCCGACAATTTTTCTTGCAGGCCCTATGGTGTGGTACCAGCAGTTCGAGTACGCCGTGGGCCACTGGCTGCAGAAGGCTTCCGAGCACGTGTTTGGCTGTGTGCTGTGCTGCCCCGGCTGTTTCTCTCTCTTCCGTGGCTCGGCTCTCATGGACGACAACGTGATGAAGAAATACACCACCAAGCCCACAGAGGCTGCGCACTTCATTCAGTTCGAGCAAGGTACGTCCTGGAAAACTGCTAGTAATCTGGTTGAACACGACGTATCAGTGGCGCGTTATAACCGAGGACACGGATAAAAAGACAGTCTTGTTTGATCCCATATGCATTGCGAAAGTCCACATTATTTAGTGGCTGTGGCAGCTCTTGACTATATGCGGTCGGAAAAGGAGGTTTGGGTTCATTGAAGATTTCCTTGTTAACTCACTGAACCCGAGTTACGAAATACCCACATTTTGGAGTTAAGTTATCCTCTGAGGACTGCATTACAATTCAGGAGACAGATCGACCATGATAGTTCAAGGGTGGTGGCAGATTAGCTTGGCGCCTATAGGTGCCAAGCTATTCTGCCACCACCTTTGAACTATCACGGTCGAGCCATATCTTGCTGTGGTGTGTCGCGGGCAGAATGAGTTAAATCATATCATGCTCGGCGCGCTTGAACTCGGAAAGATGAGAAATGCAATATACAGGTTATTCCTCAATCAGAAAGGTCAGACTTGAATAATGTGCACCCAGGCTTGTCCATAGTTTCGGACATCCAAAATCACAGTCATCCCAATACGCAAAAGTCCTCGGGCCGATGTCGCCCGCCTTGGGCCCGCGCACAGCCGTGCGCGGGCCCACAGCGGCCGACGTCGGCCCGAGGACCTTTCCTTACCGAGTAGGAACCCGTGTAATATCCTAACAACAATTCATCCCCTAAATTCAGGTGAGGATCGCTGGCTGTGCACGCTTCTCCTTCAGCAAGGTCATCGCATCGACTACAGCGCAGGCGCGGACGCCTTGACCTTCGCCCCGGAAACGTTCAACGAGTTCTTCAACCAGCGCCGTCGGTGGTCTCCGTCCACTCTGGCCAACATGATGGATCTCCTGTCCTCGTGGCGGGAGACTGTGCGCTTGAACGACAACGTGTCTCGTCTGTTCATTCTCTACCAGTTTCTGCTCATGGCCTCTTCCATCCTGGCCCCTTCCACGGTCGTGCTCATGATCACAGGTACTGAGATGGTCTAGTTTGTTAATTACTAATTAGTTAGAAACGAGTTGATATATATTGTACGAACACACTGAACAACAACGAAACACTTTCGTGCATGTGATTTTCTGTAAAGACGTAGTAATTCAGATTTGTACACATGCTGTAGGAATCATCGCGACCAAAACCTCTACCGACACGCAAAGTGTTAAATGTGCCTATTCACATAGATTACGACAAGTAGGCTAGGAAAATCATGGTTGAAGCAAGAAAACTTTGAGAACACGTTATAGCCGCAAATTTTAGCAATCAAAGCCCACCCTTCCGCAGATCGCTTCAATAAATTGTGTTCGGTCGATCCTTCTCCTGCGACTTACACCCACTATCCTGAAGTTCCGTTCCTTCTCCTACAGGTTCCTTCCACTCAGTGCTGGGCATCGGGATCTGGTGGTCCTTCATCCTGTCGCTGGCGCCCGTCGCCTTCTACCTGGTGGTCTGTCTCACCCAGAAGAACGACATGCAGATCCAGATCGGGGCGGTGCTGACCGCGCTGTACACTGTGGTCATGATGATCGCGACGGTCGGCACGCTGATCAGCATCGCCACGGAGTCCTACGGCAGTCCCAACGTCGTCTTTCTAAGCGGACTTTTCATCATCTTTGTCATCGCCGCCATCCTTCATCCGCAGGTCCCTTTTTTTCACGAAATCAGCTTAATTCGTGGTGCCGGCTGTAATACCCGTAGACGTAGGCCCCGACGTACTACAGTAAGAGATGGATCGACCGAGCTAATCTGGCACTACCCTTGAATTATCGCGGCCGATCCATCTCCTGCAACTGGTACATAGTTGTTAGGTGACACATCCAAAATTTGGGAAATGCGGCCGCGGGGTTAAATGGGTTAAAATTAAACTGTACAGCGAAGCAAGAGGGGTGGGGAGGTGGGGGGAGTATAAGTTGGGTGTGGGTATAAGCGGTCGGGTTAGGGCTGTCTTAGGTGTGAAAGTATCAAACAGCACTTTTCACTTGAGATTACCCGCCGTGAGGTTGCCTTGGTCGCCTGCTCGGCGTTAAACCCAGATGACTAGCTAACTAACTTGAGGTTACACTGGCTGGCCCCGCTACCCAGGAAGACAATCAGTGTGACTTGAGGTCTGAAACTTGGACTGACCTGACCATCGTCGTTCTCGTCTTTGTAGGAGTTTTTCTGCCTGGTGTACGGCGCGCTGTACTTCCTCGTGGTGCCCTCCACCTTCATCCTGCTGACCGTCTACTACCTCTGCAACCTCAACAACGTGTCCTGGGGCACGCGCGAGATGCCCAAGAAGCTCACCCCCCAGGAGCTGGAGAACCAACAGCGCGAGGCAGAAGAGAAAGCCAAGAGCAAGAAGAAGAACGTGTTCAGTCTGTATGGCGTGGTGTCGCTGGTGGCCGAGCTACGTGACGCAGTACGCGGGTTGTGGGGATTACGTAATGAGTTACACCAGCAGAACAGCACGGCCGCTCAGCAGAAGCACAGCGTGGTGGATGTGGAGATGGGGATCACCCCGCCCCAGGCTCCTGAACCTGCCAAAGTAAGTATCAACGGTTCCCGTGGTCGACGCAACGCCTGCAAACGTACCATTTGCCGGAGTACTTCCCATTCCCATTACTCAAAGGCCATCGGGCCCACGACGGCCGCAGTGGGCCGCGCACGGCCGTACGCGGGCCTACTGCGGCTGTCGTGGGCCCGAAGACATTTTGCTACGGGGGTATAGACCAACTCTTGGAGTACACCACAATTACACTTTTATTCAAAAGAGATGTTTTGGGGATGCGAGATGCTTCTCAATTGAAGACTGGAGAAGCGTGCTTTTGGCGTACTCCCAAAATGGATCTATCAGAGGAGTACATGCGCAAAGGGTTAGCTTAATTATGAAGCGAAAAGGCAAATGACGTCCAAACCAAAAGCTTTACTGCCAAACGTGTAAACGCAAGGAGTCGACCAACAAAATGAGGTTATTTCGATGAGTATTCGTGTCTTTGTTAGTCATTTCACTGAGTGATAAACATTTTGAAATATGACCTAGTGCCTCGTTTATTTCTTGTTGTAGATGTGTGTGTGTGTGTGTGTGTGTATATATATATATATATATATATATATATATATATATATATATATATATATATATATATATATATATATATATATATATATATATATATATATATATATATATATATATATATATATATATATATATATATGTAACCCTTTGGGTGTCTGTAGCGATTTTGGCCGAGGTGATTCCTACTGACACCCTTGCAGAAATCACCTCGACCAAAATCGTTACTGATACCCAAATGGCACGTACTTCCGGCTTTTTCAGCCCCCACCATCGCAGCCACAGAAGACTCACTTGGTGGGCCACGAGCCCAATCCGGACAGCCCTCACTGGCTCAGTCTTGACTACCTGGGCTACGGCATGATGCATCAGCTGAACCAGGAGGAGACTGAGTTCTGGCGCTACCTGATCCACAAGTACCTGTTCCCGCTGGACGAGGACAAAGACCAGAAGAAGAAGATCGCCGAGGATCTTAAGATCATCCGTAACAACGTAGTCTTCATCTACATCATGATGAACTTCCTGTGGTGCGTCATCGCGTTGCAGGTAAATAAATAATCGTACATAAATAATAAAGTAAATAAATAAGTAGATATAAATAAATGATAAAGTAAATAAATGCAGTATATGCAATATTAAACCAATAATAAAAAGTACTTGAATAACCAGAAATTAATAATAAAGTAAATAAATAACCACTAAAGACCTAAAAATCATCATAAATAAGCAACAAAGAAGAAAACATGCTTTGGAAGGATAAGCGCAAAGACGTTCACTGTTTTGTCAGCAAGAGGAACAGATCTTCATGAGCCCCCACAAATGCGGGAGCTCATGAGGATCTATGCCTCTTGCTTTTGAATCGCGATGATTTTCGGCAGTAAATTGTAACAAATTGTGTCGTACTTGTTCTAAGCATGTTTTTTTGTTGGGAATTTCTTTGCATTTCACGCGCTTTGCAGACACCGTTTTTGGTCTGGATTCTTGAACTGACCTGATACTGGCAGTCACTTTATCGGTGTGTATTTCGTGTTGCAGGTGCAGGTCATGGAGGACGTGCTGAAGACGTTCTACATCGTGGAGAAGTACGAGCCGCTGTCCCTAGTCTTCCTCTCCATCTTCGCCTTGGTGCTGCTGTTGCAGTTCTTTTCTATGCTGGTCCATCGATGGGGCACGTTTCTGCACCTCATGTCCTCCACAAGAATCGACTGGTGCAAAAAATCGCACTCCGAGGAGGAATTCGCAAGGTTCGTGGTCAGCGAGACGCAGAAACTGCAGAACTTGGAGCCACTGCCGGACTACGAGGACGAAGAAGACTCGGACGAGGACGGCATGTCATTGTCCGACTTCGACGCCTCTCTGCAGAACCTTGAGGTCGGTGACGCTCACCATAAGCCAGGGGAGGTGGATGGAGGTGGGATCTACGAAACGCTCACTCACTACGGCCGCACGATTGGGCGTCACGGGCAGTACCGGCCGGGCTTCACTAACATACACAGGGTGCCGTCCACGCGTGGCGAGTTCCCAATGCTGAAGACCATCTTCGAGCAGAACCTCGAGAACCTGCAGCACTGGTGGAAGCACAAGGGCACGGTAGCAGGGCGGGGCGGGCCGGGGAGGGCGGCCCACCGGTGGGGCACGCAGCGGCGCTATTTAGGCGACAGGAACGGGGAGATGAGGCAGCGGTTTTTCAATCAGAACTTTCAGATGCCTGTACACAGCGGGGGCAGGATGTTTGTGTAGATAACCCTTTGGGTGTCGGCAGCGCTTTTGGTCGAGGTGATTCCTTCAGGAGTCACCTCGACCAAAAGCGCTGCCGACACCTGAAGAAATCACCTCGACCAAAAGCGAAGCCGACACCCAAAGGGTTAATGTTGAGTACACCTACCGAGTCTGCAAATACTTTGTGGCGCAGACACTGTCGCTCATTTCAGATGTTTCATCTTTCGTTACTGAATTTCGTGTTGATGTTTGTGAGGGGGGGGCCGGGGGGGAGGGGGGGGGGTTGAAGAGGGGTTTTGGTCTACCTGTGCCATGCTTTGTAACAGTTTTTTGTTTTTGTTTTATTTTTTAAAAAAAACAATTGTCGCCCCTTAGGGATGAGTATCTCAGATGACAATAGGGCTGTGCCACTGTTGGTGAGACAGGCAATACCCTCCAAATTTGCCTTTCCTCTAAATGTTATCGTTCAGAGGGTTTTTGCTTGTTCGTTTTGTTGTTGCCGTTTTCTTTTTCGGTTGCCGCGCGCTTTGAGTGTGTGTGTGTGTGTTTGAGTACGTGTGTGAGTGCTTGCGTGTGTTTTTGTTTCCACCACAGCCTCCCCATTGGTGTGTGTGAGTGTGAGTGTGTGTGTCATAGTGTGTGTGTATGTGTGTTTGCGTACCGTCAGCGTGTGCAAGTACTTGCGTGTTTTCGTTTCCACCCAAGCCTCCCCATTGCTATCAGTGCGAGCGTGCCCAACAAGGACTTTCGAGCAGCAAAATCAGTGCTATCGGGCCAAAGTCGGTCGCAGTGGGCCCGGCCGCGCAGTCGTGCGCGGGCCCGCCACTGCGGCCAACTTCGGCCCGATGGCCTTTGTGTATTAGGATATGATTTTAATTGAAGTTAACCTTCCCACAATCGTGAAGCTGACCGGTAAAATCCTACACTGCGCTTGTGAATATGGAATGCCGCTTTCTAAAATGCTACAGGCTGCCACATTGTAACGCAGTGTACAGCTGTTTCAAGCGACCAACCCGCTTGAGAGCCAAGTCCGGCATCTGTGGCCACCTAAATGATGGTCTTTGACGACAGGTGACACTTTTAATCATCTAACTGGTACCCCGGCCTTTAATGACATGCGACATTGTTTACTATTCAAGGCTTGTCAGTCTTGAGAGAGCACGTGTCCACGTTTTTAGTCTTGCACAGAGGCCGTGGTTGCTCCAAACAGGTTTTACTGTAATATTTTCAGACTGCGCACGTGCATACATCCGTTATTTTGTTACTCGCACGTTTTGGGGTACTTTTTTTTTTTTTTTTTTTTAAAGAAGTTTAAGTTAGTAAACCACTTTTGAACTGTTCTCCTATTATTATATATAGCTCGATTTCATTTCAGCCGGTTGGGGTTTATATGCGCGTGTGTGCCCCCCCCCCCCCCCCAACCCATAACAACCCACCAATGATTGTTATGCAACTGTATTGATGCTGCTTCTATTTGGTTTTTAAGGTGTAGAAGTTAGCCAACCTCTTTTGCGTTGTTTTTGTTGTACTGCTCGACTGAACATATTTCATTCCGGTCGGTTGGGTTTCATTACGCGCGTTGCCTACCTTCCCTAATAACATTTGTAACATTAGTGGGTACCAGTGATTGCGAGAGAATTGTAAGATAACTGTATGTATTCTGACGCTGTTATATTCAGTACGTGTCGCACATATGCGTGCCGATTTGTGACTTTAAACCTTACGGGTAACAGCCGAAAGGTTAAAAATCAGAGGCCCGCACACGTCCATGAATCCGATATTAACCCATTTGACCCCATGTGCGCATTTCCCAAACGTTGGAAGCGACTATATAAATTATACCTGTTGCAGGAGATGGACTGACCATCTCCTGCTGTATGGCGTTGGGGCTAAATGGGTTAATTTCCATGTAATAATTCATGCAGGTGTGAAAATGTATGCCTTCTTTGCGGCATTATTTATGCTGCCGCTTCTGCCAAGCAGACGGCAAGACAACGAAGTTGTGTTAACCCTTATCATTCGGAATACACCACTGTGTAAAATACGTTCGACTAAAATAGTTCAAGGGTAATGCCAAAATAGCTTGGCGCCCAGTGTAGGCGCCAAGCTATTCTGGCACTACCTTTGAACTAAAGCCATTGTTATATCCCTTATCTGTAAGTACTATAATGTAGCTTGCAGACGGCAGTGTACAAATAATCAAATTGAAGCTTTTAGCCTCAGTACACGAGTTAAAGAAATGTGAATTGGATCGTCTTAGATTCTGGACCTTACCGCCCATGGTCATCGACACAAAATCATAGACCAACACACTTTGACAGCTGCAGCTGCACTGAGCTTTCCGTGCTTCGTGTGCAACTGGCATAGATCCTCACGAGCCCCTGCGACCGCAGGGGGATCAAGTTATGATCTATCTATACCACATGCAGATCGGGCCCCGTCCCCGGTTTGAGGGAGCACTTTCCAGATAGACCCACTCGAGGAATATGCCACAAGTACACTTTCAATCAAATTATAATACTAAAAAAAAAATCCCTAGGCAGATCCACTCGGGACGTGTGCCACAAGTACATTAATTCTATTCAAACGAGATGCTACAAAACAGAAGTGTACTTGTGGCGTACTCCTCGCGTGGGTCTCTGCCTGGGAAGCACTCCCGGAAAGCAAGCACGCTCAAAGCTGTCACTGGAGGGTGCCTTTTTCTTTTCTTTTTTTAAAAAAAAATGTTGATGTTTGTTGTTGTTGCTACACAATTATGTATAGAATGTGATGGAATGCACTGTGATAGAATTGTGTGATCATAATACACCGAAGATTGTTAGTGGATGCACTTTTTTCTTTCTGCACTGAAATAAACATAGACTGAACAACGTACTTAATTAAGTGTGTGTGTGTGCGTGTGCGGAGACAGAAAAATTAAATTGAATAAACTGTAAAATTAAAATGTCTTTTACAGAAATTTCTTGAGAGCCTCTCTTACAATCTGTCTTTGATAACAATAATACAAACAGAATAAGAAATAACATTCAGAAAGAGAAAATTCGCCCTAAGCACAGCTCACAAACACGCATAGTAGTGCACACACACACAACAGCAAGATTTATGAAAATAAAACAAGTTTTTTATTTGGCTTCTTTTTCACAGAACACAGTATTTCAACGATGGCATACAGCATTACATGTAATACATAAACAATAATGTTCTAATATATAACATGCATCAGAATGGCAATGGTTGAGTATTGCGGGTCTCCATGACACAATAAAAACACCAGACACATATGCTCCTAAATACATACACTCAAACGTCTATAAACATAATAACCACTAACTACAAACTGTTCCTTTTTACAGAGCCAACACTGGGGTACCTTAGTTCATGGGTGACAGTGCGAACAATTAAAAACGACTGAAAACGGTCCAAGGACTAACTATGCCCCATAATCCATGCCCTGCAAGAGACAAAAATTCTCATCAACCCCTGCATCCGCAGGGGCTCATGAGAATGTATGTCTCTTTGAGGACGGAACTAGGATTTCTAAAAGGCTGAATCAGTCCTCAGGTCTGTCACCCATGCTAGTAAGTCCCTTCTATTTACAGAAGGGACTTTTTTGGGTCCCGGTGGGGCGAATTTAATAGCACGCCCATGATGTCAAAGGTGGGCAGGTAAACCTCTAACAATTGAAGTAACAAGATAAAAATTACGTCATGTCTAGTGTGATGAAGCTCTATGCTTGTGCATAGTGCTCGCACAATAGGATTAGTACGGTACGGTTTTTGTTAACGGTTTGTTTGTGGTGGCATTAGGCTCCACGGGAAATCTGTAAGACATGGTTAGCACGGGATTTTTTAGTGAGTTCTGTTTAGTGAGTTCTAGGCGGAAGCTGTGACTGTCAGAGGTCTAGTTTGGTTATTGCGGGCTGTCTTGTCGTATGGAACGGTTGTGTTCGAGTTACCTAGCCCGCATTCCCTGACTCTGAAGCCTAGATTTCAGGTATGTTTCTATAAACGTAGTATTGATAGTTGTTTAGTTAAAGACAGTATGCGTGGTAAGATTAATGTGGTTGTATAGCAGTGTTCCGGTTTGGTTTAGTATAGTATGTTTAGAATTCGGTGAAGTAACCGGTGTTTTTGTATACAGTTGTTTACCGAGTTAGAGGACTAAAGGAATATGAAGTGTGTATGTCTAAGCCGCTATGAAGATAGTACGTGGTTGGGTAAGCATAGTCTTTTCCAGGGTATAGAGTAATGTATAGCAAGAGTGTCAGTTAGACTATAGTCTGTTTCAAGATAGTGACTGATATATGGGGGTGATACGAAGATAGTTTATGAAGCACGTGTGTGTGAATGAACGTGTGAGTTATTTGTATCAGCCAGGTTACGTGACGTTTCTCATTGATCCAATATGTTGTGTGTTTAGCAAGTGTTACGTTGGGACTTTTGTTATCTATTTAGAGTTCTTGTAACAAGAGTGGAAGACGGACGCCGAGACGTCGAGTCGCAGGTGGGACCTACGTGAGGTCATCCCTCCAGCTCTTCTGAGAGTGATTCTGACTGGGACCAAGACACCCAAGTCCAAGCGAGAACTGAGTGTACCGTACGAGAACGACGACGTCCGTGCCCAAAGAGACAGGACGGCAATACGCGTACGACGAAGGACTTTCACGCCTAGACGTGAGAAGGACCAACGTAACCAGGCAACAACATCAAACAGGTTGGAGACATTGAGAGACTAAAACCTAGCCTGGCAAAGATACTGTGATTTGAGTGTGTGATAGAGAGCCTTGTATATATAGTTTGATAGTCTTTAAAGCGTTTTCTTTTCTTTTATAGTGTATAAAGGTTACTTTAGAAAGGGAGCCCGTGTGTTGTGTTTTACCGCATGAATGCGCCCGTCTGAGTCAGTGGCGGTGTATGCGTCTGTTGCGTGAGAGTCTGTGCGTACGACTGTGGGCAAGTCTGCGTGCGTTACATCTAGTTACGCGAACCTCGCTGCTGAATGTACATTTGGCGCGAAGCGCCTTATGTGCATATGAATGTGTGTGCGTATATATGTAAACAAGAGAATCTCCGATATTTTTGTACACACAAGCTTGAGACTTGGCGAAATACTTTCTCAAGTGGGTGGCTAAGCGAGCCTCCGAGCATATTGTAATTGAACGTCTCATTGAAGACATAAACCATTTATAGGAAGTCGGTTGACCCAGATTAGAGTCCGTAATTTGTCATATTTACTTAAACTTTTGCATATAGCTAGTTTGGAGAAAGACATTGGATGAGTTCGTTAGCCAGCTTTGTATCCTTTCAACTTCTTTAGTAAAAATTAATTCTTTTTAGAAAAGAATTAAAACACTATGAAACCTTTACTTCTTGAGAAAGTCATACAGTGGGGGTGATGTAAAAGAGGCAACTCCGTCACCATGCAGACACTGACATAATACTCTAAATATGACGTCATTCTCTCTCTCGCGTATGGCTCTCTCTCTCTCTCCTCACACAAACATGCGCGCATCTCCAGAAGGAATAGTTCCTCATGCGCCCTCCAGGCGCATGATGATCTATGCCTCTTGGAGATGTTTGGAGCGCACGCACCAACACATACATCGACGCACTTTCAGAAGAGCATGCAGGTGAGCGGTGTACTTAGTATATCATGTAGCTAGGTAAAGTCAACCTGCTTTCACACAAATTATAGCAAGACTGAAATTGTACCGTTCTAGTTTTGTCACCATTTTCTCAAGTCTTTGAAGCGAAAGTTAAACTCATATCACATAAAATTATGTAAAAACTAAAACTTACATCATGACAAATGATGTTTAAGAAATCAACAACGCGTATAGAACTCCCCGACGCACTGGCAGATCTGCGAGACTTTTTCAATGATAATTCAACATCAGAATCAGGTCAAAGACAAAAGGTAGAGACCATTGACAGTGAGAACATCTCTCATACAGAAGGGACTTTGTGGGTTATAGTTCATCCCATCTTGTTTTAGTGGTAGTTGTACTGAATAATTATTATTTGGCACGCACCGACACTACAGCTTACGAATCAAGGGGGGAGAACTCGACGCTTGACCGTGCGCATTGTCCATCGTCAAGCATTCCCCCTTGGTACACACGTACGGTCGCGAGCACATTTGTGACTTCAGATTTGTACGTGTGATCGACGCGTGTTGTTACGGCAGCATGGCGGGCCATCCGAGCACAGGCTGACGGGTCACTCTTTTTCAGGACCCTCATACTACACTGTGACAAGCTATGTTTTGTGTATGCTTTTAATATTACGTTTTATTATGTCATTCGGTGCAAACCCCTCTAGTCATCATTTTTTAACCCATTCAGCCCCGACGTACTACAGCAGGAGACGAGTCAACCATGATAATTCAATGGTAGTGCCAGATTAGCTTGGCGCCTGGCGGCAAATCTGGCACTACCCTTGAATTATCATGGTTGATCCATCTCCTGCAACAGATGCATAGTCGTTAGATGGCCTCCAAAATTTGGGGAATACAGCCGTCGGGCTGAATGAGTTAATCCTATTTTGTATGGCCAGTGCCTCTTAGCCACTTCATTAGTAGCTACACAGTGTGTGCTCTGGCAGACATGACCTACTTGGCCCCCAGTCTTAGTCCGGCTCCCCCTCTCTCTTTCCCACTAGCACTTACTGCTTACCAGACCTGCCTACCCATCCAACTTGCCAGGAGTAGTCATCAAGGTCAAAATGAGTAGTTTTACTGTCAAATGAGTATATTTCTCGTGCAGAGCGGGCATCGAGGCTTCAGGATAGAAAACCAAACCTGATCATCATGCTAACTGCACATCTTGCATGCTTCTAGAAAAACACCCGGCTCTATTAACCTTTTGACAACCGAGGGTGCTTTCTGGCACACAAGTTTTCATAGAAAAGCGGAAAGTGCTCTCAGTTATTTAGGAGTTAACAGTAACAGGTGTTCCAGTTAGCATTTCAGTTTTCTAAAACAAAAAGAAAATATCCACGAAACGTTGACAGAAAAGACATCGACATCCAAGACCGGGGACCAGCAGAAGGGGGCCACTAGGAAAAGAACCGTGTTGCAACCTCTGAGCTTGAGCAGGACCTTGGGGACAAGCACCGTCGGCGGATAGGAGTACGCGATGAGGCCGTTCCAGGGAATGGATAGAGCATCGACTGCCCAGGCTCGTGGATCTGGAATGGGGGAGACGAAGAGCGGAAGCTGGTTGTTCCACCTCGTGGCAAAGAGGTCGATCATGGGCGTCTCCCAGTGGTCGCAGATCATCCGAAAGATGTCCGGCCGGAGTGTCCACTCGGTGTGGAGTAGCTGCCCGTGTCGAGAGAGGGAGTCCGCCAGGATGTTGAGATGGCCTGGGATGTGTCTGGCTCTGAGAGAAATGCCGCGGTCTTCGCACCACTTAAGTATCTGGTAGAGAAGAATGCAGTGACGGGGAGCGGGTCCCGCCCTGCTTCTGAATGTAGGCGATGACTGTGGAGTTGTTGGACAATATGAGAAGCTCCTGGTGATGCAGGCAGGATTCCCACACGCCTGTAGCTCCAACCAGATGTGTTGCATCGCGAGATCCGAGGGCCAGGTGCGGAGGCCGTGGTGAACATCGGAAGCAGGTGAGCTCCCCAGCCGGAGCCACTTGCGTCGACGCAAAGGGACAGGCGGGGAGGCGGTGTGTAGGCGGGGGTCCGACGCCAGCCAGGTAGGATCCGCCCAACGACGAAGATGTGGGAGCAGCATCGAAGGAACCGGTACCATCGTCTCCAGGTCGCCCGATGATGGTCGCCAGTGGAAGAGGAGGTGAAGCTGAAGGGGGCGGTAGTACAGTCGACCCAGATGGAGTAAGTCCACCGCCGCACTCATCAGTCCAAAGAGCTGCAGCAACACCCTCAGGGCGAGGTTCGCCAACTTCTGTATGCGTGGTTCCGGCAGTCATACCTCGTTGAAGTCTGTGCGAAACTCCATACCCAGATGGACGAAGTGGCGGGAGGGCACCAGGTTGGACTTGCCCCAGTTCAACAGGAAGCCGAGACTGTCGAGGAGGTGCAGGAGCGCATCCCGATCCATCGCCAAGGAGGCCTCCGACTGGTTCCGCAGGAGGAGATCGTCGAGGTAGTTCGACGTCGGGCTGGAGGACGTCCATCTGGTCCGGGCGATGACTGCATCCATGACCTGTGTGAACACCCAGGGGCTGAGGTTGAGACCGAAGGGCAACACTCGGAACTGGTAAATCACTCCGCAGAAGGCAAACCGCAGGTACCGTCGGGAAGAGGGGTGCATGGGCACGTGTAGGTAGGCATCCGACAGGTCCAGGCTGACGGCAAAGTCCATCGGCTGCACCGCGGCACGAAGCGCTCGGGCCTTCTCCATGCGGAAGGGGGGAGCGACGAACGAGTTTAAGGCGGACAGGTCGATAACGGGTCTCCACTTGCCGCCTGGCTTGGGCACAACGAAGAGGCAGCTGTAGAAGGCAGGGGAGTTGGGCCATGAAACCACTTCCGTCGCCGCCTTCTGAAGCAAGGAAGTCACCTCGTCGCGTAGGGCATCGGCTCTGTCTGGGTCGGTCGGGACGGGGGTCCAAAACGGGGGAGCGACGCGGGGGGGGGAGGGGGGGAGGCGGCGACCGAAAGGAGATCCGGAGGCCGTCAGAGACGGTGGAAAGCACCCAGGGGTCGTCCGGAATCAGCGCACGCCACGCCCGGCTGTGGCACGCCAGCCTCCCGCCGACAGGAGAGTGGGGAGCGGTCGGCGGAGGTGGAGGAGGCGAAGAGTCAGCGGGCCCTGCCCCGCCCCAGGCGATGAGTGGGCCGGGGCCAGGAGGTGGTGGGGACGGGGGCGAGAGTCGAGTCGGGACGTTGTCGAGCGCGCCCAAAGGCCGGGGCGCACGGAGGAAGACGTCCGCGCATGGCGGAGGGCGGGTCTGGAGGACCGCAGGGCCCGACCCACGGCCTTGCGGGGAATCCGAAAGCGGGGGGGGGGGAGGGGGGGGGGGGGGGGGCGCCGGTCGGCTGGGCCACGAGTCCTTGTTGGCTTCCTTGACCGCCTGCCAGGAGGGTCCGAACAGCAGTTCCCCGCCAAGTGGCGCCTGCCGCAGCTGCTTCTTCAAGTCCGGGGGGAGATCACAGGAGCGGAGAAGAGCATCCCGCCGCATCAGGTCGCAATTGGATGCCGCCGTCATGGTGTTAACCGCAGTGTGGAACACCGCCCGGTTGCCGGCAACTGCCAAGGTCAGGATGTCCGCCAAGAAGGGGGAGGTCACGGGGTTCCAGGCTTCCTCCACATGGCGAATGATGGTCTGGGTCACCAAATCGAGGAATCCCGCCGAAGCGAGGGCATTACGCACGAGGGTGGCAGTCTTGTCGAGGCCCGGGATAATGGGGCCCGTGCGAGGGGAACCTGCAAAGGCCAGGGCCGGGGCATCTAGCTCCGGCAGGGGGCAGGAGAAATATTGCGAATGACCTGCGTACCAACGTTGCTGAAAGGCGATCTGAAGATCCGAGGGCCACGTGGCATCCGAGAAGAAACCCGCATCTCCGAAGGAATTCGTAAGCAGATGCGATGAAGGGCGTCGCGCAAGTCTCGGAAACCTGGAGGTTGAGGCAGGGACTTAAACCACTTGGTCAGGCTGGCCGCATCCACAAAGGCAGAGGCCTTCCTCTTGATCGGCGGTGAAGTCGGGCAATCCTCTGGAGGTAGGGAGGCGGGCGATGAGGCGAGCCGCTTCATCCAAGGCCCGGAGGGTCTCCATCTTATGACTGAGGGAAGGCTGTTGACCGTCAGCGTCGTCCGTGGGGGGCGAGTGTCCAGAAACGTCGGAAACATCGTCGCGCAGTAAGGCCGACATAGAACCTTCAGGAACAAGGCTGAGAGCATCGTCCGGTCCTTGGAGGGGAGTAGGGCCGACACCATCTCCAGTCGCGTCGTCATCCGCCCCTCGACGCGTCACCGTAGCGCTGGGAGGGGAACGAACCATCCGCGAGGCCACGGGCGAGGAGCGAGCCGCCAGCGAAAACCATGTCGCAGAACGCGTTGAAACGGAGCGGTGATGAGAGGAGCGGTGCCGCAGAGAACGAGAGCGTCGGTGGGAGTACGGGCGGCGGTAGCAGGATCCCTGGCTCCGGGTGGCGAGCGGTGCCGCGAACGAGGGTGGAAACCCCTAGCACGGCGAGGTGAGCCGGTCGGGGGAGGGTATGTGCGTCCGCATAGCCCGGCAAACCCGGGAACAAGAGCGCGAGCGGGTAGGCCTGTCTTCCGAGCGTGAAGGATGGCGGCGCGCGGGAGATCAAGAGAAGTGAGTCACGGGAAACGCTAGTAGCGGGGGAGTTCCGACCGCGTGGTTTCTGAATAAGAGACACATCCGCTTGCACCTGGGACAGGGCCGAGGGGGCCAAAAAAGGGGTATCAACTACGCCCGAACGGGAGCACTTGGGTGTACTTTTACTCTTAACGCTAATTAGCGTACTGACCTCCGCACCAGAAGACTTGTGCTTGTCAGTCGAGCTCTTCACGGTGGTAGATGCGCTGCGGTCCTGTGGGCGTTGTTGGTCAGACTCGGTGGAACCCAGCAAGCTGACAAACACTGTAGGCGCCCGGTGTTGGCCAAGCTCGGGGTGAGATTTGGCCAGCGAGCTGACGAACACAGGTGTCGGAGTACTTCGTTGGCCAGGCTCAGTGTCACGTAACGCCAGCAAGCTGACGAACCCTCCGGCAGGAGCCTGTGGCTCCGGATCTGCGCGTGCGTCCCGCATCGTGAGAGTCCGTGGCGCTTCCTCCAGATCAGCGGACGGGGTGGCAGGAAGGGACTGCTTAGGACGTTCCCGCCGGCAGAACCGCCAAAGCTGCGACCACTGCTCCTCCCTCCAGGGGGTGCAGACGCCACAAGGGTGGGTGGAGGAACAGCCAGAGCACGGTAGGCAGACGTCGTGGGCGTCACTCGGCCACTGAAAGTCTGTGCATCTCGTGCAGGTACGAACTTGCCAACTGCAACAGAGAGAGGAAGAAAAAAGACAAGTTTTCACTAAGAGAAAAGGTTGCCACGTGCACGTAACCGGTCCCGCGTGAACAAATTCGAAGTGTCACACGACGAGTGCCTCTGCCCGGCGCTACTCCCTGTAGCGCCGGCCGAGGGCACTAACCACAGCTGCTCTGCTTACCTGGTCATGGTAAAAAGAAGGAGGTTAACACCGTAAGAAAACGGAGGACGAGGGACCAGCCCGGTCGGCGCCGCAACAGCAGAGCAGACACCAACTTGGGAGAAGGCAGCTCACAAGCCAGAAGTAGAGCGCCGGTCCACGAACCAAGAGCAATAAATAAGTCACAGGCCTCAAGGAAAACGAAGTCTGAGCGGAGCTAGGTAGGGCACACAACCTTCCACGGCTCAGCGAAGAAACAGAATGGCGAATCAGGTGACCGTGTGCCGGATGTAGAGGGAAGGGAGGCTACCGTGGCTCTGCCTCGCTTATAACGCCCCTTGATACCTTCCCTCCTTAAAGGCACACAACCTCAATTTTGGGCTAAAATTAGGCTAGCGAGAACAGTATTCCTAACAGTAATGTCATCGGTAATGTTGTTTTGAGAAAACAAACAGTACTCTTCAATGTTTGGAAAACTTTGGTTGTCGGTAGTACACGTGTGAATGTGTTACCTGCAGAATCACCTTTACAAAAAAAATGCTACTGACAACTTAACGGTTATATTGTAGCTGGCGGATGCTCAACTGCATTTTATCAAATCATGAAATAATGTCACGTTGTCATCTAACCTAGTACAATTCCTACTGAAAAAAAAACCCAATAAATGCAAATATGTGCATGACTTATTTGCCTTTACGTAATACATGCACTTTGAAATGGGCAAAACCTAACACTGGCCTCAGCAACATAAAACTTCCACAATCTTTGGAAAAGTCATGAGAACTAACTCAACATTCATGACGCATTCTGTCTGCTCCATTTCATTATCTGCATCAGAACCATCAACACATGCACTGCACGCTTTGCAATATTGTTTTTAAGTTTATACCAATTATTTTGGTGATTTAGAAAAATTTGAGGCAAGTGTGTGCTGGTGGTAGGTGCAGCAACAAATGGACCAAAGAAATGCTACATTACTACCCCACAGATCAGGCTTTGTGGACATCATGTCCACTGCACTCAAAAAGATTTCCACAAGGGGGATAGGGTGTCCACTCACTATTAGAATAGATTGTGAAAACAAATAATATGGGGATTATTACAATCACTACCATCAACCCCCTCTCAGTTTGGCATTACCACCATTACTACCATCATCACCATGATCATTACTGTCATTGAGATCGGTCTTGATGTTATGGTTCTTTAGTGGCACATGAGACAGTTTACCTCCAACTGTGGTGTCGGCGTCGTGATTGAGGTCATGACTGGTTTAGTCCTAGATTAGGAAGACCTGTTCAAGAATCATTCAACAAGGAATGCGATTGAGAGGACAACCACACAGTGTGGGGGAAGGGGGCAAGCACTATGGAATCTGTACGACATGTACCTGCCCAAAGCTACAGTCTTAACGCAGAAATATCAAGAAACAATAACCCTAGCAATTATGACAAAATAAAGAGCACCAATACCAGGCGGTATAACTAAGAACAATACCTGTTGGTAAAGTAAGACTACACTGTTGAAACAAACAAAATGAAATTTCCCATGCAACCATCAATACAGAGAATAATGCAACAATTAAAGCAACATATATGCCTTAATAATGCTGATCACTTTTCACAATAGATTACAAAATAAATTCATACAAAATTACACAAATGCTGAGCAGACACAAGCCATACAGAACAGATAAATTTGGCTCACAAAACAGCTTCATAAAATATTCTGCATACACTTCCACACCCAAGTATACAGGATTTTCTCGATATGACTCAAGAGCAGATACATCAAGTTCCAACCACTAGCAGATCGACGACATACTCACTACTGGTGCATGTAGAGATTCACTTCTAACAGTTCAGGGGTGGTGTACATACTAAGCTATTCTGACACCACCAACGAACAAGCACGGTTGATCTGTCTCCTGAACTAAAATATAATCTCATTTTCAAAGACAAATTACATTTTTTAACAATTCAACACTCTGGAACATTACATTTAAACCTTACCTCACATTTTGCGTCATGAACTTGCGATCAAACATTTCTGGTCTCCCACATCCTTATCTACTATTTCACCTCCTGATAATTATAACATTCTCCCACTATCATTTGTCAGTGTTTTTATCACAGGTACTTTTGTCTCTGGACGCATCACAATTGATATCTTTTATCATCACAAGTCAACATCCGTCATTATCATCCTTTACCATTCTGCTCACAATTCATCACGACCATGAGTATCAAGAGGTTCATGTTCCCCAATATCTGCTTCAACATTTTTATTATCAACATGCGGATCAACAGAATCACTGTCTTGATTATGTGTAACAGGATCACCATCTTTATTATGTTTAACATAATCACCAACATGTGAATTAGAATCATCACTTCCCTGTCTTTCCCCCGGGCTATGTTTTCCTTCCCTGCCCTCGTCAGTTGATAGTGTTGACCTGTGAACCATCGCTGTTGCAACATCTGCATTGTCAGGATGAGGCTGGGTGTTAACATTGAACATGTCTGAGAACAACCTGAGCGCCAGGTCCATGTTAAAGCCGTAGAGTTCTTCCCACGTCAGCGTTCCATCACCATCTTTGTCTATCAGGATGAAGAGCTGCACAAAAGACAAGTCAAGGCCTAAACTTAAAAACTCCTGTGCATGTTGCCACTGGTACAGAAAACACCATCAATGGCTGCATGCACAAGGGGGATAATCTATTCACTACCAAGAACAAGTGAACGTAAACCAACTGCAAGATGCACAGATCATGAACCCCCACAGTTGCGCTCACGAGGATCTGTACCTCTTGCCACAGATCACTTTGTATCAATATCCCTTTGACAGCCAGGACTCTTTGGTGTTGAATTAACCCATATCATACTGAGGCTAAAAGCTTCAAATTTGTACACTGCCATATGGTCAGGAGTACGACTAGGCGTCGAGTGCCAGTTTCGCTACCTGACTGACAAAACAAAGCCTTCAAACTCAAAATCGGGCATGCATCTCAAACACCCATATCTCAACTGGTTAGAAATTGAACATACCTTCTAATCCTGTGTCATTTTTGCATACGTCTGATGGGATAAAAGAGTTATTCATTGTTTTGTGCGATCGAGCGGCGGAAGCCAAAATTTCGAAATGTGACATCATTGGCGCGTGTTCGCTTTCAGATAAAAAATTCCAGGGAATGAAATAGAATTTCGAAACCAAGTTTTGACCTATAGAGTGCCAATGCAAGTTACTATTTTGTTACAATATCGTCGAGTTTTACATGTGTCTAAGTTTAAAGTAGTTTGAGGGCAAGTAAAGGCTAGCATGAACGTAACGTGCACTGTCAATTTTACACGTGCAAATCTCGCTGTGAACTGGAGCACAAAAAAGTTACTGTGAGGCACCTAATTAACATATCCTAGACAACATTACTCTTCATTCTGATTATCGTAAACAAATTCAAAATCCTTTTGAGAATTGAAAGAAGGCTGTGTTTTAAACTTCTTCAACCCAAAAGTTGTAAATTTTGTGTTACGTTCAAACAGGGGAAAAAAATCTCGCAATCAGCAACACACGTGATTTTCTGGAATTGACGGCCATTTTGAGATTTGCATTTGGTCAGTCCTACGTACCTCATACCTACAGGTGACATCAATGGAGCAGGGAAGCGACAAAGTTGAAGGCAAGTTTTGGTTGTAAATGGTTACGTTCATGCAAAATTGATGACTGAGCACCAGAAATGTTTAAAAAAAGCAATGTAAGTGTACTGCTTTTCTAATTACTTCAAATGAATGTTGGCGCAAACAAATGTAAAATCAACCGGCTCAATGACCGCGTGTTTTGAACAAAGGAAGAAAACATTACTTGATGGAATTTGCCTCCATCTGACGATGACAGTTTAGTTTTGGTTGTAACAGTTATGTTCACGTTTCTGAATGCGATATTCAATATTTCAAAGGATAAAACGGAACAAGTAATGTATGTTCGGATTAGTTTTCCAGCACGGCAACACTTTGAAACAATAATTATTACCTTTTACTGTCACCTTACCATTGTGTCCGCTTGTACATAACGTTACACACGGTTCAAGGTTGTCAGCGTTACGTTCAGGCAATTACAGCTTTATTTTTAAAGATTAAAAAGAACACTATTCACACAACTTTCATCGTTTCAGTATTGTTGTCTTTAATGTTCCTGATATAAAAAATAGAGTAAATGTCTTTTGCTCCTGCTGTTTGATTGTTCATAACTTTACACAGTTTGGCCAGGTAAATCTTTACGTAAAGTTATGTTCAAACCATGAGTTTTGCATTTTGGGGAAGGAAAAGTCATATATTTTTGTACCAATTTTTGTTGGTAGGAAGGGATTTTGTGCTAATTTGATTTATACTTCAGGTCATAGATTATGAGTTGCTGAATTATAGCGTTTGTACATAACATGACCCAGTGCAAAAGGGAACAGACATAGCACCTTCAATATTTAAAAAAGTGGTCGTTTTTCTTATCTTAAGCTGTGATTATGTTCAGATTGTCTTTATGTACTTTATATTATTGTTTTATAATTATGTAACATAAGATTAAGTAAGAATAACCCTGTTCTGGCAGTATTGGACTGAACATAACATGACGTAACACTTGGGTGGTTGGGTTGTAGAGTTATGTTACACTGTGCTTCATGCTATTTTTGTATGGTTTAGTACAGATAGTCTGTGCATTTTTTAAAATTTTTGTTATTCATTTTTTTAAACTTTTCTGCACCCAAGAAATGACAATTTTTTTAAAATGCCTTGAACGTAACTTAACAATTATGTTGTCAAGTTATGTACAGTTAAAACAGTGCTCAGCTAACATTTTCCTTCATAGTAACATTCCTTTCAAAGTGGAAGACTGGTTTGATTATTTTGTCTATTGTAACTAATATACAAACTACTATTCTAGCTAGATGACTGTGTGAACATAACTTGACAAACTAGACTGACATGTAAAGTGTAAAGTTATGTTCATTACTGTAGCACAATTCCTAGTATACTGTCTTTGGGATGCCCACTTTGCTAGTTGTTATTTATCAAAATACAGCTTGGGTACTAAAATATAAATTGTTAAACCCAGAATATACATTTTTCTGTTTTAAGTAGTTTGTACATAACATGACAACATCATGTGTTGTCAAGTTATGTTCAACCACAGTTGTGTTTGGTTCACACATTGTCTTCCAAGTTACAGTCTGATCATGTTACACTTTGTTGTGCTGGCCAAGCTTGATAGCTGACATGATAATTTAATAATAACCAGCTATTTTAGTACAAAGCTGTTGAAAAATAACCAGACATATTAAGCTGATGCTAGTAAATTGCTAGCTAAAAACAAATCGCAAACGTGGACACAATTGAAATTATCTGACCCTCTCTGTGTCAGTTCTTCGGGATTTGTTCCTGAATCAAAAGTTTCTGAGGCTGAAGGGTCTTTCCCAGCTATGAAAGCACCCAGAAAATGGATGCTAAACACGTGTGGTAGTGCAGTACCCTGACAGGTTGTACCCTGGTGAGCAAGATTATGTCAGCATACTTGTGCTTACGAACGATAGCTGCCAGAAATCTTTTTAAAGTATTGAAACCAGAAAAATTAATTTTTCTCTAAAATGTATTTTTTCGAAAAATACTTACCGATGACATTACTTTGTGGAAGTGTCTACTACTTACTCAATTTTAGCCTAAGAACCCGTTGTGTTCCTACACAACCAGGAGGCACTCGGGGAACCCCAAGTGGGGCCGAGAGTAGCCTCCCGTCCTTGCCCATCCAGTTCCGAGTCACATGGTGGATCAACCAGTCGGAATACTTAGCTCACCAGCGGCAAGCGGGGCAGGAGGGAGGGTCCTCCGAGTAATGTCATCGATAAGTATTTTTCAAAAAAATACATTTTAGAGAAAAATTAATTTGTTTCCTCAAAAAACATTACCGATGACATTACTTTGTGGAAGAATTGCGAGGAGGAGGATGCCACGCCCAAAACACCCCTGCACAAGGGTCATAGAGCCATCCTCCCTGCTGCAAATTCCCGACAATTTTAGCTAAGTGCGTACCTACGGCGCCGGGAAGGAGTGTTGCGCTGCGGTGATGTCCCCCACCAGTGCGAGGTTATTTCGCTGGCCTGCCAGATCCCGGAGGTAGAAGCGGGCGAAGGTCGATTCTGCCCGCCAGCCCACTGCGGCCACGATGTCTTTGACAGCGCAGTTCCGGTCAAATGCGCCGCTAGTGTCCATGGCTCGTACCTCGTGTGCGCGTATCTTAAGCTTCTTTGCTCCCTCCTGACGGCTTTGGATTGGCGTAGGTAAACGCGTAGGGCACGCACAGAATCCTGCTGCCTGGTCTACGGGGGAAAGTTCACATCTCTCAGCGGCTGTAAGGTAATCACCTGTGGCGTGGTCAAAGGAGAGCTAGTCTTGGCAAGGAAGGCAGGGTCCGTGGGAAGCTGCACGGTACCATCAGTCCTGAACTGCAGGCAGGCAGGGCGCGCTGACAGCGCGTGTAGCTCGCTTACTCGGGCAGCCGTGGCCAGGGCCAACAGAAAGCATGTCTTACGAGTCACATCCGCGAAGCAGGCCAAGGACAGCAGTTTGAACCTGGCATAGTTAAGCCATGTCAGTATCCAGGAAGGTCCCAGCGAGGAATGAGCGAGTGGGAAACTGGATGCTGCAAGCCGAAGTGAGTCATAAGGTCGGCGAGGTCTTTGCAGTCGCCGGGGTCTGGATGGCCGAGGTGCCGGTAGGTGTCGGCAATCATGGACAGGTACCCCCTGATCGTGATGGGGGCCAAACCTTGGTCTCCGAAGAGCCAGAGGAAGAAGTCCACAAGCTGGGGATTCGTCAGTTCGGTGGGGGAGAGTTGCTGGTCAGTGCACCAGTACCACAGTACTTGCCATTTTCCCTCGTAGACGCGCCTGGTCGAGGGTCTGCGGGCTGTAGCGATCGCTTCCACTGCTGCACTCGAGAAGCCTCTAGCAGCGAGGGCTTGCCGCACAATCTCCAGATGTGAAGGAGGAGCCGCTCCGGGCACGGGTGGAACAGCGGCTGGCGGGGTTGCTTGAGCATCGTGCTCGGCGTGGGTAGCAGCAGGGGGGGCCCGTGGCGAGGCTGAGGAGGTCGGTGGTCCAAGACCGGTTCCAGGAGAACGGGGTGACCAGCAAAACAACCACATTGCATCCTCGAAGCTTGAGGAGGACTTTGGGAACGAGAACCGTCGGGGGTAAGCGTACGCGATAAGACTGTCCCACGGGATGGAGAGCGCTTCAACTGCCCAGGCAAGGGGGTCTGGAATCGGACAGACGAAGAGGGGAAGCTGGTGATTCCACCTCGTGGCGAACAGGTTGATCATAGGCGTCTCCCAGTGAGCGTGGATCATCTGAAAGATGTCCTTGCGTAGCGTCCATTTAGTGTGTAGCAACTGGCCGCGCCGAGAGAGAGAGTTGGCCAACACGTTCAGGTGGCCTGGAATGTGTCGAGCTCGGAGGGAAATGCTGCGGTGCTCGCACCAGCGCATCAGACGGCATAGGAGCATGCACAGGTCTGGGGAACGCGTTTCGCCCTGCTTCTGAATGTAGGAAACCACCGTCGCGTTGTCCGAGAGGACGAGTAGCTCCTGGTGAAGGAGGCGTGCTTCCCACGCGATGAGGGCTTGCCAGACCACTTGCAGCTCCAAACAGTGGATGTGTCTGTCTGCCAGTTCTGGAGGCCAGGGGACGGACGTCGTGAGGAACCACGGTAGCAGGTGGGCACCCCACCCGGAGAGACTTGCATCGACACAAAGGGAGAGCTGAGGGGGCAGAGAGGCCAGGGGGACTTACGAAGCAAGCCACGAAGTGTCCGTCCAATGCCACAGATGGGGACGAAGCATCTGTGTCACGGGCACCAGGGCAGCAATGTCGCCGGAGGACGGACACCAATGGAGCAGGAGGTGCCTGACCTGGTAGATCACATCGTCAAAGGCGAAGCAGAGATACCTCCTGGAGGCGGGGTGCATGGGGACGTGGAGATGCGCGTCGGACAGGTCCAGACTGACCGCGAAGTCACTGGGTTGCACGGAGGCCCTGAGGGCCCTGGCGGTCTCCATACGAAAGGTCAGGGCCGCGATATACTTGTTCAGTGCCGAGAGATCGATGACGGGTCGCCACTTGCCGCCCGGCTTTGGGACGTCGAAGAGGCGGCTGTAGAAGGCTGGGGAGTCGGGGCGCAGCACCACCTCCGTGGCGGCCTTCTGCAAAAGGGAGGCGACCTCTCTCAGAGCGGAGGCCTTGAGCTTGTCGATCGGAATCTCAATCCAGAGCGTTGCAGCGGCGGAGGCGAGCGAAAGGTAATCAGGAGGCCCTCGGCGATGGTGGAGCGGATCCATCCGGAGCAGATCCATCCGGAGCGGTGGAGCGGATCCATCCGGAAACAGCGAGCGCCACATCTCGCCTCAGCCTCCTGCCAACAGGAGACCCCAGAGCGGTCGGCGGGGGCTGAGGAGTGGAGAAGTCAGGGGGCCCGCCCGCGCCCAGGGTGGCGGACAGGGCGGGGCCAGGTGGGGGCAAGGGACTCAAATGGTCTGGAGCGGCCGAAGGCAGGGGTCCGCTAGGGGGCCCGAGGGCGAGCGGGGTCGGAAGCCGAGGTGGGTCTGGTGGTCCGCAGGGCGCGACCCACGGCTTGCAGGAAGCTTGAAAGCAGGGGGGGGGGGGGGGGGGGGGGAGAGGCCATCCTGCTGGGCCAGCGGTCGGAGTTGGCGTCTTTCACCGATTGCCAAAACGCGCCAAAGAGGAGGGGGCTGCCAAGGGGGGCGCAGCTGAGTCCTCAGATCGGGAGGCATCCCATGGCAGGCTTGAAGCACGGAATCCCAACGTATTAGGTCACAATTGGCGGCAGCAGCCTTGGCGTTGACAGAGGAATGATACTCCACCCAGTTGGCCACTTCCGTGAGAGCGAGGTCTCCTAGGAGGGGCGAGATCGAGGGATGCCAGGCGTCCTCGATGCAGCAGACGAAGACTTGGGTAAGGAGCTCCAGGAATCCTGAACAAGCCAAGGTGTTACGAACCAGGGTCGCCGTCTTGTCTAAGCCGCAGGGAAAGGAACGCTTCAGCTGAGAGGGGCCCGTCCACCTGCACAAGAGCTGGAGGGTCCAAAGGAGGGAGGGGAGAGGAAAACGACTGGGAATGGGCTGCATACCAGTCCTGGCGGAAGGCCATGTCGAGTCTCGCCAGCCATCTACGGTCCGAGAAGTAATCGGAATCCCGTGAAGTGGCTTGCTGGAGCTGGGCGGAGAAGGCGTCCCAAATGTCCCTGAAGGCGGGGGCCTGGGGGAGCGACTTAAACCATTTTCACCTGACGACCCGCGTCGACGAGAAAGCGGAGACCTTCCTCTTGGGGGGGGGGGGGGGGGGGGGGGGGGGGAACGACTGGGGGCAGGCCTTCTCAGGCAGGGCGGGTGCTTGTCACGGGGGGAGCGACTGCGATGCCGGGAGAGGGGCCGACGATCCCGTATGGGCGAGCTCCTAGCGGGGCGCCTGCGGGGCGAAGTCGACGGTCATCGAGCGCCGCGTGGAGAGGCATATCAAGGCGAGCGAGGATCTGGATGCCGGAACGGAGCGTGAGACAAAGCTGAGCGTGATGAGGACGAGGAGGGTCGGGGGCTGCGTCTGCTGACGCGGCGCGCATCAAGGTCCTTCCAACAGAGGTCGCCGGACAAGTGAGAGTGTCTGGCTGGAGCTGACAGCGGAGTCATCGGGCTTCTCAAAGAGACATACCAGTACTGCCAGTGGACAACGTACAGCGCGAAGCGCGTCTCTGCAGGCCCGGCTCAGTGAGGCGGGCACTTTGCCGGCTATACGACCCCTCGTAAATGTCAGCGGGCTTGGCAGTGGATGCAGTCCTGTGGTACGCGCTGAGCATGTGTGTCCAACGTGTCGTCTGTTCCACAAGGTCGGGGCGGGCGCGTGCGGTCACTTATTTTGGAACGGAGGGGGGCGGCAAGGGAGCTGATCGCTCGCTAGACGGCAACGGGCGCTCGCACCGGTAAACACTCCACAGATGAGACCACCGTAGCTCGGGCCAGGATGAGCAGACATCACAGGTGTGGTCAGAAGAGCAGCCAGCACAGGGGAGACAGACCTTGTGGTTATCAGTCGGCCATTGGAAGTCGCCGCACCTGGCAGCTGCAACACATATCAGACATGATAGGCGACCGAGCGCGGGCACCGAGAGGCCCCGCCAACGAAGTCGAAAGATCGACGCGAAAGCATAATACGAGCGAAAGAAGTGCTTCTGGATGAAGCAGCTGCAACACATGTCCGACACAACACACTAACGGGCGAGGGCCCGGGGGGGGGGGGGGCAGCCGAGGGCTGTTACCGCTAACTTACCTCTCAGTCGAAGCGGGGACGGGGGGAGGCACCACCATAACACCCCCAACGTGCGACAGCAGGGGGGGGGGGGGGGGGGGGGGGGGGGGCCCAACAGAGTCAGCGCCGCGTAGACCGGGCAACCCCAAGAAGGCGCAGAAGAGGCAAGGCCGGTAGAACAGGCAACGAAGCCCTCTCAGAAAGCAGAACGGGCAGCGACGAAGATGAAGCACCAAAGTCCGATTCACAACAAGGCAAGACGACCGGGCAAGACGGGTCGCACCATACACAGTGAGGGTCCCGTCTGCACAGCGTGAGCTAAGTAGAACGACTGGTTGGTCCAGCACGTGACTCGGAACCGGATGGGCAGGGATGGGAGGCTACTCTCGGCCCCACTTGGGGTTGCCCAAGTGCCTCCCAGTTGTGTAGGAACACAACGGGTTCTTAGGCTAAAATTGAGTAAACAGTAGTCACTTCCACAAAGTAATGTCATCGGTAATGTTTTTGAGGAAACATGTGGATTTTGAACATGTTTTAGCTCCATTTAAGTTTGAGATGGAGACATTAAAAAATTACGAAAGGTTGAAAGGTACGGCAGAAACAAGTGGGACTGGTTGTCACTGGCCAATAAAGAAAAGGAGTTTGAAGTTTCCTTAGGAAACTTGATCAGCAGTAAGCTTGTTATGGGTTGCTTCGAGAAAGCGCTGTGGTCATTATGCAACATAAATAAAGCAGTATCTTTTTTGCTTCAGGAGTGATTGTCGGAGTAGATCCTCTGAGGGTCAAATTCCTCAAACCTCTCCAGATAAAACAAGGAGTATTTGTTTACCCTGAAATAGATGACATCCAAGATTGATTGATTGATTGTACATTGCTTAAAGTCCTGATAGCAACAAGGCTTTCTCAGGACGTGCCTGCACTGCTTGTGAAAAAAAAATAAACAGAACATTGAATGTATGTTGCCAGCCGGTCAAATACATTAAATAAACCTAACACATGGGGCCTAAATAAAGCTAAGACCATTTAGCAACACACATCCAATATCAAGAGCTACAGGCAGTGCAGACAGTAGGGAGAGTTTTAAAAAGGCAAATACAGGTGAATGGACAAAGGGTAGACAGAAACACATGCCCCAGAATAGAGAGAAAAACCCACCCTGTGAAGCTGACCAGGGTGACCCTGGGAACTAAAAAATACCTAACCCCACCCAAGTCCCCCAGGGCAGACCAGGGTGGGGTGACATCCAAGAAGTTAGGGGATATGATATGATTGTAGCGTCAGCCGTAGATTTCCTGACACTCTCCAACAGTGCACGCGAGTAGAGAGTGGTTGGGTTTGATACATTTTAAAATGTTTCTACCATGTTTAGCTCGTGTGTGAAGCTAAAGTGAGTACTTTCTGTGCCAGTGGTCTGCTGAAAACCATTGGTCCTAGTAAACTTAGGTCAATTGGTGCTAAATTATATTTGTTTGAAAGTGGTACAGAAAAGTGTTTCTTTGCGGAGGTATTTGGGTAAAAGGTAGGCTCCGATGTCAGACTGCCCATAGCAAGCATGAGCAATGGCTAACTAACATCAGTTTTCAAGAGTGTTAAATGTATTGTTGGTGTTCTAAAATGTATTGAAAGTTTAAACTTTTTTCACTTGGTACTTTCTCACATTGTGGAACCACACTGTGCAGAGATTTGAACCACATGTTGTAAAGTTATGTGTACAGATTTGTTTTGCTACTTGCTTTAAACATTGTAGACACAATTATTAGAACTGGTAAATGCTGGGGTTTACTGACCACAGAATTTGATGTAATTTCCCATTTTTATCTTTTACTTCAGTGTTGATAATAACAACATGTTCGGTTGTAAAGTTATGTTCAAACCTGCCATTTTCACACATTATTCCCTTGTATTATCAATTTCAAACCTGATAATTACTTCACAGCTGTTCTGTAGTGTAGCAGAAAGCTACAGGTGATTGTGGTTTTTATTTTCTGGTTCTTGTTCATTTGCGGAGGCACTTTTTTGCTAAAATTTGAAGCGTGTGGTGTAAAGTTATGTACAAACAATTACAATATGTATTTGCTGCTTTCATTAATCTTTTAAACACAATTTTGGGAGAAATAAAAGTGTATTTGTTAAAAACACATCACTTGAGTAGTGTTTTGTTATTTTTGGATTTATGCGTGCGAGCTAAAGAGCCTCAAGTTTGTTCGTCACGATGTAAAGTTATGTTCAAGCATTGTGTGTTTCTTGTTTTTAGCCTTCATAAGTTCATTTCATTCTATGTTGTGAATGGCGTTTTTTCCCCTAAATTATTCTGTAATCTAACTCCACCAGGGAGACCCCTTTGGGGGCTTAACTGCCTGTCCCAAGTCAGGATAAAGGAGGAGGGTTAGGCGTGGGGCTAGCGACTCCACCCTGTAAAAAGAAACTTGCTACGGAAACGACAACAAGGGAAAAAGCGACAACCGGCGCTGAGAGCGAAGCAGACCAGGAAACTGGACTTATGACGGCGGGATGGGGACCAAAGCCGCAAGGACGTCTCCACCCCGATAGCGGAACTCCTGACGCCAAAACGATGGATCAGAATTGGATGCTGGAATGTGCGAACGCTCTACCAGACTGGAAAGCTGGCGCAAGCAGTAAGTGAACTGAACCGCCACAAACTAACCCTCATGGGAGTAACAGAAGCAAGATGGACTGGTGCTGGCAAACAGAGGTTGAGCTCCGGAGAAGTCATCATCTGGTCTGGAAGAACAGACAATGAACACCGAGATGGAGTTGCTGTCATCATCAATAAGAGCAAGGCCAACGCCGTTCTACAGTGGAAACCTGTGAACGAGCGCCTGCTGTACGTCAGGATGAATTCCAAATACGCAAAGCTGTCTATTGTTGTGGGCTACGCACCGATAGACGACGCGGAAGAAGAGGATAAGGATGCATTCTACGACGCCCTCCAAGCTGTTTTGGAAGACATCCCTCGACATGACGTGCTGATGCTGATCGGTGACTTCAACGCTAAGGTCGGCTGCGACAATGAAGACAGAGAGAGGACCATGGGACGACATGGAGCGGGTGTGATCAACGACAACGGGGAGAGGCTGGTCAATTTCTGCGAGGAAAATGACTTAGTCATAGGAGGGACCCTGTTTGCGCATAGGGAGATCCACAAACTCACATGGAAATCACCAGACGGCAAGACCCAGAACCAGATCGACCACATCATCATTAACGGTCGCTGGAGGCACTCTCTGCAGGATGTGCGAGTGATGCAACATGCTGACATTGGCAGCGACCATAGTCTTCTGGTGGGGAAGGTGACATTGAAGCTTAGGAAGGTAAAGATAGGAGACACCAGAAATCAGCGCTACGACGTGGCCAAGTTGAAAGACCCAAAAGTGAAAGAAGAGTTTAGGTTGGCCCTCACGAATAGATTTAGTGTTTTGGAAGATGAGACAGCGCTGACTATTGAAGATTTCAACAGAGCCATGAAGGAAACAGGAGGGGAAGTTTTAGGATACAGAAAGAGCAGGAAGACAGAGTGGATCTCAGAAGACACGTGGGCTCGCATAAAAGAGAGAAGACAGATCAAGAAGAAACTTTTGGACACCAAATCACCAAGACTGAAGGAAAGAATATCAAGAGAATACAGAGAGAAAGATCAAGCGGTGAAGACATCAGCGAGAAGAGATAAGAGAGAATGCACACAGAAAGGCTGGCAGAAGAAGCGGAGGCAGCTGCAAAACAGAGAGACATGAAGACAGTATACCAGAACACCAAGAAGCTGAAGGGCGATTACGGGCAGTACCACGACCTTCCAGTGAGAGCTGAAGATGGAACTCATGTCACAGTAGAGGAAGAGAAGCTGAAGAGATAGAAGCAACACTTCGAGTCCATCCTGAACCGCTCAGACCCACCAACCCTCACTGACATTCCTGAAGCGGAGGAGGACCTGGACATTAACCTCGGCAACATTACTATTGCGGAAGTCAAGCAGGCCATTCAAAAGCTGAAGAACGGGAAGGCACCTGGCGATGACGGAGTGTGCCCCGAGATGCTGAAAGTAGAAGATACGGTAACGCCGCAGCTTCTTTGTCAGATTTTTCAAAAGATCTGGAACACTGAAGAAGCGCCGAGCGATTGGAAGACCGGCACCATCGTCAAACTTCCGAAGAAAGGAGACCTGGGGAACTGTAACAACTGGCGAGGCATCACCTTACTATCCCTCACCAGCAAGATCTTCAGCCGTATTCTCCTTGAACGCATTACGACAGCAGTGGATGGCATCCTTCGCCAGGAGCAGGCAGGCTTTAGGAAAGGCAAGTCCTGCATTGACCATATTTTCGTCCTGAGACAGATCCTTGAACAGTCTAACGAATGGAATGGATCCCTCTCTGTGGTCTTTGTGGACTTTGAGAAGGCCTTCGACAGTCTGCATCGAGACTCCCTTTGGAAAATCCTGCGATACTATGGAATCCCCCAGAAACTTGTCAACATCATCAGGTCCCTGTACAAGAATTTTGAGTGCAGAGTCGTCCACAACAACCAGCTCACCGAACCGTTTAAGGTGGAAACCAGAGTGAAACAAGGATGTATTCTTTCGCCGATCCTCTTCTCAATGGCAATTGATTGGATCATGCGCCGCACCACAGAGGGAAGGAGGCAGGGAATTCAGTGGACGCTGACCTCAATGCTGGATGACCTCGACTACGCCGATGATATCGGGCTGCTGGCAAGCAGAAACCAGGACATGCAACAGAAGACACAACAGTTGACACAGTCAGCAAGCTCCATAGGTCTCGGGGTCAACATTAGGAAGACTCAAGTCATGAGGAAGAACACCATAGTGGGCGACCCAATCACCATCAATGACCAACCTCTGCAAGAGGTGGACGAGTTCACGTACCTGGGCAGCAAGGTTACCACAGATGGAGACTGCACAAGGGAGATCACCACAAGAATCAGCAAATCCAACCAAGCCTTCGCAATGCTGAAACCCATCTGGAGGACCACAAACCTGAGCATCCACACCAAGCTTCGTATTTTTAAGAGTAACGTGCTGAGTGTCCTTCTCTATGGGTCAGAGTGCTGGAAATCCACTACTCATAGCTGCCAACTTTGGAGAAATAAAAATCCTGACTGGCCGGGGTCCAGGGGCCGCCTAGGCCCCGGCAGGGTGCAGGGGCAGCGCCCCGCTGGGGGGTGCAGGGGGGCTACGCCCCCCGCTCGTAAACGAAAATCAGCATTTTGATGGCAGTTTGGAGGCCTCTCCTTGAAGCAAAATTCAAAATAATAACCAGTTTGTATCCTTTAGTTTGAAGTTATTTACATTCACATCAGCACAAAAAAATCATGGCTGAACAAAATAAATCAATGGAAACGAAAAATCAGCATTTTGAAGGCATTGATTGATTGTACATTGCTTAACGTCCCGACAGCAACAAGGCTTTCTCAGGACGTGCCTGCACTGCTTGTGAAAAAAAACAACCAACTAAACAGAACATTGAATGTATGTCGCCAGCCGGTCAAACACATTAAATAAACGTAACACATGGGGCCTAAATAAAGCTAAGACCATTTAGCAACACACATCCAATATCAAGAGCTACAGGCAGTGCAGACAGTAGGGAGAGTTTAAAAAAGGCAAATACAGGTGAATGGACCTCGGGTAGACAGAAACACATGCCCCAGAATAGAGAGAAAACCCCACCCTGTGGGGCTGACCAGGGTGACCCTGGGAACTAAAAAATACCTAACCCCACCCAAGTCCCCCAGGGCAGACCCGGGTGGGGCATTTTGAAGGCAGTTTGGAGGCCTCTCCTTGAAGCAAAAATCAAAATAATGACCAGTTTGTATCCTACAGTTTGAAGTTTATTTACATTCACATCAGCACAAAAAATCATAGCTGAACAAACTAAATCAAGGACAATGGAAACGAAAATCAGCATTTTGAAGGCAGTTTGGAGGCCTCTCTTTGAAACAAAATTCAAAGTTTATCTACTCTTTTGATGGTGGGCAAGGGTTTGCAGCAGCCTTCAGGGACTGAGATGTTGCTGATTTTGCCTTCAACAGCAAGTCCTCTCTCTCTCTCGTCTCTTTCGGTTTGTGTTCCACACTTTCATAATTATTTCACAAGATGCTCTTACTTTTTCATGTATTCCTTCGTTTATTCAATTCATCATTCAGTCTGACCGCCAGACAGTCTTTATTTTTTCTTCATTATACTTCGCTACTTATACTTATACTTGGTGTTTCTTACGTTTTTCGTGCAGACTGATGTCTTTTTGGCCGCCGTAACCGATGTTTATGTCCACCCGGCACATTTTACAAAAGGCAAAGTGTTCCCCCTTTCTCGATTCGTCGATGTAAGGAAAGGAACGCTTGTAGTCTGGATGGAACTTCACCAAACACTTCTGCTTCTTAGGAGGCATGATTTTGTTGAAAATCGAAAATACTCTGTGACCAGTTGTGAAGATCGTTGAGCATGTGCTCGAGGGCAAATTCGAAGGAACCGGAATAAACAGAATGGACGGAATTTGCCGCGCATGCGTAATCAAGACTGGCTGTGGGTCCCCGAAAGCTTAGCGGTACAGTATAGCAGTAGGCTCTCAACTACAGGCGCTTGACCCCGCGCGGTACGCCAAAATGCCTCGAATTTTAAAACAAAGCTTGAAAATATGAAAATCGGGAGAAATGTACAAAAAACCGGAGAATCGGGAATTGAAAAAAAATCGGGAAATTCCCGATAAAATCGGGAGGGTTGGCAGCTATGCACTACTGCTACGGAACGCAAGCTGGAAGTCTTCCAGAACAAGTGCCTGCGACGGATCATGAAGGTCTTCTGGCCAAACATGATTACAAACGAGGAACTACGGAAGAGAGCAGGCGCAGACAGCATCGCTGAAACCATCGCCACACGGAGATGGAGATGGCTAGGCCACGTTTGCAGAATGTCACCCGACTTATTACCAAGGGTGGCACTGAGATGGACACCACAGGGGAAGAGAAACCGTGGGCGACCAAAGGAGACGTGGCGCCGAACCGTGGAGCGAGAGCTCAAGAACAGAGGCCTTACTCTGCAAACAGCACCCAAAATAGCAGCTGACAGACAAAAGTGGCGCTCCCTTACCGTCGCCTCAAGCACCAGACGGCGCAGAGAGGACTGAATGAATATTCTGTAATCTACAAGAGTTTAGTACACAATAAAGGGAAAACACACCATCTTAACTGACTTTCTTTGCTGTGTTGTCAAGGATTTCTAAATTTTTGTTCATAATCAAGCTGTCCAATTTTTTAAAAAGTTTATAGCTACTGTGTTCACACTTATCTCAATTAGGATAGTTTGGAATCAATCATTGTGCAATTGAAATTGTGTGTTTAATACCACACACAATTTTTTTAATATAATTTATGCATTTTTTTGGCATAAAGGTATAGCTGAGTGTAAAGTTATGTTCAAACAATTTCAGTGTTGCACCAATGTGTATCTATTCAGTTCAAGTTTAAGCATAGCCTAGTAAGGAAAGAACATGATGATAATTTATACAGCATGAATCTACTTTGTGAAAGCTAGAAAATGTGTTTTATAAATGTGTGACGGTGTAAATGTTATGTACAAACCATAACGGGTTTTCTCCAATTACACCCAAACGACTGCTCATGGGGAAATTCTTTTTGGGGGGCATGTTACTTATGACTGAACACATCACAATCATGCAAAATGATGCTCGTATGTTTAAGTTCAAAATCAGAGACCCATGTCACACTCTTCGGACACCCAGTCGTACTCTTGACCATATGCAAGCTACATTATATATAGTACTTACAGATAAGGATATAGACCAATGGCTTTAGTTCAAGGGGGGTGCCAGAATAGCTTCTGGCACTAGCCTTGAACTATTTTAGTCCAACTTATTTCACACACTGGTGATTCCCAAAAATAACGGTTAACGAAAATTTACAGACACACAATCTGCATCCACTGGCAGCGAAGGGATTAAATGAAACAATATGAGCCTGCATACACAAGGAGGTGAAAACATTTCTTCAATGGCAGGATCAAGAACTCAGAAATGCACATTTAAATTAAAGTGTGGGTGACCTTGCATCCATGTCTGGCTTTATTCTCATATCAAGAGAAATTGGGACTAACTTCCATTATTCTTTTATTAACCCATTACATCCCGAGCCTGAATTTTTCAAATGTGCGTATAGTCGTATGAATGCTACATTACAGATTAGGAAACAGATCAACCATTTCAGTTCAACGGTGGTGCGAGAATAGCTTGACGCCTCAGGTGCCAAGCTATTCTGGCACCACCCTTAAACTATAATAGTCAAATTTATTTCAAGCAATGGGTGTATCTAGATGAAAAGGGTTAAACAAATTTCCTGTCCTTCATGGAAATGTGGGCTGCCTTCGCAAGGGAAGGCACCTCCACAGATGCAGCACCACACATACTCCCTTATCCAGCCCAAAGACGGAGAATCCTTAGCCCTTTGGCTGCTGGTAGCGCTCTTTGTCACGATGATTCCTGCAGGAATAATCAGTACCTACAGCGCGCTACTGAAAGCCAAAGGGTTAGCTGCCATCAACGACACACCAGCTGACAAACTCAAGATGTTACAGGTTGTGCCTGATGGGCAATATTCTTGTCAGGCACAACCCTTGAACAATTCCAGCCACAAGATTCAACACTACAGACTAATTTCCAGTACATATTTTTGTCACAAGGTGGAAAATTCATTTTTCTCTAAAAGGTATTTTTTCGAAAAATACTTACCGATGACATGACTTATAGGCAGTGTCTACTACTTACTCAATTCTAGCCTAAGAACCCATTGTGTTACCATACAACCCGGGAGGCACTCGGGGAACCCCCAGACGGGCCGAGAGTTGTCTCCTGTTCCTGCCCATCTGGTTCCGAGTCACGTAGTGACTAACCAGTCAGGATACTTAGCTCACCAGCGGCAAGTGGGGCAGGTGGGAGGGTCCTCCGAGTCATGTCATCGGTAAGTATTTTTTTTTAAATACCTTTTAGAGAAAAATGAATTTGTTTCTTCAAAAACATTACCGATGACATGACTTATAGGAAGAATAGCGAAGAAGGACAAGCATGTTACGCTAGGTACAGGCATGTAGCAAGCGTCCGGTCCCCACACATAGCCAAGCAACGGGGAGAGGGCGTGGGCACGAGGGGCCCCGCCAAGCTAAGAAGGCGAAGGACACATCAAGACTCCAAATAATCAAGCCCACGAGGCAAGAAGTGCCACGCAAGCCACCCAAGCTAAGCCAAACACGGCGAGCAAGCTACAACGAAGATGAAGAATGTCTTCGAGTCGGTGCCCCGCCCGGGAACCGGCCGAGGGCCAAGTCAACTACCTTACCTCTCCGCCGGAGCGGGAACGAGGGAGGAAACGTCCATGACACCCACGGCACGACTGGGGGAAGAGCCAGTGAAGAACACCGCGTAGCGTCAACCACTGAAGAAGACAGAGAGGGCAGCAGCCAACGAAGAGGGACCACAGGCGTAAGAAGACGAAGCGTAGGCAAAGGCAACCGACGGTTCGGAAGACCGGACCGGTCGAAAAAAACGTCTAAGTCCGGAGGCTAGAGCAATACGTCCGAACAGCGTGAGCCTAAGTAGCATGACTGGTTGGTCACCACGTGACTGGGAACCGGATGGGCAGGAACGGGAGACAACTCTCGGCCCCTCTGGGGGTTCCCCGAGTGCCTCCCGGGTTGTGTGGTAACACAATGGGTTCTTAGGCTAGAATTGAGTAAGTAGTAGACACTTCCTATAAGTCATGTCATCGGTAATGTTTTTGAAGAAACAAATCATACTGAACATTAGAGGAAAAGATGCAGACCTGCTTTTTACGTTCATATGATCCTAGCTCTACACGTTTCATAAAATCTCGCAACTGGATGTCATCGTCGGTTCCAGAAAACACTTCCAGCCACTGAGACCTGTCAATGAAATGAAACAAAATTCAAGAAATGCCCTGTTTATAATTAAAACCTCATTGGCAGAAGAAAGTAATCAATAAACACTTAGCCATAACAGTTTTACAGTAGTGCCAAATCTAACACTGCCCTGTATCATCGAAGACAATTTGATCAGAGCCACCATAAACAAGAATGAAAAAGCCCTTAAGGCTCACGTGCATGAATGATACAGTTCTAATGTAAAGGTTTGGCATTTGTACCAGCAATGTTTTCTCAAAATGTATTTAAACTCCAGTCACTCTCATGCCTCCCCCCTCCCTCCCCTTTCCCCGATCTCACTGATCTCTCCTTCCCTTCAGTGCGCCCCTGTTCTGACATCATCGCCCCTCTCGGCCAATAAATGGCTGGCCAGAGTTCCGGACCAGAACTTGGGCGAGATTTTGTCAGAACAGCGCACACGACCACACGCTCTATCACACCTCAGTCTCACGCTCAACTCCACACTACTTCCTCACGCACACTGAACACGCGGCGGCAACACTTTTCTGTCAGTTGGGCAAAAATAACGGAGGCGTTTTGTTCCCGTGACTCTCACTTGTCAAACATGTAAGACAACATCTAACCCAACCAGTATGTTTACTGGTTGTTTCCTGCCCCCCCCCCCCCCCCCCCCCTTCCCTGCAACAATACACACAAACTAAAAAAAAAACAAACAACAAATCCGAACACAAAAAGGACCTCCATAAAAAAAACACCCTGCGTACAACTGAGCCGAGGCAATTCAGTTCAATATAGTACTATCTCATAATAAAAAAAAAAAAACAAACAAAGAAAATGTAAGGTAGTTGCCAGACTTATCATGTGCTACATAGAACATGCTTATCAAAAACAAAGGAAAAAAAATTATGGACACTTTATATGCAGCAGATTACAAAGGTGGTTACTTGGGGTTGGATGGTGGGTTTTCAATTTCTAGCTGTCGCCTGACTGCTGCTGCTGACTGGCGTATTCGGTCGGTATCCTCCCTTATCACTCCTGTAACCGCCCACGCATTCACCTCCCACACACCGCTCTCACGCCTCTCATACTCGCCTACGCACTCACCCCCTAAGGCTTTCCCACCCTCCCTCTCTCTCTCTCAATCTCCATCTCTCATCATAGCATTCCACAGTCGGGAAATTCCCCCACCTACTCAGTACTTCCGCTACCTGACACCGCCCCCCACCCACGCATTCAGTCCTCTTTCCCTCCGTTTAAAATATGTTTATCACTCCTCCCTCGTCTAAACACCACTTAAACTCCAGTCACTCTCATGCCTCCCCCCTCCCTCCCCTTTCCCCGATCGGGAATACCGCCAGACGGACAACCACTCGCCCAAAACATAAAATCACTTTTGCATCGTACGTGAGCCAGAAATTAAATATCTCAAGCTAATCTACAACACCGTAACCATTTGCAGTTTGGCAACAGAAAATTGTTTAGGGATGAAAGACTACAAATTTAAAAAATATTTTTCCCTGGAAACCCATTGGTCTTTCCTTTGGAAAACATGGATACACAAACAATTTTAATGTCTGAATAATGATGCATTTGACCTTGATGTGATGACTGCAGATCCACTATCTGGTGGCTTCATTATGCTGTGATAACTTCAGATCCATTACCTGGTGGCCTCATTAGGTGAAGCAAAGCTGAACTTCTTAATGGGAATCATTTTGTCCGAAGTCTTGACTTCACAACTGTCATCATCAAACCACCACAGGTGCGAGAACCAAACGTTTATGGCCAGGCTACGATTACCAAACGATGACACTTGGTGGTACCATCTGAAAAGTCATTATAAATTAACATAAATGACAGATGACTAGCAATAGTGCCCATATAGCAAACTATTGTGCTAGTGTAGCTTTTGAGAATTTTCCTACCTCCCTTATGCATGCGGTCGACAGGCTGCACGCATAAGAGGGTGAGGAAAATTCTTAAAACCTATGCTATGCATTAGTGTGAGGAAAACCTATATGTACAACAGTACCATGAGCAGCGCTAGCGGCTGCATGCATAAGAAGGGGCTAAGTGATGGCACACTCCTAGCATAATTTTCATTCTCTGGAACTTTGGAAGCCGAGATAATCATCTCAAGTCCAAGTGTGATCAACTACATCAGAAAGGTTCAAATCCATTTGCCCATTGCCGAATGGAAGAGAATTTGTGTAAGGTAAGGTGAGATCAAGTTTATGGGAGTGGTAGCCCACATGACAATGCAATTTTCACAATGCGTGCACACGCACAACTGTTTGGTCAGACTCCCAGATTTCATTTGCATGGTACCCTGAAAGGCTACTGGGTCCTCCCTACTAGATGGTGAGGTAATGAAAAGCTAACAATCATCTCACCCCATGGATGATCCTGGGTACATTCCCCCCCCCCCCCACCCCCCATCACAAGACCAATGGCATTTTATCTTAAATTATGCATATCTACAAATTCTTACAATAGTTACAATAATCAAGAAAGAAAAAGAATGGCAAAGTTTTCATGATTCACATGCATGATCGATCTGTAAAATTAGTCTGACTTTTGTGACCATGACCTTTCCCATACGTCAATGAAACAAGCAAGTGATCAAGTGTCTTAAAACACAGTCTTTGTACCAGAAAAATCCTTGTTTTCTCAAAATCTATGCTTTTCTCAGAAATTTGTAAACCCTCTGTGACCTGTAACCTTAGCAAGGGGTCAACTAAATTAGTATGCATAGTAAGGTCTTATCATCAGTTACCTTTGGGCCAAGACTGAAAAGTATGCCAAGATACTGCTGAAAACTACATTCTAGTTTTCTACTCAAATTAAAAAATTGGCATTTTTCACACATTTCCTGAATTCTTGTGACTCTTGACCTTCTTGATGGGTCATCCAAATTAGTATGCATAGAAAGGTCTTACCATCAGGTATCTCTGTATAGTTTGGGCTTGAAGTTCAAAATAGCATTGTAGGAAATCAACTTTTGTCAAAATATGGCTAATTTTGACCTATGGCCTTGACATCTGGGAAAGGTCAGAGAATTTGGTATGTTTAGAAAGGTCATGCCACATGCATGATGGATCTGCAATGTTTGAAGACTGTGGCTTGAACAGCCTCCGAGAAAATTCCAACGCAAAAGTTTACCACGAAAGGACTATGGACAGACAACTACTGGCCCAGAACACTCACTTTTCCTTTGCATGTGAGCCAAAACGGTCACGCTTTCACTAACTTGTATGGTATGTACAGGCAGTCTCCAGGTTCCAAGTGTACACGATACCATGGCATGTCTTTAAACTGTCGAAATGCCTTCATGTCGACTGCATCAGGGTCCACATGGCTGAAGTGTCCTGCCTGGTCAAAGCCTCGCGACTCTACCTCCTCTTTGTACAACTGTACAAAAAATGTGGGTTTTTTTTTTTTTAAAGGAGCATAAAATCTAGACTGAAATACTGAAATGCACTAAAAGTGGTTCCTGCCAATCACATCAAGTGCAAGAAATAATCATCAAAGAAGGTAACATGCTTCAGGAAAACAGGACAGAACTTGATTAGTCTTTGTTCTTTCAAAGTTTTCCCTATTACTGTTGGATGACACGTTTCCTTACTTAAAATTAGTGTCCATGAGCATTTGAATACAAGGTAAAATGTCCCCACAACTCAACATCAGGGCTAACATTGAGAAAAACCTGAGGATTCACACAAGTTTGTTTGGCTTAAAGCAAGCTGTGTAGTATGTAACCCATGACAAGCTCCCAGCTATTCAAATTCCCTACAACCAGCGCGCAACACCTTTCCTTCAGCTTCATCGGTCAGTGACCACCCGTGTCATCTCCACCTGCTTCTAATGCCTGCTTAATTTTGTTGTGCTATTCCAATGACTGAATCAGTAACATACAGACTTTCATAAACTAACAGAGAACCTTTTGTTTTGAACACACAACACGATTGCTCATCCAGATGTAGGCAACTTTCTGCGCCTCTAGATGAAACAAATGCTTGGGTCGGACAGCTACATACGCAGTGGAAATAGTGAGATTTCCAAAAGTGAGATTTTCTTCCTCGAAACACTGTACAAAGCTTGACTTCCAACACCTAGCCTGAAAAGTGTTAGCCATCAACATTATCAGCAATGAAAATTATATCAGCCCATCAACATTATCAGCCCTGAGTAATTTACTCGCCATGGCGAGTGATTTTTTTTTTGGGCGAGTAAAAAAAAGAATCCACTCGCCAAATGCGAGTGCGCTCGTGTGTTTTCCAATCATACTTTTTCAGTCCTAAATCTGAAAGTGCCTGAACGTTCAACCTTCACTTCTCATAATAATAAGCAAGCAAGAGAGACAAGTTGCACAACATTTTTGGCGAGTGCGTTAAAATTTTTTTACATTTGACATCTGACCTGCCAATCCCTACACAGCTATGGTAGTAGAATTTGCGACCAGTAGAGGCGGGTATTAAATGTAAAGCTCAGTTCACGCTCTTTCCATTGATACCAAAATCAGCACGCTAGTTTTGCTGTAGGAATTTCGACATGCGATCCAAGTGGGGAAACCCCACACCGCCTGCGGCACAAAAGTGAACGCGCGAAGTTGAGCATGGAGCCTAGCGGCGACTCCCTACTCAGTTGATACAAATTTTGTCTCCTATGAATGTTTTTGTCCGGATATCGGTGAGTAATGCTTAAAAATATGTTTTGACTATTAATGTGAGTTTTGCGATCTTTTGTTTTTATGCAGACTTTGATATTATCAGAGCATGGAATTACTCGTACTAAAAAAAAGAGGAAAACCCCTTTCACTAGGGGGGAAAAATTTTGAAAATTTACATTAAAATTTGTGCAATCTGGTGCATTTTAGAGAGAAACTGAGCAGTTTAACCACCTAAAAATCTTGCTTTTTTTTTTCTTATTTTTAGGGTGCACTTTTTATTTTTTGTGTCAAAGGTTTAAAAGTTATACTAAAAATGCATTTTTCTTTAAAAGGTATTTTTTCGAAAAATACTTACCGATGACATGACAAATGGGAGTGTCTACTACGTGCTCAAATTCTAGCCTACGAACCCGTTGTGTGCAAACACAACCCGGGAGGCACTCAGGGAACCCCCCAGAGGGGCCAAGAGTTGTCTCCCGGACCTGCCTATCCGGTTCCGAGTCACCTGACTCGCCAGTCAGATACTAGGCTCACCAGCGGCAAGCGAGGCAGGTGGGAGGGTCCTCCGTGTCATGTCATCGGTAAGTATTTTTCGAAAAAATACCTTTTAAAGAAAAATGCATTTATTTCATCAAAAACATTACCGATGACATGACAAATGGGAGAATCACGTATAGGAGGAGGGTGCCGCACCGGTACTACCGGCGACCAAGACCGTCCTCCCATTGCTAATTCCCAGGTAGCTAGCTAGGTGCGTACCTACGGCGCCTGCTGCGCCGGGAGGGAGTGCTGTGCCACCGTGAGGTCCCCCATCAAGGCGAGGTTGTCTCGCTGTCCCGCCAGATCCCAAAGGTAGAAACGAGCGAAGGTAGATTCTGCTCGCCAGCCCACCGCGGCCACGATGTCCTTGACAGCGCAGTTCCGATCGAATGCGACACTCGTGGCCATGGCGCGTACTTCGTGTGCGTGGATCTTCAGTCTCTGCGCTACGCGTGGGGAGAGATCCATGTATGCCGATCGTATTACCCAGCGCAGCCAGGAGGAGATCGTCTGGGCTGTGATATCAGTCTTGCCCTGGCGTATGGGCAGGAAGAGGCGGGAGCGCCCTCTACGGGTAACTTTGGTCTCTTGGCTTGACTTCGCGAACGAAGATTTTATAGGAGTTGCCCACGACGTCTGCAGGCTTGTTCGTGGCTGCGGAGGCCAATCCGAGACAGGCAGGTTCGACCGCAGTGGCTGCAGGGGAAGGTATGGCCAGGGTTCTGAGCTGCGGCATCTCTGTTTTTTCTCCTGAGCCGCTTGTCCTTAAGGCTAGCTCTGTGAGAGTCCTCAAAGGAGACAGCTTGATGGAGCGCCAGGTGTCACGGTCCGCAGCAAGCGAAGACCACTGGTGGTGGTCGATTTGGCAGGCACTAAGTGACTTCTTGAGACAGTCTTTGTATCTCTTCTTTGGTGCCCCTCTGTCACGGTGTCCAGTAGCAAGCTCGCCGAACAGGGTGATCTTTGGTAGGCGATGATCCTCCATCCTGGAGACATGCCCCGCCCAGCGGAGCTGTGTCCGCAGCAGCAAAGCCTCGATGCTCACAGTTTCAGCCTGTTCAAGGACCTCGACGTTGGTGACATAGTCACTCCAGTGAATGCCCAGGATGGTACGCAGGCAGCGCTGGTGGAAGCGTTCGAGGAGTCGTAGTTGGCTGCGGTAGAGGGCCCAGGACTCGGAACCATACAGCAGGGTGGTGAGGACCACAGCTCTGTACACGCTGATCTTGGTGCCTGTTTTCAGCTGTTGATTGTGCCACACCCGCTTGAAAAGTCGCCCGAAAGCGCTGTTCGCTTTTGCCAGCCTGCTGTCAAGCTCCTTGTCCAGCTTGGCGTCCGATGTGATAATGCAGCCAAGGTAAGTAAACTGGTGCACTGACTTTAGTTCAGACTCGCCAATGGTGATGTGAGGAGGGCGATACACTGTCTTGGGTGCCGGCTGATGGAGGACTTCTGTCTTTTTCAGACTGACCTCGAGTCCAAAGAGCTGGGCAGCATCTGCGAAGCAAGACGTGATGCGCTGCAGGGCTCTCTCTGTGTGTGCAACGAGGGCAGCATCATCAGCAAAAAGCAGCTCACGAATCAGTTGGTCTAAGGTTTTCGTGTGGGCCTGCAGTCGTCTGAGGTTGAACAGGCTGCCATCGAGACGATACCTGATGTACACTGCATCGTCATCATCGAGGTCCACTGTGGCCTGCTTCAACATCATGCTAAAAAAGATGGTGAAGAGGGTCGGTGCCAGCACGCAGCCCTGCTTTACGCCGTTGAGAATAGGGAATGGTTCCGAGAGGTCATTGTTGAGTCTGACCTGGCCTTGCTGGTCCTCGTGTAGCTGGACAATCATGTTGTGGAACTTTGGGGGACAGCCAAGTCGCTCCAGGATCTGCCACATGCCTTGCCTGCTCACAGTGTCGAACGCTTTTGTTAGGTCGACAAATGTTACGTACAGACCTTTGTTCTGCTCGCGGCACTTCTCCTGTAGCTGTCTCAGCACAAAGACCATATCGGTGGTGCTCCTGTTTGCTCTGAAGCCACACTGGCCCTCTGGGAGTTGGTCTTCAGCGATGGCAGGTACCAGCCGATTCAGGAGCAGCCTTGCAAGGATTTTCCCAGCAATGGACAGCAGGGTAATTCCCCGATAGTTCGAACAGTCAGACTTCTCGCCTTTGTTCTTGTACAGGGTGATAACGACTGCATCACGGAGATCTTTTGGTAGTGTTCCTTCCTCCCAGCAGCAGAGAAAGAGGTCATGGAGCTTGTTGTGCAGTGCTGTGCCTCCATGTTTCCAGATCTCTGGCGGTATTCCATCAATGCCTGCTGCTTTGCCACTCTTAAGCTGGTGGATGGCTGTGAGGGTCTCTTCAGCGGTGGGCGGTTCGTCCAATTCAACCTTTACTGGGAGGTGTGGGATTTGTAGGACGACTGCTTCTTCAACAGTGCGCTCAGCGCTGAAGAGGCTCTGAAAGTATTCCGACCAGTGGTTCAAGATGGAGGTATTATCTGTGAGGAGTGCCTGGCCATTCGCGCCTCGCAGGGGACTTTGTACCAGGTGCCTGGGGCCATACACTGCTTTCAGTGCTTCGTAGAAGCCCCTGTAGTCACCATTGTCAGCACAAAGCTGGGTCCTCTGTGCAAGTCTGGTCCACCACTCATTCTGGAGATCTCTGAGCTTGCGCTGGAGACTGCTGCAGACGAGGCGGAAGGCAGACTTCTTCACATGGCAGGAAGGCTGGGCTAGGTGGGCCTGATGGGCGGCTCTTTTTTTTGCTAGGTGTTCCTGGATCTCTACATCGTTTTCGTCAAACCAGTCTTTGTTCTTCTTTCTGGCGAAACCCAAGACTTCTGCAGAGGATTTTGCAATAGCAGTTTTCAGTTTTTCCCAAAGTGTTTCAGGGGAGGGGTCTACTGGGTCCGCTGTGTCTTTGAGCCTGCGCTGTAAATCTGTCTGAAAGGCAGCTTTCACATCGTCACGCTGAAGGCTGGCAACATCAAGCTTTTTCTTGGGGGGCCCCCATTTCTTGGGTTTTGGCTTGAAGTGGAGCCTGAGTTTGCAGCGGACAAGGCGGTGGTCAGTGTGGCACTCTGCGCTGGGCATCACTCTGGTGAGGAGGACGTCACTGCGGTCCCTCTGACGCACTAGGACATAGTCGATAAGGTGCCAGTGTTTGGAGCGAGGATGCATCCAGGTGGTCTTTCGACTGTCCTTTTGCTGAAAAGTAGTGTTGGTGATGACCAGTTGCTGCTCCGCACAAAACTCCAACAGTAGGCGGCCATTGTCATTGCAGTTCCCCACGCCATGCTTGCCGAGGACTCCTTTCCAGACTTCAGAATCCTGGCCCACTCTGGCGTTGAAGTCGCCAAGGATGATGACTTTGTCGTCTGCAGGGGTACTCTGTAGGAGGCTGCGCAGGTCAGTGTAAAACTTGTCCTTTTCAGCAGGCTCTGCCAGGAGGGTTGGGGAGTACACACTGAGAAGGGTGACGTGCTGCTGGTGTCTCAGTGGGAGGCGCATGGACATGATGCGGTTGGAGTGGCCCGTTGGTAGGTTTTCCAGCTTAGTCGCAATGGATGTCTTGACCATGAAACCCACGCCTGAAAGCCGTCTTTCTGATGCAGGCCTGCCTGACCAGTAGAGGGTGTACCCAGCACCAAGTTCTTGGAGGCTGCCTTCGTCCGGCAGGCGTACTTCGCTGAGCGCGGCGATGTCGATGTTTAACCTCCGCAATTCATGGGCAATGAGGGCGGAGCGACGTTCAGGGCGTCCGCTGTCTGCTTTGTCGAGCATGGTTCGGACGTTCCAGCATGCTACGTTGAGTCCGGTCGTGGTCGTCATGAGAGTGGATCCGTTATTCTTTCTTGTTTTTTGACCGCAGGAGAAGATGCCCGTTGACCGCGGCTAGCCAACTGGGGTTGCGAGGGGACGAGCTTTGGTTAGGCCACCTTTTCTAGGCCCCTCTCCGTGTGGAGCAAGCAGTGCTGTCCCTAGAGAAGGCTGCTTGGTCGTTCAGGGTGTGCCGAGTGATGTTGTCATCCCCAGGTCAACATCAGGCGACCAATATCCTGAACCGCCTGCATGCAGGTTTGAGACTGCGGCTTCCGGTGACATCTTTCACCTGCCGTTTCGCCCCTCGCCCGTCGCTACAGGACTTGGAATGGTCAGTGTCATGGTCCGTGGACGTTTCCTAAAGCCTGCGCGGTGGAGCTTTTTGGTGGAGTGCAGTGTGCGCAGTTCTGGCCCCACCCTTTAAACCCTTGGTTCAACTGCCATGGCCTAGCAAGCTGGGACGATGGCATCGAGGTCCTCGGGTCGTAGGTTTTATATCAGACTGTCCTTGTCCTAGTCTCTGGCTCAAAAGCCTTCCCCGGAGACACGGGGGCTTTGATGTCAGGGGTTTCCTCCCTTAGCCTTTCCGCAGCCAAGCGGCCAGGCCTGCAAGGCAGCAGGCGACTCGTGGAGGGCGGGGTCGTCTATGTCCCGTGCAGATGTGAACATCTGCCCACTGTCCTGACTCTGGGTCCACAGCTGCTCCACCTTTCACGGTCATCTTCATCGTTTGTGGCACGCTCTTTGTGAAACGATCCGCATCTCTCTTGGTCATGCCGCTCTTTGGTGCGCTCTTCATTGGGCGTTTCCCTACCCTCTTCTCGCCACCTCTGCCATAGCTTTACCTTTCTTATCCACCTCCGCTTTGGTGCTGATGCATGCAGCAACTTTACTGTCAGGTTTGGTGACCACAGTGCCTCCCATGTTCTGAATCTCTTTTGTCAGTTCTGCCTTTGACTTGGTTGTCTTGCCAACAATGACAAACTTGAGGTCATCCAGGTAACTTTGGTACGGCGCAGGTAAATGCGTAGGGCACGCACGGGATCCTGTTGCCGAGTCTCCGGAGAGCAGTCAGGCCCTCCCAGGGGCCGCAAGGTGATGATCTGTGGGGCAGTTAGAGGCGACCTTGTTTTGGCAATAAAGTTGGGGTCCGTTAAGAGCTGCACGGAGCAATCTGCCCTGAACTGGAGGCAGTCTGGGCGGGTAGAAAGAGCGTGTAGCTCGCTAACTCTGGACGCGGTGGCCAAGGCTAGAAGGAAGCAGGTCTTGCGTGTCACATTCGCCAGAGGGGCGAGAGCGAGTGGCTCGAAGCGGGATGAATTCAGCCACGTCAGGACCCAAGGTAGGTCCCAGCGAGAACGAGAGAACGCTGAGTCGGACGTTGGAGGCTGAAGCTGGACATGAGGTCGGAGAGGTCCTTAAAGGCGCCGGGGTCTGGAAGGCCGAGATGGCGGTAAGTGTCGGCGACCATGGATAAGTATCCCCTGATGGTGATGGGAGCCAAACCTTGGACCTCGAAGAGCCAGAGGAGTAAGTCCGCGAGCTGGGGGTTAGTCAGTCCGGTGGGTAGGAGGCGATGGGCGTCGCACCAGGAACACAACACGCGCCACTTCCCTTCATAAACACGCCGGGTGGACGGCTTGCGGGCTGCAGCGATTGCCTCCACTGCTGCACAAGAGAAGCCTCGAGCGGTGAGGGCGCGCTGCACAACCTCCAGGCGTGAAGAGACAGGCGTTCTGGACAAGGGTGGAAGAGAGCCTGCCTGGGCTGCTTGAGCATAGAACGGGGCTTGGGAAGGCGCAGGGGGGGAGAGGTGGCGAGGTTGAGTAGGTCGGTGGTCCAGGACCGGGACCAAGCCAGCGGGGCGACCAGAAGCAGGACTGCGTTGCACTCTCGAAGCTTGTGGAGGACCTTGGGAATGAGGACTGTCGGAGGGTACGCGTAAGCGATGAGGCCGTCCCAAGGAATCGAGAGGGCGTCGACTGCCCAGGCCAGCGGGTCTGGAATCGGGGAGACGAAGAGGGGAAGCTGGTGGTTCCACCTCGTAGCAAAGAGGTCGATTAAGGGAGTCTCCCAACGGGCGCAGATCATCTTGAAGATATCCGGGCGCAACGTCCATTCTGTGTGGAGCAACTGGCCGCGGCGAGAGAGAGAGAGTCCGCCAACACATTCAAGTGGCCAGGAATGTGTTGTGCGAGGAGTGTAATGTCGCGTTCCTCGGCCCAGCGCATCAAACGGAAGAGGAGCATACAGAGGTCGGGAGAGCGGGTGCCCCCCTGCCTCTGGATGTAGGCCACCACCGTCGAGTTGTCGGTGAGGACGAGAAGCCGCTGGTTCCTGAGCTGGCTCTCCCAAACGAAGAGGGCTTGCCAGACTGCTTGCAGCTCTAACCAATTGCTGTGCTTGTCCGCAAACTCCGGGGGCCAGAGGCCGGATGCCGAGGCGAATTGAGGAAGTAGGTGGGCTCCCCACCCCGAGAGGCTCGCGTCGACACACAGGGAGAGGTGCGGGGGGGGGGGGGGGGGGGGGGGGGGGGGGGGGAGGACAAAGGGACTCCCGAAGCCAACCAAGCCGTGTCGGTCCAGCGTAGAAGATGAGGGCGAACCAGGGGGGATACCGGGACCAGGGTGGTAAGGTCGCCGGAAGAGGGTCTCCAGAGAAGCAGGAGGTGCAGCTGAAGGGGGCGGGCGTAGAGGCGACCCAGGGGGAGAAGCTCCGCCGCTGCGTTGATCAGTCCGAGGAGTTGAAGCCAAACTCGGGCGGGAGCTCCTTCCTGCTGAGCTAGCTGGTTGGCGAAGGCGGACAACTTCCGAATCCGGGGATCCGGGAGGCGAACAACGTTGAGATCGGTGGCAAAATCCATCCCGAGATGAATGAAGCGGCGCGAGATCTGACTTCCCGACGTTGAGGAGGAACCCCAGTCGCGACAGCAGACGCATCAGTGTATCCCTGTCCGCTTCCAAGACGGACTCGACGTGGTTCCTCAGGAAGAGATCGTCGAGGTAGTTGGACATAGGGCTGAGAGACGACTGCCGTGCCTTGGCCATTATTGCATCCATCAAGCGGGTGAAGACCCAGGGGCTGAGGTTGAGGCCGAAGGGGAGGGCTCGAAACTGGTAAACGGTTCCCTCGAAGGCGAAGCGCAGATACCTCTGGGCGGCCGGATGTATGGGTACATGTAGGTAAGCGTCGGAGAGATCTAGGCTGACGGCGTAATCCATGGGTCGCACCGAGGTACGCAGGGCTCGGGCCGTCTCCATGTGGAAGGAAGGAGCCACGATGAAGCGGTTCAGAGCTGAGAGGTCGATCACTGGGCGCCACTTGCCGAAGGGCTTGGGGACGACGAAAAGTCGGCTGTAATATCCCAGCGAGTCTGTGCGGCGCACAACCTCTGTGGCGTCCTTCCTCAAGAGAGAGTCGACTTCCCCCCGTAGGGCGCACTCCTTGAGCGGGTCTGCGGGGATCTCGATCCACAGCGGAGTAGCGCGCAGAGGAGGAGGGGAACGAAAGGAGATCCGTAGGCCGAAGGAAACAGTGTCTAAAATCCACGGGTCGTCTGGAATCAGTAATCGCCACTCGTCGCTGAAGAGGGCGAGCCTGCCGCCGACTGGAGGACCCGAGACGGCCGGCGGAGGCGGAGGAGGGGCGGAGTCACTGAGCCCGCCCGCGCCCAGGGCGACGGGCGGGACGGGGCCAAGCGGGGGCGGGGGCGTTAGCTTGGCCGGGGCGACCGAAGGCAGGGCGACGGCGACGCAGGGACTGCAGCTGGGCTGTCGAAGTCGGGGCGACGGGTCTGGTGGTCCGCAGGGAGCGACCCACGGCCTTGCGGGCTGACTGAAAGTGCCGAGGAACAGACTTGGGAGGCCACCTGTCCGAATTGGAATCCTTGACAGCTTGCCAGGTGTCACCAAAGAGAAGGGGTCCCCCGAGGGGGGCACGAAGCAGCTGAGTCTTCAGGTCGGCAGGCATTCCCCGGCAGGCCTGCAGGACAGCGTCGCGGCGGAGGAAGTCACAATTGGAGGCTGCAGCCATAGCGTTGACAGAAGAGTGATACGCGGCGCGGTTGGCTGCTTCAGCGAGGACGAGAAGATCGCCAAGAAGGGGGGTCAGGGAAGGGTGCCACGAATCTTCCACGCGCCGGAGGAAGGCTTGCGTAAGGAGCTCCATGAAGCCGGCGCAGGCCAAGGAATTCCTGACAAGCGAAGCAGTCTTGTCCAAACCAGCGGGGAGCGCGCGCCTAAGGGCAGAGGCCCCACCCGCCTGCACCACGGCGGCTGGGTCCACCGGAGGGAGAGGGCAGAGGAAGGCCTGGGAATGGCCGGCGTACCACTGCTGGCGGAAGTAAATGTCGAGGTCAGGAGGCCATCTGTGGTCCGAGAAGAAATTACTGTCCCGTGAGTCAGACAACAGGTGGGCCGAAAAAACATCCCGAAGCTCACGAAAGCCGGGGGGCTGAGGGAGAGTCTTGAACTTCTTCACCTGTCTACCCGCGTCGACGAAGGCAGAAGGCTTCCTCTTCAGGGGGGGGGATGGAGGGCAGTCCTCTGCCGGAAGCATGGCGGAGATGAGGCGGGCGACCTCGTCGAGAGCCAGAAGAGTCTCTGTGCGGGAGGAGGCCGGTAACCCGTGGGCTGTCGACGCATCCGAAGGAGAGAGCGGCGAAGGGGAGCGGCTGAGACCTCCTAGGAGAACCGAGATGGAATCATCAGGGAGAAGACTCAACGAATCGTCGTCCACGACGCCGGGAGCCGTCGAAGAGGGACGGCGACCGTGACTCCGAGAGCGAGCAGCTCGACGAGGACGAGGGGAGCCATAAGGCGCCGAAGCACGCGGGGGAGAACGACGTCCGCGATGGCGACGCGACGAACTAGAGGAACGGGAACGGCGGCGGCGACAAGACGAGCGACTACCAGCTGGAGACCGCGATCCACGGGAACGAGGAGGAAGGAAAGAGGCTGGGCGAGGGGAAGGGGAACGGAAGGGGCGAGGCAGACGGCGGGGAACGTGGGACGAACGCCGCGAAGAGGTAGAGCGCGAGGGCCCATGGTCCAGATGACGAGGAGAATCACGATCTTTACGACGCTCACGCGAAGGAGCGCGAGTGGTGGTCAGACTTCGAGCGTAAGGAGGAACTGGACACAGGTAGTGGTGTGGTGAGTGTGCGAGAATGTCTCCGCGAGCCGGACTCTGTGGCGAGGCGGGTTCGCAGCGGCCGAGGAGGATCCAAGGCCTTCCTAGGAGACGAGTGGGGACCGGTTGACCATGGACGGCGCGAGGCACGTCTCTCCGAACTGACCTCTGTCTCGAGATGGGTTCTCTGCCTGGCGTAAGGCTTGGTCCAAGCGCGTTCCCTCCTGGGAACCAGCGCCTCGAACTCCCGACTCCGCACACTACCTTGCTGTGTCGATCTTTCCAGACTGGGGCCATCAGGGGCAAGAGCGGTCGGGGCGCCGGAGATGACAGCCGGCACTTCCTCAGGTCTTGCAATAGGCACAGGTGTCGGGCGTTCATGTCGGTAGAAGCTCCAAAGTTGGGACCAGCGGAGCTCCGGCCAGACGGCGCAAACGTCACACGAACGCTCAGATGTACAGCCGACACACGGCAGGCAGACCTTGTGCGAATCCGAGGGCCACTGGAAACCTCCACACTGAGTGCAGGTCATCAGGAGGGCACTGCAACACACCAAAAAAAAAAAAAACCTGCCGGTACGTGGTCGAGACCAACAGGGCTCGTCCTACCAAGGGGAACCGTACCGAACGATAATAACAACAGGGTTGTGCCTCCAGGCCATACTGTTGTAGCGCTCGAAGCTAAGCTTGCGCTCTCATAACAAAGCCTACCCCAGCCAGGCTGGAGAGTAAACGTGTGCCAAACGACAATAGGGATGAAAGGGCCGTGCCCTCAGGCTATACTGCCGTAGCGCTCGAAGCTAAGAGTGCGCTCTCGTAACAAGCATACCCCAGCCAGGCTGGAGATGAACGTGAGCCAAGCGCCGCAGCTGTTTCAAACAATGCTCCCCGAAGGCTACCAGGGGAAGCCAGTAACTTTCACCCAAAAGGGGGAAGGACGAGGGCGCCAGGGCCCCGCCGAGCTAAGAGGTCCCGCTCAACAAAACCCGCACAACACGAAAACAAGGTAGAGTCCAAAGGCTCAGGCCGGTACCCCGCCCGGGAACCGGCCCCGGGCACAACTAACTATCCTACCTCTCTGCCGAAGCGGTAGCGGGAGAAGAGACGTCCATGTCGCCCACCGGCGAACGGGCGGGAACCAGCAGGTCCGCCAAGCGAAGCCAACCAAGGAGGACGCCAAAGTGAAGAAGTGCAAGCGAAGCTGCAGCGAAGCAAGCAAGAAGCGAAGCAGAAGCGAAGCAAGAAGCGAAGCAAGAAGTCACGGCGAACTCGAGCACCAAAGACCGACCGGTCGAAGCGAGTGCGAGAGGCTAGAACACGTCCGAAGGTCGTGAGCCTACGTAGCTGACTGGCGAGTCAGGTGACTCGGAACCGGATAGGCAGGTCCGGGAGACAACTCTTGGCCCCTCTGGGGGGTTCCCCGAGTGCCTCCCGGGTTGTGTTTGCACACAACGGGTTCGTAGGCTAGAATTTGAGCACGTAGTAGACACTCCCATTTGTCATGTCATCGGTAATGTTTTTGATGAAATAACTTAAAAGTATTCAACAGAATATTTATATCCAAATGCTTATTCAAAATACATCTGAATGTCTTTCCATTTTTTTTTTTTTTTTTAGTTTAATTATATAATATATATACTTTCTTTAATAATCTCTGCTTAATCAGCTGTAAGTATGGATTCCTTTTATCTCTTATTTAATACTATGTACCATGGTCACTGAGCTGGAGAAAGGTTATATAGATTTTTCAACATAATTTCATCAAACTTTACTGGGAAAAAATACATTGTAATAAATTTATTCACCATCAAGAGTAATATTTCCAATGGCACTGCTTTTAGCTTTCTTGTGTTTCGCTGTAGACACATGAGCATCAAGTGCTATGCGGCCGCGTAGTTAATATCAACTCTGCGCAGTTCGCGGCAATACGCCTGCCCACAGGCCGCTAACTTGCGAATACACTGAGCGCGGAGCTCGTCGTTTACGCTTTTCTCGAGCCAAGTCCATCTCCAAATATTCTTGGCTCCAGAATCGTCTGACGTCTATTCTGTCTCCGCGTTTAAGTATTTTCTCTTCGCCATATTTTGACCAGACTACGACTCCACTGAAGACCGGAAGCGACCTGTGCGAGCTAAAGCTAACGCCTCGCTCAATTTTGAATACGCGATTTGGGGATATCCGCCACATAAAGATCGCGAAACACGGTATTGGAATAGTGACTTTACGATTTTGTTTTCGGCGGAAATTTTTATTTTTGGCGGAATGGCAGCTTCATTTAAGCGGAAATCCGCCAAAAAGAGGAAAATTCCATGCTCTGATTATGCATACAGTGGAGTCCAGTTAACACGAACTCGCTTTACACGAATTTACAGTTAACACGAACCGTTTTTGCATTCCCGGCCGACGGCCTTCTTATTCCGTATTAAAATTTAACTGATAACATGAAATTTTGCTTTACACGAAGCTGGTTTCGGTTCCCAGGGCAATTTCACTATTATTCACCTGTTTAACACGAACACAGATTCCATTCACCAAAAACCAATTCACGTGTCGCTCTCGCGCTGTACAGTCTGTGTACAGGGCTTCCGTTTTAGTGCGTCTATGATGCATTAAAACTCAAAATCACGTACTGAAAATGTAACTAAGGGGTAGTCAGACGCACTAAAATTCAGTGCATCTGCGTCCGAGACGCATTATCCTTGCGCCACCGTGCGTACCATAACAGAGGTCGGTGACAGTGGTTCTATTTTTAGTGATGAGTTGGTTCGTCGTTTAGCCGCTCGCTCAGTCGAGGCTGCGTTCAGAATCGACCCGACTCTGGGGTACGTGCGAGTGTAACTGGACAGGCAAACTGTTAGTTTATGTGTGGTGTCAGCATGTTATTACAAAGTGCGCACTACATGTTGAACGCGTTACTTGCTGTGACGTCACCATAATACTATTATGGGATACGGCATCGTGCGTTTCACTTTCGATCTTGAACGAAGTTGCAAATGGCGGAGAAAAAGCAAAGGAAGCTGGAATGTTTCGGATTCTTCAATCCAGCACCGTCCGATCTTGATAATCGCTAAGAAGCAAGTTGCACTTCGACACCGCCATCTCCATCGACAAGCGACAGTACCAGATACGATACACCCGGGCCGTGTGTGGCTCCGCCGCTGCGACGCAGTTTTCAGAGTTCGTGGCTGCGCTGAGTGTATTTCCATGGCTAAAGCACGACGGCACACCAAAGGCATGCTCAATGTGCACTGAGGCAAACCCAAAAAGCAAGTCCAGAAATTTTAACAGAAATAAGTTTGTCAGGTTTTTTTTAAAGTCGAATCGTGGTCGATCCATCTTCTGGTACACAGTTATTAGGCAAAAATTAGAAAAACACGTCTTTTTGAGTGGTTAAATGGGTTGAAATAAACTTCTATGTACATCAGTACACACACACAGTGACACAGAGAGTTTAGACAAGTCACACTTTGGTTGTCAATCTGCCGCATTCAGCAGAAAACGCTATATTCTCCGTTACAATACATTGTCAAACGATCATACAAATAAATAAATAGACAAAGATATATGTTTTTGCGAGGGAGACATGATTTTGTGCGACAGCTCACCAGTTAAAGAATCAGTATCATGGAAAGGACACACACACTGTCACAACACATTTAGAGGAGAGAGCGAAATGAGTTATTTTAAGGAACATACAGATGATGCAGTTTTTCTTAAATAAATCTGCGGACCCTCTATAATGCTCAGATGGGGGTCTGTGTACAGTCTAAAATTTATACCTGGGGGTCTACAGACCCTTTAAACTGTTGTGAAAACGGAAGCCCTGGTGTAGTACACATGACAGATCAGAGCGAACTCTACTCTGTGATTGGCTGAATAGCCTTCGGCTGTTGTAATCCGTCTTCCCATTGGCTAGCGTTTCTAAACTATATTCATGTTGCATCATTCGTGTACCAACACAACCCTTTTACCGATGCGGGATTGTACTTCAGCCCGTGTTGCTTTTACCTGATGAATTGTAACTTACTGTGGATTTTACCTGATGAATTTTACATTAAATACGCGAGCTGAACACGTTTCCTTGTGTTTTCCTAGCGAGCTGTAGGTATGCATATATATAAAGTATGATAATGTGCACTTTATCATACTTTAAAAAGTATTCATTCACGCACACGTCTCTTACACACTTTCTCCTTGAGGGCCGTGATCAATTTTGAGGCCATATTGATCAACATGAAATACGTTTTACACGAAGTGATTTTCCGTGTCCCCAGAAATTCGTGTTAAGCGGACTCCACTGTAGATGTGTGGAAACAACAGCCGACTCTATTGACTATTGTAGCTCTAGCTGTACGTACGTTAGGATAACGTGGTCAGCTGATCGATCTTTTCTGAAGTCGCTTTTCTGACTCACAGTGTTCAATAATGCATATTTAACCGATATTAATGTTAGCAAGCGTTTCAAAAGATCTTCAAATTTAGATGGTACAGCTAAAGCACAAAATATAAACAAAATATGAGGCAGGTGTGAAGAAGGTTTAGTTAGTATTATATTTGTCTAAGTAGTAGTCTGCACCATCTGAACATTTTAAACAGTGTTTGCTGACAAAACTGTGTTATTGCTGAGGCCTCAAACATGGACATTTCTTTAATTTGACCCAAAACGACAGAATGACACAATTTTCAAATCTCTGTAACTCAAAAACTGTTTACTTTAACTTTAAGATATCTCCACAAAATTTTGCATGCAAGCTCATCTTAATGTTTACTTTCAGAAAACTATAAGATTTTATGATCTTTTGAATCTGAAAAAAATTCCTGGGACAACCTATTTTTAGAGAATAACCCAAATGTAACACTATTATTGATTCAAGAAGAAAACTGCGCACAGACAGCATTTAAGGTACATGACAAAGGAAAAAAGAGTGATAGGCTACGAAAGCTTGTGTGGGGTTTTGGTAGACTTAATTTTAATAATTTTATACAAGATGTCTTTGCTCAGTGAGAAGATTAGTCGTCTATCACGTCTTGATCAAAGCATGTTGTCACCACATGGTGGCGACTCAGCAGTACCAAGTCAAACCAAAGAATGGTCTAATTTCATCATGGCAAAGATTCCAGTTTATCCAAATCAAACAGTTTTATCAAAAACTGTTATCCAATCAGCCCAGACCAACTACAATATATATGGTCAAGAGTACGACTAGGCGTCGAGTGCCGGTTTCGCTACCTGACTGACAAAACAAAGCCTTCAAACTCAAAATCAGGCATGCATCTCACACAACCATATCTCAACGGGTTAGAAATTGAACATACCATCTAATCCTGTGTCATTTTTGCATACGTCCGATGGGATAAAAGAGTTATTTATTGTTTTGTGCGATCGAGCGGCGGAAGCCAAAATTTCGAAACGTGACATAACACACGTGTGTTCGCTTTCAGATCAAAAATTCCGGGGAATGAAATAGAATTTCGAAACGAAGTTTAGGCCTATAGAGAGCCAATGCAAGTTACTATTTTGTTACCATATCATCAAATTTTACGTGTGTCTAAGTTTAAAGTAGTTTGAGGGCAAGTAAAGGCTAGAATGAACATAACGTGCGTTGTCAATTTCACACGTCCAAATCGCGCTGTGCACCGGAACACAAAAAAAGTACCGTGAGGCACCTAATTAACATATCCTAGACAACATTACTCTTCATTCTGATTACTGTAAACAAATTCGAAATCCTTTTGAGAATTGAAAGAAGTACTTACTTACTTACGCCTGTCACCCCTACCCGGGTATAGGCCGTCGACGAGAGACCTCCAGCAACTCCTGTCCTGTGCTTCTCCTTCGATTCTACTCCAGGTGGTTCCCAGTCTCTTGATGTCTGCTTGGAGGTCTCGACGCCAGGAGTTTCTCGGCCTACCTCTTTTCCTCTTTCCCTGGGGGTTCCATGACAATGCCTGCCTAGTGATACTGGAAGCTGGCTTTCTCAGACTGTGACCGATCCATCCCCATCTTCTTCGCCCAATTTCATTCTCTGCTGTCATCTGCTCTGTTCTCTCCCAGAGTCTGACGTTGCTGATCTTCTCTGGCCAGTGGATTTTCAAAATTCTTCTAAGGCAACTGTTCATGAAGGTCTGTACTCTGTTGACTGTGGTTTTTGTCAATCTCCATGTCTCTGCTCCATATAGGAGAACTGCTTTTACATTGGAGTTGAAAATCCGGACTTTGGTGTGTTGTGACAGCTCTCTGGAACTCCACACTTTTTTCAACTGGAGAAAGGCTGCTCTGGCTTTACCGATTCGTGCTCTGACATCTGCATCAGTGCCGCTTTTTTTGTCTATGATGCTCCCGAGATAGGTGAAGGACTCCACCTCCTCCAACGGGGGTGCCAGCAAGCAAGACTGGTTCTTCCCTGGTTGCGTTCAGTCTCATTGTCTTTGTTTTCTGTTTGTGAATGGTGAGGCCCACTTGGGACGAGATGTCAGCAAGCCTCGTGGTCTTGTCCTGCATTTGTTGATGAGTGTGGGACAGTAATGCCAAGTCGTCTGCAAAATCGAGGTCGTCAAGCTGTGTCCACAGTGTCCACTGTATTCCACTTCGTCTGTGCTCTGTGGTCATCTTCATGACCCAGTCTATGGCCAGTAGGAAGAGGAACGGAGACAGCAGACACCCCTGCCTGACACCAGTTCTGACCTGGAGCTCTCTGGTGAACTGCCCTTCGTGGATCACGCGACATGTCATGCCATCATAGCTGCTCTTGATCAGGCGGACGAGCTTTGTGGGTACACCGTAGTGTCGTAGGAGTTTCCACAGAGCCTCTCGGTCCACGCTGTCAAATGCTTTCTCATAGTCCACAAAGTTGACGTACAGCGGGGAGCTCCACTCCAGAGACTGTTCCACGATGATGCGGAGAGTGGCGATCTGGTCTGTACATGATCGGTTCTTCCTGAATCCTGCTTGCTGGTCTCTCAGCTGGGGGTCAACGGAGCTCTTCATTCTCTCTAGGATGATCCTGTTGAAGACCTTTCCTGGTACTGACAGCAAGGTGATTCCTCTGTAGTTGGAACACTTGCTGAGGTCGCCTTTCTTGGGAAGCTTGATTAGGTACCCCTCCTTCCAGTCAGCTGGCATCACCTCCTCTTCCCAGATCTTTCCAAACAGTGGGTACAGCATCTCAACTGTTGTCTCTAGGTCTGCTTTCAGAGACTCCGCTGGGATGCCATCTGGCCCTGCTGCTTTGCCATTCTTCAAAAATGCCACTGCTTTTCTGATCTCTTCCCGGCTGGGTCTGTCACAGCTGATGGGTAGGTCGGTCTCTGCCGGCTGGATGTCGGGGGGGTCGGGTGGGCTAGGTCTGTTCAGTAACTCTTCAAAATACTCGGCCCATCTGTCGAGTTGGTCTGCTCTGTCTGCAATAGGCTTGCCTTCTTTGTCTTTTACTGGTCTTTCTGTATGGCCATACTTACCCGACAATCTTCTGGTAATGTCGTAGAGCTGTTTCATGTTGCCGCTGCCTGCTGCCTTTTCTGCCTCTGCTGCCAGGCTGTCTGTGTAGGCCCTCTTGTCTGCCCTGATACTCCTCTTCACCTCGCGGTTGGCTTCCGAGTATTCCCCCTGTGCCCTTACTTTGGCTGCTCTTGTGCGACTGTTGTTGACCGCTGCTTTCTTCTGCTTCCTCGCTTCTATCTTCTTCAAGGTCTGTGCCGACAGCCAGTCCTTGTGGTGGTGTTTCCTGAACCCTACAGTGTCTTTGCAGGTTGAGTTCAGCGCCTCTCTAACTGCCTTCCACTGCTGCTCTGTGGTGACCGCCTCCTCTTCATTTACTAGCTCCTGTAGCGCTTGAAACCGGTTGGACAGCACCAGTTTGAACTCTTCTCTAACTCCAGTTTCTCTCAGGAGGCCTACATTATAGCGCTGTCTTCTTGTTGTCTCTGTGCAGCTTTTCTTTAGCTTGAGCTTCATTCTTAAGGTAAGCAGATGGTGGTCTGAGGCGACATCTGCTCCCCTCCTCACTCGAACATCTTGAAGGGATCTTCTAAATTTCTTGCTAATGCAGATATGGTCTATTTGGTTCTCTGTTGTATGGTCAGGTGAGACCCAAGTTGCTTTGTGTATTCTTCTGTGTGGGAAGATGCTGCCTCCAATGACAAGTCGGTTTAGAGCACAAAAGTCTACAAACCTCTCCCCGTTCTCACTCATCTCCGAGCCTAGTCCCTGTCTCCCCATCACCTCTTCGTATCCGGTGTTGTCCTCCCCTATTTTGGCATTAAAATCGCCCATGACGATGGTGATGTCTCGCTCCGCACATTTGTCCACGGCACTCTGGAGTCGGTCGTAGAACTCTTGTTTCTCTTCCTCGTCACCATCATTGGTGGGCGCATAACACTGGATGACGTTCAGCTTGAGCTTTTTCTTGGTTCTAAAGGCTGCTGTTATAATTCTTGGCCCAAGAGGTTCCCAGCCCATCAGCGCTCTCTGTGCCACTGGTGACAGCATGAGTGCTACTCCTTCTGTATGGGGGGCATTCTCCTCTTCATGCCCTGAATACAGAACCATCTCCCCACTTAACAGCCTTTTCTGGCCAGACTGCGTCCATCTGGCTTCACTGATGCCTAGCAGGGAAAGGTTGTACTTTTGCATTTCCGCTGCTATCTGGGCGGCCTTGCCGCTCTGGTACATGGTCTTGACGTTCCATGTGCCCATGGTTGTATCCCTGGATAGAGAGAGGCGGCTCGGTCCTGTGGCTTCCGAAGACTTCCGGCTTTCACCACAGGACGTCATAAGTCTTCTAATAGAAGAACCTTCCTCCTCCAGGAAAGGAATTACTGTTAGTCTTTTCGTCGGCGTTTTTGTAGCTATTTCCTTTTTTGCAGGGTGGGGAAGCTACCCCCACGCCCAACCCCCTAACTAGGAGGACCAGGGGTTTTCTGTCGGGGTCACCTTCCCTCAGACCATGTTGGTTCACGGCACCTTATTTCATTCGGTGCACCCCTCTCACGAGGGACCCCCTATCCACCACCCAGGGGACGCGCCTCAACGCCGTATGGTCCCAGCGCGAGGAATTGAAAGAAGGCTGCGTTTTAAACTTCAACCCAAAAGTTGTAAATTTTGTGTTACGTTCAAACTCGGGAAAAAATCTCGCAATCATCAACGCGCGTGATTTTCTGGAATCGACGGCCATTTTGAGATTTGCATTTGGTCAGTCCTACGTACCTGATACGTACAGGTGACATCGATGGAGCAGGAAAGCGACAAAGTTGAAGGTAAGTTTTGGTTGTAAATGGTTATGTTCATGCAAAATTGATGACTGAGCACCATAAATGTTTAAAAAAAAGAATGTAAGTGTACTGCTTTTCTAATTACTTCAAATGAATGTTGACGCAAACAAATGTAAAATCAATCGGCTCAATGACCACGTGTTTTGAACAAAGGAAGAAAACATTACTTGATGGAATTTGCCTCCATCCGACGATCACGGTTTAGTTTTGGTTGTAACAGTTATGTTCAAGTTTCTAAATGCGATATTCAATATTTCAAAGGATAAAACAGAACAAGTAATGTATGTTTGGATTAGTTTTATAGCGTAGCAACACTTTGAAACAATAATTATTACCTTTTACCGTCACCTTGCCGTTGTGTCGGCTTGTACATAACTTTATACATGTTGAAGGTTGTCGGCGTTACGTTCAGGCAATTACAGCTTTATTTTCAAAGATTAAAAAGAACACTACGTATCACACATTTTCGTCGATTCAGTATTGTTGTCTTTAACGTTCCTGATATAAAAAATAGAGTAAATGTCTTTTGCTCCTGCTGTTTGATTGTTCATAACTTTATACAGTTTGGCCAGGTAAATCTTTATGTAAAGTTATGTTCAAACCATGAGTTTTGCATTTTGGGGGAAGGAAAAGTCATACCTTTTTTGTACCAATTTTTGTTGGTAGGAAGGGATTTTGTGCTAATTTGATTTATACTTCGGGTCATAGATTATGAGTTGCTGAATTATAGCGTTTGTACATAACATGACGCAGTGCAAAAGGGAACAGACATAGCACCTTCAATCAAAACATGGTCGTTTTTCTTATTTTGAGCTGTGATAATGTTCCCATTGTCTTTATGTACTTTATATTATTGTTTCTTCATTATGAAAAATAAGATTAAGTAAGAATAACCCTGTTCTGGCAGTATTGGACTGAACATAACATGACGTAACACTTATGGTGTTTGGGTTGTAAAGTTCTGTTACACTGTGCTTCATGATATTTTTGTATGGTTTAGTGTTCTATGATAAGTACAGATAGTCTGTGCATTTTTTAAAAACTTTTGTGCACCCAAGAAATGACAATTTTTAAGAAATATGTGTTGATTCTAGGATTTCAGAAAAGTGAGCCCAAAGGCTCCCTCTAATAAAAAAAGGGAGCCCCTCAAGGTGTAAAAGGGAGGCCCTCAAATCGTGTTGCACTGCTTACTTTAAAACAACATATATACACACATTCATACATACAGTGGAGTCCGCTTAACACGAATTTCTGGGGACACGGAAAATCACTTCGTGTTAACCGTATTTCGTGTTAACCAATATGGCCTCAAAATTGATCACGGCCCTCAAGGAGAAAGTGTGTAAGACGTGTGCATGAATGAGTACCAGGTTAAAAGTGCACGACATTATCGTACTTTCTATGCATACCTTCAGCTCGCTAGGAAAACACAAGGAAACGTGTACAGCTCGAGCATTTAATGTAAATCCATCAGGTAAAATCCATACTAAGTTACAATCCTCAGGTAAAAGCAACACAGGCTGAAGTACAATCCCGCATCGGTAAAAGGGTTGTGTTGGTACACGAATGATACAACATGAATACAGTACAGAAACGCTAGCCAATGAGAAGACAGATTACAAAAGCCGAAGGCTATTCAGCCAATCACAGACTAGAGTTCGCTCTGATCTGTCATGTGTACTTCCACAGCGCGAGAGCGACACATGAATTGGTTTTCTGTGAATGGAATCTGTGTTCGTGTTAAACAGGTGAATAATAGTGAAATTGCCCTGGCTCGACTCAGGCCACACTGCACCAAGACGCTCGAGCAGGCTTTTACGCAGCAGCGGTGCGGCCGCGCTGGTCGTGCAAAAAAGCGTCCAGTTTCTTTTTTCTGCGATTCTTCGGCCGCGCTATCGGTGATTTTTTTTTGCGATTTGGAGCATAATATTGCGAGAAATCACGCAAAACGCGCTCTAGAATCAACAATGCAACAATTATGTTGTCAAGTTATGTACAGTTAAAACAGTGCTCAGCTAACATTTTCCTTCATACAGGGTTCCCACAAGTTTGGTGGAAAAAAATTTCATACTTTTTAAAGACCTTTTTAAGACTGACACAACAGTTTTCCAAAGCTCACTAATATAATACAAACTTGTGTAATAATTAAATATGGAACCTATTTTTCAGGGCAAATTATTTTATTTAATGTGAGATATCTTATCTTTAATGTGAGATATGCTGAGGCAATCCCCCTGGGCATGTGTGCCTCGCATCGAGCTTTGTGCTTTGCTCCATCCGAAGCTGGCGCTAACCATGCTTAGAATTGACTTTTTTTCTAGCCATAAGTGGCTAAAGATGCACTTCCCCATTTCTATCTTTGGCAAAAATCTGCGTGACTTTCCATGCACAGGCTACACGGGGCAATTGCTTCCGGTTCATGTAGTAACAATTCCGTGAGACAGTTTGAAAAATTTCCTCTGTTTTTGCCAATTTTTCAGGGTGTGAAAGTTCCCATTTTTGCCTGTTTGGGCGTTTTGAGCAGCAAGAGGCATGACAGGTGGTGTGGAAAAGCGGAAAATTTGGGTAATTTGAGTTGACCTAGTGTGTTCAAGGGAGCCTTATAGGGGCATATGCACGGTTGTATACAGGTTTGCAGACGACAGTTTTGTCAAGGGGTACTTAGTGCATTAGAGTCTTGTGAAAAATGCTAACTCTTAATTTTTTTAAAAATTGCTGAAAATGTTTCTCCTGTGATATGCTCCGCGTGGATGTTTTGTTTTGGCAGTAAAGTTCTTCGTTCATAGTTTTATGCTGCAAGAGGCTAACAGATAACAGTGTGTGAAAAGGGGGCATAACCTAATTGCCCTATGTGGCCACAGGACGAAAGGAAGTTGAAAGATTCTAACTACGGATGTGCAGCTTTTCTGCAAGGAAAGTCACTGCGGATAAAAAAAAGGGCAGCCTTCAAGCGATAAACAATCAGCTTAAGAATTAAATTATAGTCTTTAGTTTACGTTTTAAAACTTTCAGATTTTTTTTGTAAAGAAAATTACATGTCAATGTAAGATTGCCATACTTTTAATTTTCCAAAACTTTTCCATACATAGCGTAACAAAAACGAACTTTCCATAGTTTTTCCAGCCATGGAAAATATTTTTGTATTTTCCATAGCTTTTCCAGACTTCCATGACTGTGGGAACCCTGTTCATAGTAACAGTCTCTTTTAAAGTGGAAGACTGGTTTGATTATGTTGTCTATTGTAACTAATATACAAACTATTATTCTAGTTAGATGACTGAACATGACAAACTAGACTGATATGTAAAGTGTAAAGTTATGTTCATTACTGTAGCACAATTCCTAGTATACGGTCTTTTGGATGCCCACTTTGCTAGTTGTTATTCATCAAAATACAGCTTGGGTACTAAAATATTAATTGTTAAACCCAGAATATACATTTTTCTGTTTTAAATAGTTTGTACATAACATGACAACATCATGTGTTGTCAAGTTATGTTCAACCACAGTTGTGTTTAGTTCACACATTGTCTTCCAAGTTACAGTCTGATCATGCCTTTTACTCTTTGTTGTGCTGGCCAAGGTTGATAGCTGCCATGATATATCATAATTTAATAATAACCAGCCATTTTAGTACAAAGCTGTTAAAAAATAACCAGACATATAAGTCGCAAACATGGACACAAATTAAAATTATTTGACCCTCTCTGTTTCAGTTCTTCGGGATTTGTTCCTAAATCGAAAGTTTCCGAGGCTGAAGGGTCTTTCCCAGCTGTGAAAGCACCCAGAAAATGTATGCTAAACACGTGTCGTAGTGCAGTACCCTGGTGAGCAAGGTTATGTCAGCATACTTGTAAGTTTACGAATGATAGCAGCCAGGAATCTTTTAAAACATTTGAAACCAGAAAAATGTGGATTTGAACATGTTTTAGCTCCATTTATGTTTGAGATGGAGACATTGAAAAATTATAAAAGGTTGAAAGGTACGGCCGAAATAAGTGGGACTGGTTGTCACTGGCCAATAAAAAAAAAGGAGTTTGAAGTTTCCTTAGGAAACTTGATCAGCAGAAAGCTTTTTAATTATGGGTTGCTTCAAGAAAGCACCGTGATCATTATGCAACATAAATAAAGCAGTCTCTTTTTCTGTTTCAGGAGTGATTGTCGGAGTAGATCCTCTGAGGGTCAAATTCTTCAAGCCTCACCAGACAAAACAAGGACTATTTGTTTACCCTGAAATAGATGACATCCAAGAAGTTAGGGATGATTGTAGCGTCGGCTGTAGATTTCCTGCCACTCTCCAACAGTGCACGCGAGTGGAGAGTGGTTGGGTTTGATCAATTTTAATTTGTTTCTGCCATGTTTAGCTCAAGTATGAAGCTAACTAAAGTGAGTACTTTCTGTGCCAGTGGTCTGCTGAAAACCATCGGTCGTGGTAAACTTAGATCAATATGTGCTAGATTATATTTGTTGGAAAGTGGTACAGAAAAGCGTTTCTTTGCGGAGGTATTTGGGCAAAAGGTAGGCTCCGATGTCACACAGCCCATAGCAAGCATGAGCAATGGCTAACTAACGTCAGTTTTCAAGAGTGTTAAATGTATTGTTGGTGTTCTAAAATGTATTGAAAGTTTAAACTTTTTACACTTGGTGCTTTCCCACATTGTGGAACCACATTGTGCAGAGATTTGAACCCCATGTTGTAAAGTTATGTACAAACATGTACAGATTTGTTTTGCTACTTGCGTTAAACATTGTAGACACAATTATTAAAACTGGTAAATGGTGGGGGGTAAATGGTGGGGTTTACTGACTACATAATTTGATGTAATTTTCCATTTTTATCGTTTATTTTGACTTCAGTGTTGATAATACCAACATCAGACCTGTTTACCCTCCAAATGACTTATGAGGAAGATAAGAGTGAATTATGAGGGAGATTTATCACCGAAAAAGCAGCGACATGAAAACACTGAAGATTCGAGATATATTTATTGTCCACGCATAATTTCAAGTTGTACCACACATGGGCAAAGAGTCATTTCTCATATTCTGATCCACATACTGCACCACAAGTACTGATAATTTACAATCTGATGCATACAAACTCATACTGCATTACAAGTACTGATAAATGATAATGATGAGGGAAGCCTGCAGTGCGCTAATCAGATTGATTGATTGATTGTACATTGCTTAACGTCCCGACAGCAACAAGGCTTTCTCAGGACGTGCCTGCACTGCTTGTGAAAAAAAACTAAACAGAAAATTGAATGTATGTCGCCAGCCGGTCAAATACATTAAATAAACCTACAACATGGGGCATAAATAAAGCTAAGACCATTTAGCAACACACATCCAATATCAAGAGCTACAGGCAGTGCAGACAGTAGGGAGAGTTTTAAAAAGGCAAATACAGGTGAATGGACAAAGGGTAGACAGAAACACATGCCCCAGAATAGAGAGAAAAACCCACCCTGTGGGGCTGACCAGGGTGACCCTGGGAACTAAAAAATACCTAACCCCACCCAAGTCCCCCAGGGCAGACCCGGGTGGGGGGCGCTAATCAGAGAACAGCCTATTTCTTCAGACTCTGGTAATAAGCACCCTTTAGCTGCTGCAGGGATGCATCACTCAGTTTGGCAGCTGGTTGGGTCTTCAATACCAAGAGTGCCTCTGTTGTATCAGAGTGCAGGCTGTGCCTCTGATCTGTGCAGGTTTTCCTAACCATGGAAAACAAACGCTCACATGGAGCGCTTGAATGAGGGATGGTCAAGATGCCTTTCATGACCCTCACAAGCTCAGGGAACCTTTTCTCTAGCTTAAACCAGGTTTGGTCAACCCTTTCCACCCCATCTAGGTCCATTTCAGAGCATTGCATCTGGGCAAATTGGTCTAGTACAAGATCTCTCTCTGCATCCCCACGAAGCATTGGAAATTTCTGCAAAAAGTAGTCAAGCTGTGAAGAGGTCACAGATGTCCTTTGACGAGGGTCGACCACGGCTGCATTCACCAGGACTTTGTCATCCAATGGGAGGTTGTCAACAAGGTACTGACAAACAGTGACAAAATACATCCTCACAGCCTTGAAGAAGTCAGGGATCCTCTCCTCCCTGATGTTGTGCTTCTTGGGTTCAGCTAGCATGTCTTTAGCTGCTGTTCCAATCAGAAGATCTGCATCTGCCTTCTGCTTGTCTTTCGCCTGGAACTGCACCTAACAGTCAAAAACAAATCGTGCCTGCTTCAGTTGGCATTTCAGTCAAAATAGATGTGCTAAGGAAACAACATATTGTAAGCAATTAATATGACTGCAAGAACCTATTCTTTGTGTGTCATTCTTGCATAGAAAATAACAACAAAAATTACTTCATTTTATTTATGTTAAGTTGTACATGACATGACAATGCATACCAGCTTGACATCCAGCGTTGCAGATTCTGTGGGGATGACAAACCGGGAAAACAAATCACGCAGAAGCTCACACAGGTTGGGTTGTAGCCTATGGATCATTGGCTCCTCTTTCTGCAGCCCCACCAGAACCTAAAGACAAGTATAATTTGCATTAATAAATTACATGATCAACACAATGTTATTAGTGACTATCACAAAACTGTACTAGTACCAAGCACACACATCCTTCAGTTCTCTAATACAAAGAAAACCATTTTACAAATAGCAGCTGAGCTTGCAGAAGATAAACCCACCTTGTCATACACCTGTAGTGTGTACTTCAAGAACTGGCAGAAAAGCTTGTTTGTTGGGGAGCGAAGAAAGTTGTAGATGTGCTGAACCTTGGTGTTTTTGCTCTTCTCTCTCTCTTGCTCTCTTGTCGGAAGAAGTGGAGGAGAGGGTCCCAATTGTCGACCACACTCCAAACACCTGTAACAATAGCAGCAGAAGTTTGCAAATCAGCTCGTCGAACAATAGACGAAGATGCTTTTAAATCTGTCTAGAATATTTCAAAATTCAAGTTACCAAATAAGGGGAGAAAATTCACCACACACCTTTTAATGCTTAGCCATCGGGTACACACGTGCTTGATGATTTTTCGCTGTTCGACATCATAGAGTTGTTGAAGTTCTTTCATCTCAAGACTGCCTATTCATGCTGCGCTGCAGGTAATAGTAGATGTCCGTGAGCACATCCTCCACAGGTGGCAAACAACCAGCACCTACAAGCACAATAAAGCACTGAATCAGAATACTATGCCTACAGATCATGTCAAATGCATACTCAAACTGAGGTAAATGCTCTAAATAAAAAGATTAAATATAATATGAGTTATTATTATTATAATTAACAAACTTGCACAACTAACCTTTTTTAGCTGTAATGTGCACAAGATGCAAGCAGCATCTTGCTAAATGTACATTTGGTTGCTTCTGTCGCACGAAGGCAACCACACCCTTGTGAACACCTGTCATGACAGGGGCATTGTCCGATCCAAATGCGACACAATTTTCCCAGGCAACATTGTGAGCTGAAAGCTCCTGATTCACCATCTGGAAGATGTTTTCACCTGACAACACAACACAAAAACATGTGACAACTATGGCAACACAAAATAAGACAATGATAGCTAAATTTTTAAAAAATCTAATAGAAAATTAGAAACTATGAAAGCATGATACACAATTAGCAGTATGAAAAAACCTCACCTGTTGCATTGTTCTCACAGTTAGGCAGAGCCAACAACTGTGGAGTGACCAAGCCATCTTCTCCTTCAATGGTCACCACCAAAGGAAACTGCTTCTTGTCCTTGTCGTTGCTGCCGTCTGTGGCCAGGCTCCATGACTGTTCATCCGTTTGGCCAGGTCCATCATGGCCATTGCTGACAGTTCCTTAATCACAGCTGTAGCTTTGTTTCTACAGCACTGCATGCCTAGTTAACAAACCAAACAAAAGCCTGACTGTTACCAGAGTGCGACGAAACTTTATGCACAGCAATAACAAGCAATAGATCTGGCTGATAGTAGTAAATACAGTGCTACAATATACTAACATTAAGTGAACCAATTGTCATTTGAGAGACAATGACAATGACTCTTTATTCTACAACGGTGAAAGTTTTGGCTGGCACAACCATTTTTCGAACTTGCCGTTGCTAATCTAATCTACAAATAATGCACAAAGTGTGAAAATATTATATTGGGGGGAAAAAAAAAAAAGAAGAAGAATAAATGATATAAAACCAAAACAAAACCAACAACAACAAAAACGTGCACACACACACACGCGTACACACACACAAACAGGCGTGTGAACGCACACACTGGGAGAGAGAGAGAGAGTGGGGGGGGAGGGGTGGGGGGGGGGGAGATGGAGGGGAGGGGGGGGGGTGATGGGGGGGGGGGGGGTGATGGGGGGGGGGGGGGGGGGAGAGAAAGAGAAATGAATTCCACACTGCCGGTTCAGTGCTAAAATATATAAACATCAAATGAACTAATTGTCAAAACTAGAGAGAAAAGGAGAGAGAGAGAGAAAGGAGGGGAGAGGGAGAGAGAGAAGGAGGAGAGAGAGAGTTAATAATTTAACAATGTCAAGACTTACTTGCTGCAATCTTGGAGTCTGGAAACATCTCCCTGAACATTGCCGTAAGATAATTGGCTGATGACAGCGACAGATTGTTCTCTGCTATCATCCTACACATCAAAGCTTCTGCTTGTGTTGTATTCAACGCATCAGATGACTTGGACGGCTGTCCAAAAAACATCGATATCTTTCTAGAAGATGCAGATTTTGTGCTTTTGTGCATGGCACTTTGTATGTGTCGTTCACAATCAAACGCTCCCCCGTGAGTAATGGTGAAGTCTGTGCTACACACGGTACAAAAAGCATGAGTGGGTCCATGTTTCTTTGACTCGGTGAGCTCAGGAAAGTCATGTGAATACTCCCTTTCCACTTCTGTTAGTACTTCTTTTTGCCCTTCTTCACGCTCGCTTCCTCCGACTCGTCGTCTGTTTCGTGGTGTTTTCGCTTTGAAGGCATAGTTGAGTGAAAACTTGGGAACTATTACAAGTGATCCGAAAGCTCGACAAAATCCTCACGCTCGATTGACATGAAACGCGGGCTTTACGCATGCGTCAAACATCGAAAATGGAAGTAAAATGCTAATTGGATACTATTTTTAGACTGGCCAATCGAGAAAGCTTTTACTTATGTTTCAATCGGAAGCTGGTCGCCAGGATGACTATTCACAGAAAAATGAACCCCCCAAAAAAAAAAAATCTCCGAGAATACCAAAAATGCGGAAGATTTCACAGATACGCGGAAAAAAGGGTTCAAATGCGGAAATCTTCCGCATAAAGCGGGAGAGTAAACAGGTCTGCAAAATGTTCAGTTGTAAAGTTATGTTCAAACTTGCCATTTTCAAACATTATTCCCTTGTATTATCAATTTCAAACCTGATAATTACATCACTGCTGTTCTGTAGTGTAGTATAAAGCTACAGGTGCTTTGTGATTTTTAGTTTCTGGTTCTTGTCCATTTGTGGAGGTACTTTTTTGCTGAAATTTGAAGCTCGTGGTGTAAAGTTACGTACAAACAATTACAATATGTATTTGCTGCTTTCATTACTCGTTTAGACACAATTTTGGGATAAATAAAAGTGTATTTGTTAAAAACACATCACTTGAGTAGTGTTTTGTTATTTTTGGATTTATGCATGTTAGTTAAAGAGCCTCAAGTTTGTTCGTCACGGTGTAAAGTTATGTTCAAGCATTGTGTGTTTCTTGTTTTTAGCCTTCAGTTCATTCTATGTTGTGAATGGTATATTTTTCCTAAATTATTCTGTAATCTACAAGAGTTTAGTACACAATAAAGGGAAAACACACCATCTTAATTGACTTTCTTTGCTGTGTTGTCAAGGATTTCCAAATTTTTGTTCATAAGAAAGTTGTCCAATATTTTTTTAAGTTTATAACTACTGTGTTCACACTTATCTCAATTAGGATAGTTTAGAATCTATCAATGTGCAATTGAAATTGTGTGTTTAATACCACACACAATTTTTTTAATATAATTTATGCATTTTTTTGCATAAATGTATAGCTGGGTGTAAAGTTATGTTCAAAAAATTTCAGTGTTGCGCCATTGTGTGTCTATTCACCCCATCAAACTTTCTTTGAAGTTTAAGCATAGCCTAGTAAGGAAAGAACAACATGACAATTTTATACAGCATGAATCTACTTTGTGAAAGCTAGAAAATGTGTTTTATAAATGTGTGACGGTGTAAATGTTATGTACAAACCATAACGGTTTTTCGCCAATTACACCCAAACGACTGCTCATGGGGAAATTCTTTTTGGGGGGCATGTTACTTATGACTAAACACATCACAATCGTGCAAAATGATGCTCATATGTTGAAAGTTCAAAATCAGAGACCCATGTCACACTCTTTGGACACCCAGTCGTACTCTTGACCATATGGATCAACAATGATTGCCAAAGGGTGATGCCAGAATAGCTTTGCCAATGGTTGCATAACATGCACACCCATTACCTGATCAATAAGCGTAACATCCTTGGTACCATCAAACACACACAGCAGATTGTCTAGCTCGTCGTAGTGTAGTACAGACTTCAGCGGTCCCCTTCCCATCCACATTACGGCCTCCTGCAACGAGCGCTGGAAACCCCCACAGTGCAGCGTTGGTGGGATCAGGACCAAATCTGTAAAATAAAATCAAGTACTGAAACTCCTACTTAAAGCCAAAGTAAACATGGCTTTAACCCCTTCACTACCAAGAGAAAATGAACACCCTAATACACGTCTATGCCCTAAGGCAACAAAGGCACTATGGGATCTTCAATGCTGAATTTACACTGTAATTGCAAAAGCATAATCTGTATCCACTGGCAAAAGATTAGATGTGAACTGGGAAAACCTGTATGGATCATAAGTACAATTTATGTTTTAGGCCATAAACTTTTCCCCAGACCTTGCAAATACCCAAGTATCATGATCGATGGCATTTCAATTTTCTTTTTAGGTTTTCAACTATCTTAGAGGCAAGTCAAAGCAGGTGCAGACATACTAAATTGCACAGATCTGCATAACTGCACAATATAATAATAAATAATACCGTTATTATACAATATAGGCGATTTTTCTCAATTTTGGGAGAATCGACTCAAAGTTCAAAGTGCCGCGAACTGAAACCCAACACGCACACTCACGTAACAAACACGGATTTATGCCATTTATGACAATCACAGTACAAGACAGACGAAGGGCCAGTTCAGCTACTGAAATTACAGAGATTTTTTGATCGCTTGTATTTGAAATTTGTAAAGTGGCCTGAAACTGGTACCAAAGTGTGGTGGGTGGAAGAACCAGAGTACCCGGAGAAAACCCCCCCGACGGCCCGCCCGAATTAACAGTGACACTTAACAGAGGAGAAAAGTCCGACGCCGGAACCCGTTTTCGAACCTCGCACCTTTGGCATTGGTGGCAGGCGCCTTAACCACTGCGCCACGGACCGCCCCATATAATACAATAGAGTAATATATATGAAGTTTAATTGTTAATGTCATTTAAAGTTTTACCTGTGAGAGGCCCAGAGATGCTGTGAACCATGTAAAGGTCACGCCATGAGTAATGCTCCAGGAACTGGCTGAATCGCACCCACTCTGCATTCCGATTACGCTTCTCTTTCTTCCCTAGCTCCACACGCACCAGTTCTGTACCAAACCGTTCCCTACAACAGCAATTTTTACATTTTAAAATTACGTTTACAGTAGTACTAATTACTATGAAGCATTGTCATGATTCTTGGTTCCAGTGTGAAGGCCACGCATGTACAGTAGTTTAAGCAGGCAAAACCACAAAACTCACAGGGCACAATTACCATCATGTTACAACCTACGGACACTCTGCAGCATGAAAAAAATGGTGTTTGAATTCAGCGGACCATTTTGTTCATGATTTATGCTGATCATTAAATAACATTGTCAATCCACATCCTGCTCAATGGACAAGACCCTAACTGAAGGAAGAATCCAATTCAGATGGCATGGCCTACCCATAATATTAAAGTAACTCAGTAAAAATTAAAATAAAAAGGTAAAAAACGCTTGTAATGCAAACCAAAAATAATCATCTGTCCATTCCTCCCATGGGTGCTTTGCTTCTGCCAATGCATGTTTCATGTGAATAGGTTTACTCCCTTTAACAAAATGTCCGTAGAAAACGGGTGGGGAAGAAAACTTTCCAATCACAGTGACCCCCATAGGCTTCATGTGCGAGCCCAGCGGTTTGCCATGGCCGATGGGTGTTGCGTTAGGCTGCGCTTCAACCAATACTGGCGACCAACAAACTCCAAGCATCAATGCAATCGTTGTCCTGTAAACATGTGTGCGAGGGGCCATGATATTTTGCGCGCAATTCTGTACAGTCTGTTGCACTTTCCACGTTCTCAGGCTGTTCACACGCAACTCCGCGCCAAGCCGCGTCACGTTCTCCTTCCGAAACTGACCCTGCTTGCCTCCCTTCCGTGAATGAGTCCTAAACTTTCTATGACATAAACCTGTCAAAATAAACATAAAAGTTTTATTTCTGCCTTTGCACATACCATCCCTCAAAGTAAAACATTCTGGCTGGTGATGTGAACGCATACGATTATTTGTTGAAAAACACACACAAGAGATCTTCTGAGGAGCATGATGGGAAATATTAGTTGCTCTTTCTGATGTATTCCTACACCACAGAGAGAAACATTGTGGAATAATGGTCATTTTATTGACAAAGGTATCATTACTAAGTAAGGGTATCAGGTAACTTTCAAAGATGTGACACATTGTTATGCATTATTATTTACCTCATGTATACACTGTATTGTCATATCAAGGGGGTGAAATCTGAGTTTGGTGCAGACCATGCCCCCATGTTGCAGCCATTTTGTGTGTGCTTATGGTGCACCCTGGTATATATACTGTTCAGGTATTTTGTGTATGCTAAATTGCTTGCATGTAGATATTTAAAACGGTAGACATATACTTAGTTTCAGGCGTATAATATGTGTTGATGCTTATGGAACGCAACAAATGTACATACACATAAAATACCACCCGTGCAAAATGAAATTATGTTTGAAGCACTTGCCTTTTACATGCTTTGCCTGCGAAAAATGTCCCAGAAATATGTGCTTTTTTATAACATAGAGACTATCAGATGTTGTCGTGCAAGCGGTTATCAAGCCTTCCATGCACTAGTTTGTTTGAGAGATTAAGCGTTCACCAGTTCGATACAATCCAGCTGGTGTAGCAGTAATTATAGATACTAGTAAATTAGTAATGCCTAAACTGACTTGCTAACACAACCTTTGTACCCTGCCTGGTGTTGAGTCCTAATATTTAATTGTATTGGGCCAGGCTGTAATAATTATCATGTGACATTGAGTCCACAAGATGAATTTATAAGTTCGGGAGTTGTTTACTGGAGAAGGCATTAAAGGTCAGGGGATCGACCATGATAGTAAAAGAGTGATATAAATAGCTTGATACCTAGTTATTGGAACCAGGCTAATTTTATCCTACCCTTAAAGCTTCATGGCTGGTTGATCATGCAGTGTCCAGTTTCAATGCATGAATCACTAATTTTCTTTGTTCTGAAATATTGTACATGCAGTCATCACATCTCCAGTGAGTGACATTGTGTTAATTGCACCCTTGTTATTGTAAGTAGCTATAAGTGTTGGGCACATAGGATTGTGTCATTTGGTTTAGCTACACTGATGGTTTTTAACGGCACCTGTTATATATTGGCACCTAGAAATTGCAGACGAGTTTACAAACACTGCACACATGTATGTGTACAAGTCGATCTAGCTGCAGGGTATCAGTTAATGAGACAATACAAAGTGCAGTATATTTTCTTACAAGAACCCTCTTGTGCATGCAGCCATCCATATTGTTTACAGTACAGGTGTCTGCATGCACAAGAGGATTAATTGTACTAGTACATGCGCATTCATAACCATGCACACATTGAGGCTGAAGACAGTTTGTTTAGAATCCCACCATTGCCATCCAGCTTGGCATATTGTATCGGGGTAGGGTAGCAATTTAAACCTGACAGCGTGCAGGGCTTAGCAGCTATTAGGTCAAGGTCATTGAGCTACTGTGTTGTGTGGACTTGATGGGAGCATGGCTGTGGAGATTGACGGTATCTGTGCAGGAATGGGACACTGCACATTGTGCACAGATGTTGTACCCCAGCAGACAAAAGTCTGTGATCTCTGTATTCCAGTAAAATGTTACAGGGGTGTGTAGTTAGCCTTTTATATCATTATCAATAATGATTTTTTATATAAGCTGCATATCAATGCACATCTGAAGTCATACTCAGTAGTATCGGATTCAGTGTGCATTATATGAAAGTATAGGTGCCTTAAAAATATAACATCATTGTTATTATTTATTTGCTGGTCTATGATTTGTTTGCCTTACAGTTTAGAACCATTGTGATTTTACTCCTTTAGGCCTTACAACTTGTTTGTGCAATATCAAGCAGACATGACAATAAATTGGGTCAAGGTACAAACCCACTTGACCAGCTAGATTATCTAACTGCACAGCATGACTTAGGGTGTTGTTTGTACTGCAGTACTAAACATGTACCAGCAAGATGCATCTGTAAAAGACCTAAGAGTAAGACATTCATTCCTAATTCATAAAATTCATCACAGTATCCCACGAGCACAACTTGATCGGGCTGACATAAGCGGCAGCTGACATCTACTCAACAGCCTTTGCTCTCTGGGTTTCTGGATGGTTAGAGTGGTAATGTCCAAAGCCTCTGACCAGCACACATAATTTACAGATCAAACAAAATGTTACAAATTAATTATTAGTCCCTTCTTTTACTTCACCGACCATTATGTAGGCTGGATATATTCTGTCTGCATGATACTGAACTCACCAGCAAGCTTTCTCTTTCGACATGAACAAGATATGTCTGAAAATTATTATATTAAAGCATATAATGTTGAATCCTCTTGAACTTTCAGGATATTCTGTGAAAATTACATTTTTTTCTATCACATACTCATTTGAATGGCATGTTCATTCTCTAATAAAGAATATATACTTATACATGTTGTAAACTGTACATTTTTAAATCCCTTCTATTTATAGAAGGGACTTTTTAGGATGGGTCGCAGTGGGCGAATTTAATAGCATGTCTAGTTAACGCTAACCTCGCTGCTGAACATACTTTTGCTGCGAAGCACTGTGTGTGTGTGTGCATGTGTATGTAAACACGAGAATCTACAATATTTCTGTTCAGACAAGCTTGAAACTTGGCAAAATACTTTATTCAAGGGGTGTCTAAGAGAGCCTCCTAGCATATTGTAATTGGATGTCTCATTGAAGACATAAAAGACCGTTTATAGGAAGTCGGTTGACGCAGATTAGTGTCCGTAATTTGTGTCATATTTACTTGAAATATTGTAAATAGCTAGTTTGAGAAAGACATTGGATGAGTTCGTTAGCCAGCTTTGTACTCTTTTAACTTCTTCAGTAAAAATTAATTCTTTTCAGAAAAAAATAAAATAGTAAAAAAACCTGGACTTCTGGAGAAAGACTGGTGGTGGCGTAAAAGAAGCAACTCTGTCACCACGCAGAGACACAATACTCTAAATACGATGTAATTCTCTCGCACGCGCTTTTCTCTCTCTCTCTCTCACATGCACACACTCATATATATGCACATCTCCAAGAGGCATAGATCCCCATGTGCCCAGAGGGTGCATGCGGATCTAGATAGTAGATGCCTCTTGGAGATGTTTGGAGCATGTGCGCATGCACACACTAATACGCATGCACACACACACACACATCGACACACTTTCAGAAGAGCATGCAGGTGTACTTAGCATATCATTTAGCTAGGTAAAGTCAACCTGATTTCACACAAATTATGGCAAGACTGAAATTGTACCTTGGAATTCTAGTCTTGTTACCAATATCTCGAGCCTTGAAGCGAAAGTGAAACTCATATCACGTAAAATATAAAATTACATAAAAACAAAAAATATGTCATGACAATTGACAAATCAATTATGCCTATGCACTGTGCCCCTTATAGAGCTCACTGACACATTGGCAGATTTGCAAGGCAAGGCTTTTTCAATAGGAGATATTTCAACATCAGAATCAGGTCAAGGGCAAAAGGTAGAGACCATTGACAGTGAGGACAGCTCTCATATAGAAAGGACTGCTTGGGTTTTGGTTCATCCCATCTTGTTAAGTTAGTACCATGTTATCAGTGGCGAAAGAAATTATTGTAATTAATGTATTTAATTCATTGTTTTGGCAGACAGGGTAGACCTGTATTTTATGATTGCTGTTGACAGGACCACACCCCAAGCATTGACAAATTGTTGCCCTGCGCTGATGAGACAGGAATGCCCTATGCAATCAGCACTGAGATGGACAGTGGTCTCTTCACCCTGGCTCTAATCTGAAAACCAGCATGGCAGAAAATGGTCATTCCACTGTAGGGTGCATGCAGGACTCCAGTCTCAGTATGTTCATTCCTTTGCTGTTGAACTAGACTGACTAGTAAATGTTTGGCAGTTTGTGATTTTGGGCTGTTTGTAGCTGATAAAGTCCCCAAATCACAGACTGCAGTAGAACTTGTTTTGAGCAACCACATTTGTTTGCAAGAAAAAAGTAGTCTTAGTAGACAAGAGTTCTTCCAAGAAAAATTTTGAATGGCAAAAAGTGTCGTCCGTCATTTATAACCATCATTTTGGTGGCTGCAGCCATCTACATGGTGGTCTTTAATGACAGGTGCTGTCTCAAGAGAAGTATTGAAAAGTGTTACATTAAAAAACATCATTTATGTGGAGGTAGCTACTTAATTGATGGTCTTTAAAGCCCCTAAGCACTCCCAAAGCATTCTCAACATTGCATAAAACTGTTTGACGAATATCAGCACCTGATAAGCATAAAATGTGTTACAAGGCCTCTTAACAAGTGGCTACAGTTGTTATTTCATTCATAACTGCTTGATTACATCACTTTGTGTACGTTTTACTGCTGAAGTGTATGCACCACTCACTTCCATCAAGCGTTGGTGGAGGTAAAAGCTGTTTATTGCTCGTAACACCAGGTCCTCGAGCAAAACAGAAAGTAGCTGGCAATCTAACAGCCTTTGTGGGGCTATATCACAGTCAGGTGTCTTAATTAATCTGTTCATGAGTAAAAAATGCAGTTGTGCCTGGAAATCAGTGTAACACTAACAGGTTTGTACAGTCACCATGGACGCATAGTTAGTTTAATGTTTGATGTCAGCTAGGTGATTTCCCTTGGTCCTGGACACGTGGCCGTTGAGACCCGCATGGGACTCCTTAGCCCTGGGTGGTGACTTCATCAAGGAAGTTCTTATGCCCAATCAGGTACTGTGTCAGCACCCTAGCCTTTGGTTATCCAAAACCTAACCTGCAAGGCAGCAGGGGACTCGTGGAGGGTGGGGTCGTCTATGTCCCGTGCAGATGTGAACATCTGCCCACTGCCCCAGCGACCAAGGCGAGCTACAGGTTATGTGGAGTTTCGGTTGTGGTTAACAGCCTGGAGAGGGATGGGCTCCGCCAGGTTCATTTGCCCAATGACAACTTTACCTCAATCCATACCAGATCGGTCGTCGCCCGGAACAAGGACCGCGCCTTCTGTCTTGCACCAGGGCAGAGGTGTTAAGTGTGTTACTGGTGCACCAACAAAAATCCGTGCCATAAACAACATCAGCATTGGCACTTGGAACATCAGAACATTAAGAATGCCTGGAAAAGTAGAGGAACTGACACGAAATGAACAGATACCACTGGACCATCCTAGAACTGTGCGAAGTACGATGGAAGAAACTTGGGGAAACATCAACCCAGCAAAACCACAAACTGTATTACAGTGGCAGAAAAGACAAACACAAACAGGGTGTCAGATTTCTCTTCCACAAAGACATCATGAACACTGACATGAGTTGTCGGCCAGTCTCCAGCAGGCTCATCACCATACGCTTGAGGGCAACACCATTTAATATCACCATTGTACAAGTTTACGCTCCAACTGCAGACTATGACGATGAGGAAATAGAAGACTTCTATGACCAACTGCAAGAAGTCCTGGACCAGACCCCCAAGAAAGACATTCTTGTGGTGCGGGGAGACTGGAATGCCAAAATAGGAGAGGATGCTGCTAGGAACTGGAAAGGCACATGCGGACACTACTGCAACGCAGAGACCAACGACAGAGGCTTAAGGCTCATGGAATTTGCCAGCTCAAATGATCTAAAGCTGATGAACACGTTTGGCCCACACAAAGCATCCAGAAGGTGGACATGGCACAGCCCGCACGGAGTGCAACATAACCAAATTGACTACATCATGGTGAGACGCTTCCAAACCAGTGTGAACATTGCCAAGACAAGAAGTTTTCCAGGAGCAGACATTCGAAGCAACCATGACTTAGTGGTGATGACCTTCCGACTCCGCCTAAAGAAAGTCAACAAGCAGGGTTCCACCAGAATCAAGTTCAACCTCAAGAAGCTAAAAGACCCAGAGGTAGCGGAAGCCTTCCAGGCATAGATAGGAGGAAAATTCGCATCACTGTTACTTCTAGGTGCAGAAGACACAGATGCGGACACACTGATAGACACATTTAACACTGCTGTAACCCAAACAGCCAATGAGATCCTTGGCAAACACCGACAAGCAAAGAAACCTTGGGTTACAACTGACATCTTTGTTCTATGTGACAAGCGTTGAGAATTAAAGAAAAAGAAATCGGAGGTAGAAGGAGCTAAACAATACAGGGAAATTAATCAGGTTATCAAGAAAAGCATGAAAAAGGCAAAAAATAAATGGATTGAAGATCGATGTAAACACGTAGAAGAAAATCTGAGCAAAAATAATAGCTGGTGAAAGACCTGACCAGTGTAAAACAAGGACGCTCCTTGATCATTCAAGATAGTGAAGGGAACTGTCTTATGGAAGACCAAGACATACTGAAGAGATGGACAGAGTACTGCTCAGATTTGTACAACCACCGAGCTACAGGGGACACAGGCATACTTGTCAACCCACCAGTGACCAACAATGGCAACTATCCCATCCTCCGAGAAGAAGTAGAGGCTGCAGTGAAGTCGCTGGAAAAAAGGGAAGGCAGCAGGAGCAGACAACATCCCTGCATAGCTAGTCCAAGAAGGGGGAAAGATATGATATGCGCCTTACTAACAATCTGCAATAAGATCTGGCAGTCAGGGGAATGGCCCACGCCATGGACCCAATCACTTATAATAACTCTCCCCCCAAAAGGCAACTTACTCATACATCAATGGCAGAAAATCGCACGATCAGTCTTAAATGCCACCCAAGCAAAGTCACGTTAAAGATCTTACTGAACAGGCTGAAACCACAGGCAGAGGAAATCATAGCTGAGGAACAGGCAGGCTTCAGACCAGGGCGCAGCACAACTGAGCAGATCTTCAACCTGAGAGTTCTGTCACACATCGGGTTCTGCTGTACAATATAAAATATGCACTGGCCTGCACACAAGTGAAACTGAATTTGAAGATAACAATGGTATAATCATAGACGTCATAGACACCATCCTATAGAATAGAACCTAAAGTCTGTTGCAAGATGTCTTGAAAAAAAAAATTGGTTTGTTTGTTTTCTTTCTGTACATGAATGGACTTGTGTGCATAGATGTAAGCTTTGAACCCTTTGCGTGTCGGTAGCAGTTTTAGTCACAATGATTCCTGTAGTAATCATTGTGACTAAAACTGCTACTGACACACAAAGGGTTAACATGTTCAGTCTTGTATTGTAATTGTTGCAGGTTACCCAGAGTCAGTGGGCCTGAGAGCAAACAAAATAGAATCAGAAGTTGGTGTGGACAAGGAGCAGAACTCTGACTATCCATCATCCGGGAAAGGGATTGAAAATGCTGAGGACAATCAGTCACACATATACGTAAGAGACACTCACAGCCATTCTGCCGAAGGAGATAGCACATGTGTAGCAGTGGGAGAGAAACCATCAGACATGGTTCAGATAAAATCACAGCAAAATGCATCAAATATCTCTGTTGGCTTCCCAAAATATGGAGACATTGCTCAACATGTTCAGCTTGACAACAGTCTTCATGGTAGCAGTAAGTACACCAAACAAACCGAGCCAGGTGTCGAGTCTGCAGACTGTATTGAAGGGGCCACTGAAGTTACACATCCTTCAGCAAGCATCGTATGTTCAGAACACAAGGAGCCATGCGTCAAGACTGCACACAGTATTGAAGAAGCACAATCTAGCTACACTGTTGTTGGGAGTAACAGCTCTTCAGATAATGATTATGATGAGGGGGATTCTCTGGTCATTGAGCTTTCATCACCAGGCTCCGACATTGCCATTGCAAAAAGAAAGATTGGTAGCGTCAAGCATTCAGAAACATCACCTGTGAAAAGGATCAGTCAAAAAGTGGTGTCTGACTATATAGAGGACACTGATAAACTCACCAGAACTCCAAGTAGAGAGGAATCTACACAACATAATGTGGATTTCTGCTGCACTGATACTCCTGATACAGAGACTGTTGTCTGTGTATCAGGAAAGTCAGTTTTGCAGGGTTTAACATCAATCACTCCGTCTGATAGCAGGAGAAAGCATGCTGATGAATCTGACCAGTCTGATTCAGACATTATCTCTCTGTCAGAGGAGGACATTTTTACTGAGGGAACACCCAATTTTGTCATCAGTAATGTCTGCTCTCTGAATGATTTTTATTACAATGAAAACGGCAAACCTTGGGAACATTCAGCAGAGCATTGTGGACAGGAACTGACCAGAACACAGAGTGACGGCGACCAAGATGTTGTAATCCTTGAGGATTCACGCAGTGTCGGTTCTGGACACAAATCTTCAAAGTTCGATTGCAAAGGGGCTGTTGGGAAGAAAGACTGGGACAATGATGATGTTGTCATATTGTCATCACCGCCGAAAAAAAATAGACTTGATTCTTCTGACAAGCTGGCATCAAAATGTTATCAAACAGTTTTGCAACCTGCTAAGGTTGGGAGACCAGCGCCAGTGGTCATAGATTTCAAGGAGTTAAAACAACAGACTTCAGCTGAGTTTCAAATGACAGGAAGAAGGATCGAAGAAAAACTGTCAACACTGTCTTCAGCTGTGGAGTTGCTGCAGGCTGTTAGTTGCCTGGCAGCTGCAGAGAATGCACGAGAATCCAGCAATAGAGATGGTATGGGGATATCTGTGTGTCTGGCACCAAACCAGAGCACTGCTGGGAAGTTTGTTACTCCCTTTGTATATGCAGCCACCAGTACTGCATGTACTGGTGGATGCATGGATGAGGGGGTTAATGACAGTGTGTCAGCAGAAAGTGATCTTGGAATTGTCAACGATACATCTTCAGACTTGCAGTTGTCAGCTGGAGGACACTCTCCATGCAACACTGATACTAGCAGTGTAAAGCAATCTGCAGAATCAGGGGTTTCACCTGTGTCGAGAGGTCCGTCATCATCCTTTGATGATACACTCACCAATGATGCTGTATTCCCATCCCCACCCTGTACAGAAAATCTGTTGTCTTCATCTTCCACAGACGTCCACATCAAGGCTGAACCTGAAGACAGTGGCTATGAGACAAGATCTGTTACCCCCTCTTCTGCTGCCTCTTCATCCAGCTCGGTCACATCATCAGCTCCATCCATCATCTCCAATAAAGAATCCTCATCCACCATCAAAAGGCCAAGTTGTGTGTGGGCACAATCTAGTAGCATTGCAGCTGAGGACCCCCCACAGAAAAAAAAAGAAAATATTTTATCAAGGGATAGAAAGAAAGAACGACTTGATGAGGTTCTGAGTATCGGTGTCGATGGTGGTAGGACACCTCCTACTACTCCTACGTCCAGTGATGTAGCGGACAGTGCCAATACTTTGCTGACAAACACACCCAGTGCTGGTGGCTCTGCGTCAGACAAACCACAGAGTTCCAGGCGTAAGGCTTCAGCCCCTAGCAAAAGTTTACACACAATGGTGGTGGTTCCGAACACCCTGCAGACCATGCAGCCAAATACAACATCACCCAGTATTGTTCTGACCATCCCAGCTTTGCTGCCAAGAAGGGTGGCTACTGCCACCAGCACTAGTGGTTCATTAGTAGCCAGCACCAATGATTCGTTGGGAAAATCTTCTGTATCAAGTGCAATGTCATTGATGAAATCTGCTGTATCAACTGCAATGTCTTCGAGTTTCCCAGTGAACACTAGTGCTGCTTGCAAGGCCGGAGTGAACAGTAACGGACTGAGTGACACGGTGCTGACCCACCTGCATGGTATTCAGGGCCGGCCAGGTACACAGCAGGTGCTCAAGATCCCCATGGCTGATGGCACCATGCATACGGTGAAAGTCATTTTCGCTCCGCCAATACAGCAGCCCTCTACCTCCAAAGCTGCGTCTTCTGCCTCATCTGTTGTTTCATCTGCCGGTTTATCTGCTGTTTCATCCAGATCCACCATTTCATCTGTTACAAATGTAGTATCAGGCAAAGCACCTAGAGTTTATGGCAAAGCATCTAGCATTTCTGGCGCAGTGCCCAAGCAACCAGTGGCCATCTCTGGTTCGACTCCCCCTGTATCTCTAGTGGTGTCTAGCGCAGCATCATGTGTACCAGTACTGGTTTCTAGTGCAGTGTCATCTGCACCAATTCTGGTTTCTTCCAGTATTCTTGTCAACACTCTGACTGCAGGTTCAAAGGGATCAAAAATCAGTGCAGCAACATCAAATCGTAAGCGAACAGTAACAACGGTACGGCCAAAACCAAGTGGGGCTGAGGTTATGGCAGCTAACAAACAAGTGGCTTTGGTCGAAGACTCTGTATCAACTTCATCAACACAACTAAACAAAAGCAAGAAGCTGGATCTGACGCCTGAAGGGAGGATATCGGCTAGTGACATGGCGTTACTGATTCAGGGTAGAAACCTTCTACCCACATACCACCCTCCCAGTGATTGCCCATGGGTCACTTCACGCCCAAGTACTTTTCGCTGCACTGAATGTGGAGATACTTTTGCCACAGCCAGCGGTTACTCCTCCCACATGAAACGCATGAGTATGGTCGTCCGTTATGCGTGCATGACTTGCGAGACTGTTCTTGTGTTCTTCAACAAGTGCACGTTCCTGGCACACCTCCGGCTGCACGCGTCGGTGGAGAAGCAATTGGGCACTGTTCTCAATTTGAGGAGCTACACCATGTCCGTAAGCTGTCTGCCTGAAGCACTGATTCCCCCGACTGGCGAACACCATATGGACCCTCTGATAGTCAGTCAACGTACATCTACGACCTGTACTGAGTGTCAGACGACCTTGCCCTCAACTACACAGGCGCTGCTCCGACATTTTTGTGGTGAGGTCACCAAGTGTCAGTATGCACACACATGTTCCATCTGCTTGATGGAGCTACCCACGGCCTGCTCACTCAAGGCCCATTCTCGGCTTCATGGTTCAACGAAGACGATCTCCGCCAGCCCTCCATTTGTCTGTCCTGAATGTGGTAAGGTTTCTGTTCCTTCCTATCTTTTACCTTATATTTTTACGAGAGTTTGAAACGGGTTATGGGGGAGTGTGTTCAAAGCATGCACCTGACATTACTGGCAGGCAGGCCTCAAACTCTGACAATGAAGTACATGTAACAAGATGAACATTTTTTATTATCAGGTCTAGCTATACCAGCCTTACTGGAGAATGTACTATTGGTGGCAAGCCCCATGTGCGTATGTTTGTGTGTATACAAAATTATGAGATAGTAAATATAATTTTATGCAAGTAGTCTCTGGAGATCCTACAAGGTTTATGTAACTGGAGTTCATGTAAATTTGTGGCTGTTTCACACACACACAAAAAACAACAGTTGACCCACATTTGAGTTCACAATTGGCTCATGTATGAAGAAAAAGTACGTCTATGTTCTGGGCCATTTGTCATCTGTCCGCCGTCGTTCGTGGTAAACTTTTAACGTTGGCTTTCTGGGAGACTATTCAATCCATAGTCTTTAAGTTCAAACTTGGCCTAAGGATACTTTGTGGTAAGACCTTTCTAAACATACCAATTTGATTGACCTCTCACAAAGGTCAAGATTACAAGGGATCAGGAAATAGGTAAAAAATAGCAATATTTTGACATAATGTACTTTTGGCTCATGTGCGAAGCAAAAGTGAGTATGTTCTGGGCCAGTGGTCGTCCGTCCGTCTGTCCAATGTTGTCCATCTGCCGTCGTCCATGGTAATCTTTAACGTTGACATTTTCTCGGAGACTATCCAAGCAAAAGTTTTTAACTTGGCCCAAGGATACTTTGTGGCAAGACCTTTCTAAACATACCAATTTCAGTGACCTTACACAAAGGTCAAGGTCACAGGGGATCAGGAAATAAAAAATACTATAGTCTATATTTTGACATAATTTATTTTTTCTCAAATACTATTCACAACTTAAACCCAAACATGGTACAAAGATACCTGATGGTAAGACTTTTCTATGCATACTAATTTGGTTGATCCTTCGGAAAGGTCAAGGGTCACAAGAGATCAAGAAATAGGTCCAAAATCGTCATATTTTGACGAAAGATGTTTTTTCTCAAATACTGTTCACAACTTCAAACTCAAACTTGCTACAGAGATACCTGATGTTAAGATCTATCTATGCATACTAATTTGGATGACCCCTCAAAAAGGTAAAGGGTCACAGGAACTCAGGAAATAGGTAAAAAAAAATAGCCGTATTTTGACAAAAAATGTTTTGTTTTCTCAAAACACATTACCGACGGTATTACAACTAGGAAACAGTTCTTAGCTAGTCTAATTTTAGCCCAAAATTCGTTGTGTACGATTATGGTCGTTGTGGCAGGAGAGGGGCGCCATAGACTGGGCGGAAGCCCGGTAAGCCTCCCTTCCCGTTCAACCACGCGTGCGCTACGCGCTTCCCACTTCAGTCAGTTTTCTTTGCTAGTTCTGAGCGGTTGTGTACGTCGTGAGCTCTACGCTTCGTAGTTCGCACCGGTCGTTGGACTGTTGTTGCCTTCGCCTTGTGGCTTAGGCTTGGGTGCTTTCATGTGGGACTGCTCTGCAGTTGTGTTTGTGACTTTAGGGCTACCATTCAGTGGCGGCGGTGAACTGTTTTCACGTGTTGTGGCCGCTCGGACTTGTACCTTCGCCCTTGTGGCCCGGTTCTAGCCTGCGCTTGCTGGCGCCGGTTAGGCTTGGCGGTGTGAGAACTGTGACTGGTGTGTTCGCTCGTCGTTCGACCCTTGGCTTACGCGGGACGAGCCCTGGAGTGTTGGTTCGTGGCTGGCGTCTTCCTGGCGGCTTCCGTCGACCCTGCCGTTCCTGCGTGGACTGGTGTCTCGACCGGCGACAGTTCGAGCCACCTCTACGCCTGGTCGTCTTTCCTCCACGTGGCTGTTGGTCTTGGCCGGGTGGTTGGCCCGTCTTCTTTGTTTGACGAGGTATAGATTCGGTTTGAGCCTACGCCAGGCGCTCAGGGGTGTGGGTAGAGCGCCGGGCCTCGGCATTAGCCATTTTTGGTTTTCAAAATTTCGCAAACGAGGTTCGTTTTGCGTGTCCAAGGGGGCACGCCCGCTCGATTGTCACTGTACGTTTTGTGTTGCAGTTGGCAAGTCCGCACCTGCACGCGATGTGAGCATTTCCAGTGGCCAAGTGACGAATTTTCCTTACCTTTCCTGTTCCGCCTGGCCTTCCTCCATTCCGTGCCTGGTCTGCGCCCCCTGACTGGAAGAGAAGTGGACCGAGTAGGGACTTACTGCCATGAACAGCCGATACCAGAACGGATAAGGAGTTACGACACTGGTGAGTCCCATAGTGGCTATCACCAGGAGGCAGGACTGTCACCGCCGCAGCTTAGGCCGTGAGCCCTTCCTCCTGCACCGGCAGCTTCCACAATACCAATTAAAGTGGCCAAGGTCCGGTTGCAGTTACTCAAGCTCCCAGACAGAACGGATAAGGGGTTACAACACCGGTGAGTCCCATAGTGGCTATCTCCGGGAGACAGGACAGTCACCGCCGCAGCTTATGTCGCGAGCCCGTCCTCCTGCACCGGCAGCTTCCACAGTAACAATTAGTGGCCAAGGTCCGGTTGCAGTTACTCAGACCCCGAAAGATAAGCATCGTAATAAACCCGCTTCTCGGCACGAGGCCGTGTCCCGCTGGCATCGAGGCTGGCATTGAGGTTCTTGCCAGCCGACAGAACAGTCAATGCCGCGACTTCGGTCGTGAGCCCGTTCTTCCTCGCCGAAGCGGCCACAGCACCGGATAGTGGTTCTGCCCGGTTCCACCGTCTGAAGCAGAATGAGAGATTCTTCAGATACAGGCTTCAGCCCCGGTACCTGTTAAGAATAGAACGAGAAGAAGAAGAAGTGCAGTGAGCCGGAGGTGACTGCTTCCTTCTGGTGGCTGAGCATTCTTAGACTATGTGAATATTTTATTTGCCCTTTGAGAGTCTGTAGACGTTTCTGTTACAGACATGTGCGACATTTTAGCCTGACTTGTTTACACCTTGCTTTTAGTCTGGCTGACCAGGTTACCTTCCCGCCGTGAGATGACCGTAGTCGCCCTGCTCGGCCTTTAACCCAAATAACTAACCTTGGTGGATCCTCTTCCTCCGCGCACGCGAGCGCTAGAGGTCAGCGCTACCAGTATTAGTTTGGGCCTGCAGTCTATATGCCTTATACCAGAGGAGCTTAATTTAATAGGTATTTTGAAATTTTTCAATGGGCCCTCATTACCTCCCTGTTTACGTTGTACGAAGGGATGCATGGGGAGCGGTGCCATTCGCAGATATGGTTTATTATCGTTACTTCATCCCCGTTGGTTCCTTAGTTTGAGTAACACTTTCAGATGAGAGTTCAGGCAATATGCTTGGTTCTTATAATTTCCCTTAAGGGTTGAGGTCTTTGACGTCTATGTTTCTTCTGACTTGAAACTCTCGGGCTCTGGTTACTTTCATGGCATGTTAGGCTTGGGGTAATAATTCCAAACGCAATAATTGGGCAATTTTGGATTTTATTATTTTGGTTTGCTTGGCAATCTAATGCAATCAGATTGCATTTTTGTGCTTCGGGGTAGAGTGCAATAGTTTTCAGCAATTGCCAAATTGTCTTAGACCCCGCCTTCCTCCGCCCTCGCCGAGAAAACGACGAACAAAGCGAATATCAGTTTGTGGCGGTCAGTATGTTAGAATTCTCATGAGGGAGTTTTATCTAAACAAGCAAGATCGAGTTTCTGCTTGTGCAACCTTGAATAAGAATGAAGGTTACATGTGGGAAATTAGAAGCCGCTGGTACATTTTTCATTTAAACTTGGACAAGCCTGTGGGCTCTCATGCCTCCGCTCGTCAGCTTGGTGGGGGACGAGCCGGGCACACGGTGGGAGTTTGCCCACCCACTTACCATGTGGCGGGCTGCTGGGTGCTAGTACCGAGCGGTCTGACGTTACTCGGAAGCACCTTCGCTCCAGACGGTACCCAGGGACCAGTTGCGGTCGCCCACCCTTCATGGAGCCGGGACCGACTCTTCGCTGTTCAGCCTCCCCTTTCCTTGCGGCCTCTAGTAGTGTTGCTGCGGGCATTTGCCGCGGTACGTTGGCGGTAGGTACACATTTTGAAGCGCTTAGAGCCTGGAGGTAGGCTCAGTGCTGGATGTGAATGTTCCTTCGTTCTTGTAGCTTCAGCAAACGACAGGGTCCCACGGGCCCCCTGGCCCTTGGGATGATGTTCCCCAGTCCCAGGACGTTGCGGGCCGGGTCTGCGGAGACGGCGCTAGACTATGCAGGCCCGCACCTCCTTGGATCTTCATTCTACGCAGTGAGGATCGCAGACTCTCGCGACTCGCCGCCGTTAGGGGACTTCCTGCTTCCTGGTCATCACCAACCGCATGGCGTGCCGCTCCTCGGTGGTCTTGCCTGCTGCCACTTCTGGGGATCTGCTGCTTCAGGAGGACCCTTGTGCTGCGTCCTCGACCTCCCGACCTTAGGAAGCCGCTGACGGACGCCGCGTGCTCTCCTCTAGGTTCAAGTCCTTCGCCCCCCCGTCTTCTCGCGTGGAGACCGCCCGGGCCCTTCGCTCCGCCATGCAGCCGATGGTCTTGCTGTCAGCCTGGACATCTCGGATGTGTACCTGCGTGTCCATACACCCAGCCTCCAGATGTTTCCTATGCTTCGCGTTCCAGGGAGTGGTCTACTAGTTCCGCGCTCTGCCCGTCGGCCTCAATCTTAGCGCTTGGGTGTTTACTCGCATTTTGGATGCCGTGGTAACCAGAGCCGTCGTTCGTCCACGAGTCCCTCCTCAATTTACGTAGACGTCCTGCTCTTGAGAACCAGTCCGAGTCCGCCCTGGTGGAGGACTGGGATGCTCTTCTCCGCCTCCTCGAAGGTCTGGGCTTCCTGGTCAACTTCGGCAAGTCTGACTTCGTGCCAGCGCGCCTCCTCGAGCTTCTGGGTAGGGAGTCCCACACCGACCTCTACATCGTCCGGCTCCCGGAGAACCGCTTCCAGAAGTTGGCGAATTAGCACGGCAGGGTCTCAGTTGACGATGCTCCCGGCCAGGCAGTGGCTGCAGCTCCTGGGACGGATGAACGCAGCGGCAGTTCTGCTTCCCGTGGGACGTTTCTACTCCTGTCCTCTGCAACGGCACCTCCTCCTGCACTGGCGTCTGTCGACGGCCGACCTTGACGCTCTGGTTCCAGTCCCAGCCTTGATCCGGCTTCTCCTGCTGCGCTGGGTGGATCCTTCCTGGCTTGCGACGGGAGTGCCTCGGTTCTCGCCGCCCCCGACCCTCTCCCTGTGCGTCGACGCGAGCTTCACCGGTTGGGGAGCCCACCTCCTGCCGTTGTTCTAGACGACCTCCGGCCTGTGGCCCCAGGAATCGCTACCCCGACTCACCAACGTGTTGGAACTGAAGGCGGTCTGGCAAGCCCTCCTTGTGTGGGAACTTCGCCTCCGACTTCAGGAGTTTCTACTGCTATCAGACATCTCCACGGTCGGCGCCTACATCCAGAAGCAAGGCGGGACCCGCTCTCCCTCCCTCTGCATCTCCCCTCTTCCAAGTGCTGCGGTGGTGCGAGGACCGGGACATCACCCTTCGCGCGCGTCACTTCCAGGCCACCTGAATGTCCTAGCCGACTCCCTCCCCCGACGCGGCCAGTTGCTGCATACAGAGTGATCGCTGCATCCAGACATCTTCCGGATGATCGGCGCAGCCTGGGAGACACCCTTGGGCGACCTCTTTGCCACGAGATGGAATCGGAAGCTCCCTCTCTTCATCACTCCAATTCCAGATCCCCTGGCCGGGGCAGTGGACGCTCTCTCCTTCCCCTGGGACGGTCTGGTCGCCTTTGCCTACCCGTTGACGGTGCTAGTCTCCAAGTTTCGACTCCAGCTCAGAGGGTGCAACGCGATCCTATTCCTGGTGGCTCCTTCTGCTGGACCAAGTCGTGGACGACCGATGGACGCGATCCTTACAGCCTTCTGAGCCTCGCCACAGCCCCTCCGCTGCAGCTCCCCACCCCGCGCACAATGCTCAAGCTACCTCGACAAGCGTGGTTTCTCCCTTGCCCAGAGCGTCTCATCCTCCACGCCTGGAGAGTGTCCAGCAAGAACTATCCGCTAGAAGCTTCTCAGGTGCGGCAGTGGACGTGATCCTTACAGCCTGCAGACCCTCAACCAAACGAGTCTACGAAGGCAAGTGGAGAGTTCTCTGCGACGGGTGTGACGACAGAGACCTCTCCCCCATTGACCTGACAGTTCCTCTGATGGCGGATTTCTCCCTCTGGCTGTTCAACGACCAGCGGTTAGCGCCCATCACTATCCGGGGTTGCCTGCCCATGATCTCGGCACTTACAGGCATCTGGGACGTCCGGACCCTGGGTCCTGCTAGGACCTAGCTGACCTTATGGCCCACTTCGGTTTGCAACGTCCTTCTCTACGTTCCCTGGTGCCTCGGTGGGACCTGCCTTGGGTGCTTACCGGGCTCAACTCATCTCGCTTCGTGCCGATACAGCTGGCAAGTTGCCGGACGGGACACGCAAGTCTTGCTTCTTCGGGCCTTTGCCTCAGCTTCCAGAGTCAGCGAGCTGCACGCCTTCTCGGTGCGTACCGCCTGTTACAGTTCCGAACGGACAGTTGGTACAACTGCCGCCCGACCCGGCCTTCCTAGCCAAGACCAGTTCCCCGTTGGCTGCCCCTCACTGGTCACCATGCTGCCACTAAGAGAACCAGGCTCCACCCGTGAGTCCAGTCAGCAGGACCCGGTGCGAGCTTTGCGTGTGTGCCTGCGCGGGATCAAGCCGCCTCGCAGGGGACGCACCCGCCTTTTCCTTCATCTGTCCCCAGGTAGAACTGACTTCTCAGCCCAGATGATATCCTCCTGGCTTCGGTGGGTCTTACGACTGGCCTACCAAGACCTCGCCACTGAGACAGCTAGACGCATGAACATCAGGGCGCTCAAGATCAGAGCCATGGCTGCAAACCCCCAGCTTCGACTGCAATTGTGCTGTAAAAGATATGGTGATGGCCGTGCGCTGGAGAACCGAGTCCACCTTCGCACGCTTCTACCTGAGGGACCTCTCCGGCCAGCGCCAGAACTTGTCGCTGGAAGGGGACATTGTGGCAGCGCAGCACTCCCTCCCGGCGCCCTTGGCGCCGTAGGTATCTTTGCTAAAATTAGAGGGAGGTTGCTGGAGGAGGGGAACTTTACTAGCTTCGTTGGCAGGAGATAGGGGCGTTATAGCGGCACCCACCTCCTCTTCGGGATTCCTACTTGTAATACCATCGGTAATGTGTTTTGAGAAAACAAATGTATTTTTCTTTAAAATGAATTTTTTAAAAAAAATACTTACCGATGGTATTACTCGAAGGTCCCTCCCACCTGCCCTGCTTGCCGCTGGTCTGCAAAGAAACTGACTGAAGTGGGAAGCGCGTAGCGCATGCGTGGTTGAACGGGAAGGGAGGCTTACCGGGCTTCCGCCCAGTCTATGGCGCCCCTCTCCTGCCATAACGACCATAATCGTACACAACGAATTTTGGGCTAAAATTAGACTAGCTAAGAACTATTTCCTAGTTTTAATACCATCGGTAAGTATTTTTCAAAAAAATACATTTTAAAGAAAAATTGTGAAAATTACTATTCACTTCAAACCCAAACTTGCTACAGATATACCTGATGGTAAGACCTGTATATGCATACTAATTTGGATGACCCCTCGGAAAAGGTCAAGGATCACAAGAGGTCGAAAAATTTGTATAAAATGTCAATGATTGTAGTTATTATCAACATTTTTGCAAACTTTTCAATCAAATTCGGCACAAAGGTAGCTGATGATAAGACCTTCCTATGTATCCTAATTTTGTCAACTCATCGCAGAGGTCAAAGGGGATTTAACAGATGTGTGGAAACTGCTTAAATTTTGAGAAAACATGTATTTTGTTAGTGTAGAAGCCATCCCTTTACTTATTCTTGTTTGTGACTTTGTTTTCAAAGGTCAGATTCTTTTATTCAGTGGTCACTCTGCCACAGAGCGCTTCCTTCTGGGCCTGTCTTTCCTTTCTTTCACTTTCAAGGTTGACACCAATACTTCTCATGAAGCGTTTATATGTTCTGTACTTGGACCAGCTTAACCCTAGATTGATTCTCTGAGCAAACAGCAATACCCTGTTTTCTACAGACATACACGGATCGCCTATGGCCTGCTCTGTCTAATTGCAGTCATTTTTTTCCTTTCTTTCATGTCTTAATTCGTCAGCTATTTGTTCAGCTTCGTCGATCCACTTCTGATCCGCCAGACATATTTGCTCTATCACGGGCTAGCACCTTTGATCTTCTTCGTATTATGGCTGATGATGCCCCTGTTGTTGTTTTTCTTGGTTTGGGTATGTGCATAAAATGTGTATGTGTCCTCCAGTCTTGCAACGGATTGTGGCATCAGCTGATTCATTAAGCATTGTGCGGTTTAGTGCTGTCTTATATTTTTCTTCCTCCTTTGTTAGTGGCATCTGCAGTTCCTGGACAGGTCGAAGGCTGGGTCGTTTTATATGTATGTGGCTATATTGACACTCGTTTTTTCAATGGGTGAAATGGCTATTTCATGCATCCACTTTGCTGGTGGAGATGGGGTCCACACTCTTTGTAACGGCGACGTTTGAGCATCGACTGTGCATGGCGTTTTACGGGGAGCAGACATCGGCAGAATGAAAACTTGTATACCACTATCACCTTCATTAGTGCTGTTATTAGTGTCAGTGTTGTGTCACATTCCGCGGATTGAAACGATCGTTTCTTCCCATGCAAACCCTGCTTTGCTTTGTTGTCCTCCTTTACCTAGCTGCATGAAGTGAACACACACGACACATTATTCAACACTCGTATTTGGATCGAACATGGTCCAAATGTGTTGTGATGAGGAAATATCAGACGCCGCATTTCGCATTGTCTCCTCGGACACGCGTGTTTTAGAGTCTATTCGTTTCATCCGACTATAGCAACTCCTACACATTGTTTTGGAGTACATCAAGTCTTTGTCTTCCTGGATATTAATCCCATAACACTTGTGGATTAAATGTTCATAATTGACACTGTCACAATTTATTTTAATCATTATGCAGTATTTTCTTTCGTGGAGAACTTTCGTTCTATGTTGTGTGTTGCGGTCATGGCATGTATTTTTTTAGTGACGTCAAGAACATGTGACGTAAGATGTGTGTTTGGAACATGTGACGTAAGATGTTGGTTTGAAGAGTCACGTCACTGTGAATCGTTTGGAAGACAGTCAGACATGAGAGATTTTTGCTCTCGAGTTAAAAGTTAGTTTTTGTGAGGAATTGAGGCGGTGTGGTGTGCCTCGTGTTATCTATCGAAGGATAGAATGTTAGTGAAGCTAAATGCTCAATGTTGGTTGTGTAAACACAGTAAGTAGTTGTGTATAACTACGCATGTAACCGGCTAATAATAACGGTGACTTTGTCAACGGTCATCAGTCGTGGGCGCTGGGACAAGCACGAGATAGTCGAAGACTGAGTAAACTTTTCACGCATCTTTGGATGCCCCTTATCACCAGCTGAGAAGTTGGACTTGTGTATGCTTCATGTGAAAATGTACGAGATAGCAAGTTGATCCTGGCGGTGTGCGTGTGGAGCTTCGACGTGCCATCGCGAGAGACAGTGCGATTATTCGACCAGTGGTGTGACTGAATCAATGAGAAGCGACGCTACATTCATCTTTATTCCAACAAGCAGCGACGCTACATTCATCTCTATTCACGGTCGGAGTAATCAAACTGTTTGATCGTTCGAGGATCTAAGCATTAATTAGTGTCAGTTATTTTCGACAGACATTGAGATGTGACATCGTAGTGGAACAATAAGTGTAGGATGTGTGGTTAGTGCTGTGAACATTGTGCGAATGGTTAAGGGTGTGCGTGTATTACAGGTGCATGTGTGAATTGAGCGAATATTGGGTAGGTTTGTATACGTCCTGTCTGTTGTTTGTCGTGCGAATGAGAAGATCAAATCATTAAAATCGAACTAAATATCCAGATATTCCGTGTGACATATATTCTTCCTCCCTGGTGTGACAGACACAAAGAAATGACTTTTTATCCGTGTATTTCTTTTGTGATTTCTCGCCACATATTCTGCACAATGCATTTACTCTCAGTGCATGGAACACACCTGTGTGTACACAGACTGTATGCGTTTCATCTGACTCCATCATGAGCAAAAGTTAAATCAAAAGTATATTTACAAGGTTGACTGTTAGTGTTACACTATTTCCCGAGAAAGAAACGTGACTATCTCCTCAATAGTATCCGTGTAACTAAGCCCTCACTTTCCCCAATTCTAAGGCAGATGTCTGAAACTTATGTGTCGAAACCTGTCAGTGACCTCATTAATCGCCCTCCTGCTTCCGTCCCCCACCACGGAACCAAAATCCGGTAAGTGATACTTACTGTAGGCATGCTGACCCTTATGCATGCAACAGATCTGTTTATCCATACGTTTTTTGCGTATTTTCTATGCAGTTTTTAGGAACAGTGCACAAAAACGAAAATCAATACCATCAACAACAACAACAATAACAAAAAACACCTTGATCCACAATTTCAATCTTCTTTGCCAAGAACGATAACTCTTTGTTCGTTTTCCTGCCATTTTTGGCACGCGGCAAGATGTCGAAGCGTCAAACAAGTGACTGTACTGCTTCTCGAAGGAAAAGAAGAGAGAACAGATGTATTTAATAATAATAATTACGGTATTTATAAAGCGTTTATCTTATAATAATTATAACTCTAAGCGCACACTCACAACTCGCACATGCATGTGCACGCTTTAGACAATGACTCACGTACCACAAATAGTGAAAAAATATTACGATGGTCAGCTTGGGGTGGGGAGTGTGGTGATATAGTGCTAGAACTGTTGAAAGAGGTGAGTTTTGAGGGCGGACTGGAATGAGGAGAGTGTTTCTGACGGGGAGAGAGTGGGAGAGTGTTCCAGGTGGATGGACGGTATACTGAGAAGGAGCGGGGGCCGAAAGTGCTGAGTTTGGTGCGGGGGATGAGGAGGCGGAGAGCTTCGGAGGCGGAGCGGAGGGAGCGGGAAGGAGTGTAGAGGTGACGTAAGTTGGAGAGATAGGTAGGAGCGTAGTTGTTCAGGGATTTGTAGCAGAGAGACAGAATCTTGTATTGGATGCGTTGGGGGATGGGGAGCCAGTGAAGGAGCTTGAGCAGGGGAGTGATGTGGTCGGATTTTTTCTTTCTGAGGACGAGGCGGGCAGCATTGTTCTAGATGCGCTGGAGAGTGAGAGTGATGGAGTGAGGAAGGCCGGAAAGGAGAGAGTTGCAGAAGTCGATGCGAGATAAGATGAGAGAGACAGCGAGTTTGGTGGCAGCTTCGGTAGTGAGGTATTTTCTGATCTGACTAATGCGGCGGAGGTGGAAATAACATGCCTGGGCCACGGCGGAGACAAAGCTTCTCCTGGAAAGAGAGGAATCGAGGACAACGCCAAGGTTCTTGACCGAGTCAGAGAGGGAGATGGGGGTGCTGTCGAGTTGAAGGTGGAGAGAGGGAGGGAGCTGGGAAAGTTTCTGGCGAGTGCCTACCAGCATGGCTTCTGTTTTGTCGTCGTTCAGTTTGAGCTTGTTTGCTGTCATCCAGTTTTTCACGTCTTCCGTGCAAGTCAGTAGTGTCTGAGTGTTGTCGAGTTTGTCTTTGTCTAGTAGTTGTGAGTCGTCAGTGTGGAGGTGGTGGTGTATGTGGTGAGACTGGATGATGTTGGACAGGGGAGAGGTGTAGAGTGTGAAAAGGACCGGGCCCAGGACAGACCCCTGTGGAACGCCGCAGGAGAGCGTGACTGGGTTGGAGGAGACGCCGTCGATGGTGACGGACTGCTGTCTGAGAGGTAGGAGAGAAACCAGGAGTGAGCAGAGTCAGTGATGCCAAAGGAGTGGTGAAGGCGGTGGAGGAGGATAGAGTGGTCTATGGTGTCGAAGGCGGCAGAGAGATCGAGTAGCATAAGAAGGGAGATGTTGCCCGAGTCAGTGGAGAGAAGCAGGTCGTTTAGGATATATGTAGAAGGGCTGTTTCAGTGCTGTGATGTTTGCGATAGGCAGACTGGAAGGGACTGAGGAGGTTGTTGTCGGCGAAGTGGAGGTTGAGTTGGTTGAGGACAACCTTCTCAAGAAGCTTGGACAGGAAAGAGAGATTGGAGACTGGGCGGTAGTTCTTGAGTTCGTTTGGGTCGAGGTTGTGTTTTTTGAGGAGAGGATGGACGATGGTGGACTTGAAGATATCGGGGACAGAGCCATTCTCTAGAGATGTGTTGATGATGTCGGTAATGAAGGGCAAAAGTTTCGGGAGGCCGTCCCAGTAGAGAGAAGCTGGGAGGGGGTCTAGTTCGCAGGTTTTGAAAGGCATGGACTTTATGGTCTTGAGGACTTCATACTGAGAGACGGGGCAGAAGGACGAGAGGGGAAGTGCCAGAAAAGGGGGGGTCAGGAAGGCAAGGCGGAGAAGGCAGAGTGTCGAGTGTGTTGCGCAGAGTTTTGATTTTGTCGGAGAAATAGGCGGAAAAAGCGGACGGAAGTTCTTCTTTGCTGTGTGTGTTGGGAAGAGGAGAGTCTTTAGAAGTGCCTAGGAGTGTGTTCATGGTAGCGTAGAGGGTTTTGGAAGAAGTGGATTCCAGGATTTTGTTTTGAAGGTGTTTACGTTTGGAGTCGGAGATCATTCTGCAGACTTTGGATCTGGTGGTTTGGAAGATCTCTCTGTGAACGGTGAGGTCAGATGAGCGCCAGCGGCGTTCCGCTTGTCGACGCTCGCACTTGGCCTCAGCTATGTCGTCAGGGAGCCAGGGGGAGGGGAGTCGGTTGGGTAAGCAGCAGGTGGTGAAAGGGGCATGGGTGTCTAGAAGTTTTCGAAGGGAGGAATCGAAATGGGATGCAAGATCGGGAGAGGGGGCGGGGTCCAAGAAAAGGTCGACAGCTTCGTCGAAGAAGTTCTCTCGGTTGACAGATTTTAGTTAGCGACGAGAGACAAAGAGCTTGGGTTGTTTCGGGGGAGGTAGGTTGAGGGTGACGAGAATAGCGAGGTGGTCGGAGGGAAGCACAGAAGAGGTGTCAGAGTCGAGGAAGAGTTGATCGGAGGTGCGGGTGATGATCCAGTCGAGGGTGTGGCAGAGTCGGTGGGTGGGTTTAGTGATGTGTGTATGTTTGTGGTTTGAAAGTGACGTGCAAAGGCATTTTGTGTCAGGGTGGTCGGGTTTTTCGAAGTGGAAGTTAAAGTCGCCAAAAAGGATCTGTTTTCCGGGTCGTGTGCTGTAGTGGTCGAGGAGGAGGTCAAACTTGGTGAGGAACATGGAGTTTGTGAGTTTGTTTTGAGAGCTTGTAGGGGGGCGATAGATACATGAGAAGATGAGGGACTGGCCAGGGAGTGTTGCTACGGCTTCAACAGATTCAAAGGAGGGATGAGCAAAAGGGAGAGACTGAGAGAGGGAGAGGTGAGCAGAAAGACAGTCCCTGTAGATGATGGCAATGCCACTCCCTCTGGAAGCACGCGGGAAGGAGGCCAGGCGGTAGCCACTCTGAGTGACGCTGGCGATGATGGGTTCATCGCCAGCTGAGCGGAGCCACGTTTCAGTGATCACGACAACATCTAGGTCATTGTCTAGAATGAAATCTGAAATCATGTCGGCTTTGCCATCTTTGCAGACAGACTGTGCATTGAACAGACACAGTTTTAGGTTGGATGAGCCAGAAGAGGAAGAGGGAGAAGAAATGGACGAAGAAGAGGACAAAGGAAGAGGAGGGTGGGGAGGGGGGGAAAGAGGATGGAGGGGGGGAGGAGGAAAAGACTGGGAAGGAGAACTGGGCAAGAAAGAGGATGCGAGAGGAGGGGGAGGGGGGAGGAGGAAAAGCTGAGGGAGGGGGAGGGCGAAGGGGAGGAGAAAGGGGGGAGAGGGGACAAGGAGGAAAAAGCAGGCGAAGGAGGAGGGGGTGAGGGGAGGAAGGGGGAAGAGGGCGGGGGAGGGAGCGGACGAGGAGAGCAGGGAGCGGTAGATGAGCAAGAGAGGAAAAGAAATGGGAGAAGAAGGAAGGGAGGTGGAGAAATCGAGGAGGCGGGGGGGAGGTGGAAGGGCATAGGAAAAGGGGAAGAAGTGTGTGGTTGTGTTTGTGGTGGTGAGTCCCGCCTTTTGCTAATTCCGCCCCTGTGGCCTCTCTTTCGCGATCGGATGCCGCGTAACGCATCGGCAACACTGTCAGCGGCACCAGCCGCGCAGTAGGTGGCGTGGCGACGTAGAGATAGCAGTTGTTGGCGTGTGTATTTGATGAGCATGATTGTGAGGACAAGAAAGAGGAAGACGAGAAGAGGGTTCAGTAGGGTGTGTGAGTAAGTGTGTGTGTGCGTGTGTGTTTGTGTGTGTGTGTGTGTGTGTGCCGGTGTGTGTGTGAGCGGTGTGGTAGGGGAGCGACCTGATTTCCAGTCGGTCAGCGGCGAGATCGGGCAATGGTGCCGAAAGTGGGGAGGGCGAGATGTCGACGGGAGAGCACACGTAAACCTATAGAACGGTAGGAACACAAACGAGTTTACAACAACCAAGCAGCAGATGCAACCACGGGTGGCAAAGAGACTCACACAGTAAACACTTCACACACTAGCACGCAGCACATGAAAACAGGGCGGCGGAAAGGCCCGGTGAACCCACGCTGCGGAAGAAGCAAAATGGTGACGTATACAAAATTCAAATGACAGACACATATGTCTGGACAGATACAAGAAGTTTCCAGGGATAGAGGCTTCCGCTGCCGGAAACACGTATGCAAGATGTGCCTACTGCAAGGCTGATTTTTCCATTGCGCACTCCGGTGTGTACGATATCGAGCGTCATTGCGAGAAAAAAAAAAAAAAAATCAATGAGGCAGCTGCGAAGACTGCTGCTCAGTGCTCATCCATTACAAAATTCATACCGTCACAGAGTATTAAGACGGAGGTAGAGTCGGTGATCAGAGCAGAAGTAATGCTGACTGAATTGATCGTTCAAAACAGTCTGCCTCTGGCCACTGCTGATGCCATCTCTCGAACAGTGAAGTCAGCCTTCCCGGACTCTAAGATAGCGCAAAACTATTCTTGTTGTCGGAATAAAGCAACAACAATTGTGCAGTGCATGGCAGATGACATCAAGATGGGGTTGAGACGGATAATTTCTGCTGGCCCCTTCTCAGTGTCTACGGATGGGAGCAACAGGACAAGCAGTATCCTATTGTCATTACAAGTATTGGTGATTCGGGCATGGAGCAGAATCTACTCTCCGTACATCTTCAGGCACCAGCAACAGGTAAGAGTTCAATTCATTCAGTTCATGCTGGTTTACAAAAGCCTTTTGTTGTAAATGAGTCACCATGTTGCCTTATATGGAATTGTTCTGGAGAAAGTTAACAAATTACAGTACTTAAGGTAACTGTTCTCCATTGATTGCAAATTAACCCTTTGTACCTTTGAACCCGTTCAGTTGGCATGGGCCATTTATAAACTAGGCGAACCTGGTACTAGTGGAGTGTTGGAATTAACCCCACCCCATTCAGCTGAGGGAAATAGTTAACATGTAATTACAGTAAACAAAACAAAAATACTACTGCAATCTCTCTCTCTCTCTCTCTCTCTCTCTCTCTCTCTCTCTCTCTCCCCCCCGCCACCCGGGTCTGCCCTGGGGGACTTGGGTGGGGTTAACTACTTTTTAGTTCTCAGGGTCACCCTGGTCAGCCCCACAGGGTGGGTTTCCTTTCTGATTCTGGGGCATGTGTTTCTGTCTACCCTTAGTCCATTCAACTGTATTTGCCTTTTTTAAACTCTCCCTACTGTCTGCGCTGCCTGTAGCTCTTGATATTGGATGTGTGTTGCTAAATGGTCTTAGCTTTATATAGGCCCCATGGCGTAGGTTTATTTAACGTATTGGACCGGCTGGCGACATACATTCCATATTCTGTTTAGTTTTTTTTTTCACAAGCATTTGCTGCCGGGACGTTAAGCAATGTACAATCAACTCTCTCTCTCTCTCTCTCTCTCTCTCTCTCTCTCTCTCTCTCTCTCTCTCTCTCTCTCTCTCTCTCTCTCTCTCTCTCTTTCTTTCTCCCCCCTGCTAATGTCATAATTGAACTGAAATTAAAGAGCACTTTTGCTATATGCAGGAGAACACTACAAGCTGGTAGAGAAGGAGCTGTTGGTGAAAGATGACTGTGACACACACGAGCCATCAGTTTCTTGGGACAACTGTTGTCGCTTGGATGTGATAATGCTGCAGTAATGGTTGGCAAGTACAAGGGGTTGTACAGCCGAATGATTAATAACAACCTAACCTTCATCTGTTGGGCTGCCCATGTCACCTCCTCCATAGAGCTGCACAGAAAGCGGCCTCAACTCTGCCTTTCAACATTGACAAACGTTTGATTGATCTGTAACTAGTACTACTTTGAGAACTCCAGCAATCGCCTTGCTGCTCTTGAAATCTTGCAAGAAGATGTAAGAAATCAGAAGATTCTTAAACATGGGCAGACGCGTTGGCTGAGTGTTGGCAACTGCATCAACCGCATGCTGGAAAACTGGGAGCCTCTGGTAGAGTTCTTCCGAAAAGAGCTGCCTCCTGCAAGTACGTCTTCACCAGAGTCTTGGATTGCAAGACTTCAGGCTTTCTTTCGATCGCCAACAAATAAACTTTACTGCTTGTTTTAGAAGCATGCTCTGAAGCCAATTGATGTCCTGAACCAGCAGTTACAAAATGAATCACCACAAATCCACATTCTGCAGCCTTTGCTTCGCAAGTTGATGACAAATCTAATGATCAGATTTGTGAAGCCATCAGCTTTTGTTGGCAAAGGCATCCTTGATGTTGATTTCAAGTCCCATCTGAACCAAGCCCCACCCGGGTCTACCCAGGGGTACTTGGGTGGGGTTAACTATTTTTTAGTTCCCAGGGTCGCCCTGGTCAGCCCCACAGGGTGGGTTTTCCCATCTATTGTGGGGCATATGTTTCTGTCTACGCTTAGTCCATACACCTGTATTTTCCTTTTTGAAACTCTCCCTACTGTCAGCGCTGCCTGTAGCTCTTGATATTGGATGTGTGTTGCTAAATGGTCTTAGGTTTATTTAGCATTTTAGACCAGCTGGCGACATACATTCAATATTCTTTCTTTTTTTTTTTTCTTTCTTTTTCACAAGCAGTGCAGTCACGTCCTGAAAAAGTCTTGTTGCTGTCGGGACATTAAGCAATGTACAACCAACCAACCATCTGAACCAAAAAAAGAAAGACCAAATCCTCTTCAGTGAAGAAGTAAAGGTGGTGATAGAGAAAGAGGACTACAAACTTCGAGACAAAAGGATCGAGGAGTTTTATGCCAATGCCCTGGCTTTCTATGTGTCAGCAGTCTCTTACATCAAGGAAAAGTGCCCTGTTGATGACGAGCTACTGAAACATGCCACGGTGGTTGACCCATCCAAACGTGTGGATGGGGTGACAGGGTCAGACTTGACCTTTTTCTTGGATCGTTTCCCTTGTCTCATCCCAAAGGGTTGTACAAAGGATACAATCATGGAAGAGTTTTTGAACTACAGGTCTCATGAAAGCATTCCTCTGGTGAAGGAAGACAGGATAGATGCGAAGTGGTGTGCAATTGGAAAAATCAAGGATGCTGCTGGAGTGGCTTTGTTCTCCAACTTGAACAAAGTCTGCCTTGGGATCCTGTCAATTCCTAACAGCAATGCAGGATGCGAACGGATTTTCTCTTGCGTTCGTAAAAACAAGACCTGCCAGCGGGCTTCTCTTTCGTCAGCTACTTGACAGCCTGAATGTAGTTAAGGCAAAACCTGGACCAGCACTTGGCAGAAAGTACACCAACTCACAGTTCGCCAAGCTCAAGTCTGCGTACTACATGTCACTCAAAACACAGTAATGGATAATGCTCAAACTGAGAGTGAAATATGAGCCTAGCCCCACCATCTGATTCTGAATGTAAAGCATGCATTCATTTCACCACCTAGAACCACAACTGATTATCTTGAAACTTGTAAAAAGTATCAAAATAATGGGTTGTGGCTCAAAGGTGAGAATTTGATCTTCCAACAGTTAACCGAACAAGTTAATAAGCATTGCCCATCCCTATGATTCTGAATGTAAAGTTGATTCAGAACTGAGCGCTGAGCTGATTTTTCGTTTTCAGCAAACTGTGACTGGTATAATGAGCCTATCTCTGCCCTCTGATTTTTAGTGCAAATGTTACAATTACTAATTAGTGTCAAACATACTGTGACTAATATGTACTGAGCTTCGCCCTATCTTTTGATTTTGAATTGTAAACCTGGTCACATGGAGAGATTTGAACATAGAAGATGGCATATCCTAAAATTTTGATAAGTTTGTTTTGGAAGCGTGTTCACTAGTACACAATTGTTTTTGAGAATTACACATTTTTTCCCCCATGATTACACAAATCTAAAATAAGAGGTAAACAGGTCTGATATTGCAAGTGTGTTCGTTGGGAAAAGTGGCGTCTTCGTGTTATGGCTGTGGGAACTTTGTCGATTTCTCACATCAACAAATTCTTGTTCTCTTTATTTTCACCATAACCTACTACACAAGTGTAAGTGGTAATGTTGTCATGTTTGGTATCAGTGTACAGGTGAGAATTTCAACTTTTGAACGATGTTGCTTTCACAACAGTCACTTTAGGCAGAGATGTGTTATGAATACAAACCAATAGGTAGTTGTTATAGCGGCAGAGCGCCGGTCACGCCGTGTACCGCACAGTAGCAGGTGCGATATAAATAGAATGAGCACGCGAGAGTGGAATTTGACCTCACGGCGCCTGATCTCTCTGGCAGCTAAAAGCGAACTAAGTGTCAGCTATGGTAAAGGGGTGAACTGGGTGTTACAGAGGTGCTGCACATAACAATTGTAACTTGTTATTAAAAATAGATACCAAGACATACAAACTACCGATCATTTTTCACAATCTCAAAGGGTATAATTCACACATTATCATGTGTGCTGTAGATGAGTCTTACACACCACCAAAAAATAAATAAAAAAATAGTTGTATTGCCCAGACAACTGAAAAGTACTTAACTTTCAGGTTAGACGACAAATTAGTCTTTTATGACTCAATGCAACATTTGCCCTCAGTACTTGCTAGTCTGGCAGAAGGACTGACTGCGTTTCCAACAACAAGTAAATACTTTGAGCCTGAGTTAATCAAGAAAGGAGTCTACCCATATGAGTATACTAATCACTGGGTTGTGTTTGAGGAAACGTCTCTGCCTCTCCAAAAGATAAATTTTATTCTACACTAAATGGTTAAAGGAATTTCTGACTCTGAATACCAGCACGCTCTCGATGCATGGGGTAAACTAGAATGTCAAACGATTGGTGACTACCATGACCAGTACTTGAAAGCTGGTGTTTGCTTGCTAGCAGACCTACTTGAAAGTTACTGTGAAAAGGGTCTGTTACACTACAGTCTTGACTCAGCTAGCTACATAATTAGTCCTGGCATGTAAAATCTAGTAAGATACAAATAGACCTGCTCTCTGATCACATGATGGTTGACATGTGGAACGTGGTTTGAGAGGAGGCATAAGTTTAGCAGCAAATATGATGATGATATGTCACAGGATGACATAACACACTTAACAAACTGTATTATGATTCATGATCGGGATCACAAAATAGGTTGGATCTTTGAAGTCAAACTGGAATACCCACACCACCTACATGATTACCACAATGATTATCCATTAGCAGTTCCCCCACCCGGGTCTGCCCTGGGGGACTTGGGTGGGGTTAACTACTTTTTATTTCCCAGGGTCACCCTGGTCAGCCCCACAGGGTGGGTTTTCCTCTCTATTCTGGGGCATGTGTTTCTGTCTGCCCTTTGTCCATTCACCTGTATTTGCCTTTTTAAAACTCTCTCTACTGTCTGCACTGCCTGTAGCTCTTGATATTGGATGTGTGTTGCTAAATGGTCTTAGCTTTATTTAGGCCCCATGTGTTAGGTTTATTTAACGTATTTGACCGGCTGGCGACATACATTCAATGTTCTGTTTAGTTAGTATTTTTTCACAAGCAGTGCAGGCACGTCCTGAGAAAGCCTTGTAGCTGTCGGGACGTTAAGCAATGTACAATCAATCAACCATTACTTACTTACTTACGCCTGTCACCCCTACCCAGGTATAGGCCGTCGACGAGAGACCTCCAGCGACTCCTGTCCTGTGCTTCTCCTTCGATTCTACTCCAGGTGGTTCCCAGTCTCTTGATGTCTGCTTGGAGGTCTCGACGCCAGGAGTTTCTCGGCCTACCTCTTTTCCTCTTTCCCTGGGGGTTCCATGACAATGCCTGCCAAGTGATACTGGAAGCTGGCTTTCTCAGACTGTGACCGATCCATCCCCATCTTCTTCGCCCAATTTCATTCTCTGCTGTTATCTGCTCTGTTCTCTCCCAGAGTCTGACGTTGCTGATCTTCTCTGGCCAGTGGATTTTCAAAATTCTTCTAAGGCAACTGTTCATGAAGGTCTGTACTCTGTTGACTGTGGTTTTTGTCAATCTCCAAGTCTCTGCTCCATATAGGAGAACTGCTTTTACATTGGAGTTGAAAATCCGGACTTTGGTGTGTTGTGACAGCTCTCTGGAACTCCACACTTTTTTCAACTGGAGAAAGGCTGCTCTGGCTTTACCGATTCGCGCTCTGACATCTGCATCAGTGCCGCCTTTTTTGTCTATGATGCTCCCGAGATAGGTGAAGGACTCCACCTCCTCCAACGGGGTGCCAGCAAGCAAGACTGGTTCTTCCCTGGTTGCGTTCAGCCTCATTGTCTTTGTTTTCTGTTTGTGAATGGTGAGGCCCACTTGGGACGAGGTGTCAGCAAGCCTCGTGGTCTTGTCCTGCATTTGTTGACGAGTGTGGGACAGTAATGCCAAGTCGTCTGCAAAATCGAGGTCGTCAAGCTGTGTCCACAGTGTCCACTGTATTCCACTTCGTCTGTGCTCTGTGGTCATCTTCATGACCCAGTCTATGGCCAGTAGGAAGAGGAACGGAGACAGCAGACACCCCTGCCTGACACCAGTTCTGACCTGGAGCTCCCTGGTGAACTGCCCTTCGTGGATCACACGACATGTCATGCCATCGTAGCTGCTCTTAATCAGGCGGACGAGCTTTGTGGGTACACCGTAGTGTTGTAGGAGTTTCCACAGAGTCTCTCGGTCCACACTGTCAAATGCTTTCTCATAATCCACAAAGTTGACGTACAGCGGGGAGCTCCACTCCAGAGACTGTTCCACGATGATGCGGAGAGTGGCGATCTGGTCTGTACATGATCGGTTCTTCCTAAATCCTGCTTGCTGGTCTCTCAGCTGGGGGTCAACGGAGTTCTTCATTCTCTCCAGGATGATCCTGTTGAAGACCTTTCCTGGTACTGACAGCAAGGTGATTCCTCTGTAGTTGGAACACTTACTGAGGTCGCCTTTCTTGGGAAGCTTGATTAGGTACCCCTCCTTCCAGTCAGCTGGCATCACCTCCTCTTCCCAGATCTTTCCAAACAGTGGGTACAGCATCTCAACTGTTGTCTCTAGGTCTGCTTTCAGAGACTCCGCTGGGATGCCATCTGGACCTGCTGCTTTGCCGTTCTTCAAAAATGCCACTGCTCTTCTGATCTCTTCCCGGCTGGGTCTGTCACAGCTGATGGGTAGGTCGGTCTCTGCCGTCTGGATGTCTGGGGGGGTCGGGTGGGCTAGGACTGTTCAGTAACTCTTCAAAATACTCGGCCCATCTGTCGAGTTGGTCTGCTCTGTCTGCAATAGGCTTGCCTTCTTTGTCTTTTACTGGTCTTTCTGTATGGCCATACTTGCCTGACAATCTTCTGGTAATGTCGTAGAGCTGTTTCATGTTGCCGCTGCCTGCTGCCTTTTCTGCCTCTGCTGCCAGACTGTCTGTGTAGGCCCTCTTGTCTGCCCTGATACTCCTCTTCACCTCGCGGTTGGCTTCCCAGTATTCCCCCTGTGCCCTTACTTTGGCTGCTCTCGTGCGACTGTTGTTGACAACTGCTTTCTTCTGCTTCCTCACTTCTATCTTCTTCAAGGTCTGTGCCGACAACCAGTCCTTGTGATGTTGTTTCCTGAACCCTACAGTGTCTTTGCAGGTTGAGTTCAGCGCCTCTCTAACTGCCTTCCACTGCTGCTCTGTGGTGACCTCCTCCTCTTCATTTACTAGCTGCCTACCCGGCACCGGCCTCCACGTGGCGTGGGTGGGTAGTCCACTCGGTCCCTGACTGAGTGGGCTAGCAGACGGGTGCCATCTTTGTCCAGGATTAGGACTTGATGTCAGCAGATATGTTGTTCAGTCTTTTTCACTGGTCCGGTTTTTAAGGAGCTGTGCTTACCCAGGTCTTACCATGTTGGATTGGTCCTTAAAAATACGCGTGAGCTTTTGGTCCTTTGGATCCCAAGTGTTTGCCGTGCTTGGAGACCCGTGTCGGGGGAGAAGAGGATCCTGGTGGCTGAAACACTCCACTTTGGCCTTGACTTCTGCCTAAACGGGAGGCTAGTCGTACCGGCCTAGTCAATCGGCTCTTGTCACGTCGAGCCCTATCCCCCTGTTGACATGCGGGTTGTTATACGGAGCACCATGCTATAGCCTCTGATGCTGATTAGGGGCTTTACGCCAGTATTCCCCTGTATTCAACAGTGTGATAGAAAGCGGTGGCTCAAACGGTTCAATCGGGCTTACCCCCTTGAGTATATCTTTCGGGCAGTCTCCATTGTGCGTCGGCTGGAGACCCGCCGACAATTGCACTTTCCCTTGTTGGGCTCGCTGGCGGGCGGGGACCCCCGGGGGATGAATATCTATCGTACTATAATATGGAAAATATCAAAAAACCAAAACTGGCACCAAAGCGGCACATAGCCGCCGACATTGTCATTGAGAACGATAGTGACTCTGACTGTGAGGAAGCGACACCTCAGGTGTCGGCCGCCTGGCCTCGCTTTCTCATTATCCACAGCAAAGTTAAAGAGAAGCCTGTTTCAAAGCTGCACCCTTTCCTGGTAGGGGAGACCCTCAGGAGCCGTGTTGGCAGGCCTGAGGCCCAGCGCCTCAGGTCTGGTGACTTGTTGGTAGAGTGCCGTACCCGGGCACACTCCAATGGGCTACTGAGGCTCTCCTCCATCAGAGACACTCCAGTGGAGGTCACTCCCCACAAAACGATGAATTCCTCTAGAGGAGTGATTAAAGATCAAGCATTGGCCGAACTGTCTGAAGATGAACTTGTACGGAACCTTAAGTCACAGGGGGTGACCTACGTCAGGCGCTTCATTTCCAAACGAGGTGGTAGGGAGATCCGTCTCCCTACCATCATCCTGACGTTTGGCACCCCCACAGCTCCTACTACCATCTGGGGAGGTTACTACTCCCTAAAAGTGAAAAAGTACGTCCCTCTCCCCCTCCGGTGCTTTAAGTGCCAAAAGTATGGCCATGGGCAGAAGACATGCCGCCAGGCAAAGGCTCTATGCGCCCGTTGCACTAAGCCCGGACACTCTGCTGAGTCCTGCACAGCCATCCCCCTGTGTGTGAATTGCCAGGGGGCGCATATGGCTTCGGACAAGAAGTGCCCTCATTGGATCTCCGAGTGCAGGATTCAGCAGGTGCGTGTGGAGAAGGGGCTGTCCTTTGCGGACGCAAAAATACTGGTTGACGGTCCTGGTGCAGCTGAGGCGGCGCCAAACTCAAATAACAACTTTGTGTATACTTTCAGTGCTGCGGTGGCAGGCAAGCGCCCCACCAAAGACTTCTTTTGTCAAACCCCAACTTCTTGGTTGGGGGCGGAGCCTCGGATCCTCTCGCCCCTGGAGAGTAACCCTCCTCCGGTGGTGACGAGGAGCCAGGGAACGCAGAGGGCGGACGCTACCGGTCCGGTGGCACCGCCTTCTGCTGCCCCTAAGCCTCAGCCCCCACCCAAACCTGCTAGTTTGTCAACGCCAAAGGTTTCTGGCTCTGGTCAGCCTTCTAAGGCCGCTAACTCTAGCGGCAGGACCGCTGCCCAGGACCAGAAGTCTAAGAAATCTATGGGACCGCCGTGCGCACGGGCCCAGAAGGGGAACACTGATGTCCCCCTTCAAAACAAATATGCTGCATTGGAGGAGCAGATGGAGGGAGTGGAAGTTGCCGATGCTGCGGCAGCTCCACCCCCTTCATCTCCTAAGAACCAGAGGAGGCCCGGGAGCCGGCCCCCCTCTGTTTCTCTGACTCCTTCCAAGGCAAAGGAAAAAGGGGGGAAAAACTCCGCACCCCCAGATAAGACATAATCATGGACTCTCTGCTTCAGTGGAATTGTCGTGGTTTTCAAGCTAACTTTGAGGAATTACTTTTAGTCAAGTGCTATAACCCCTCAGTAATATCTCTTCAGGAGACTTACCTGAAGACTTCTGACCCTGTGTCCTTTAATGGTTTTAACGTTATACATAAAGGCTCTGATTCGGAGAGGCGCTCGGGTGGAGTGGCTCTTCTCATTAGTAGCCAAATTTTATGTAGCCCCGTTAGCATCGACACCTGTCTTAGGCTGTCGCAGCTCGGGTTACCTTGAAGAAGACCATAACCATATGCAGTATTTACCTGCCACCATCCCTGCGGGTCTGTAGTAATGATTTTTTTAAAATTTAGTTGATCAACTGCCCCCTCCCTTTATTCTCATGGGGGATTTTAACGGTCACGCTCACCTTTGGGGTAGTGACCACTATGATGGCAGAGGTCAGATGTTAGAAGATGTTTTTTCTCAACTTAACCTATGTGTCCTCGCCCTGGGACCATACGGCGTTGAGGCACGTCCCCTGGGTGGTGGATAGGGGGTCCCTCGTGAGAGGGGTGCACCGAATGAAATAAGGTGCCGTGAACCAACATGGTCTAAGGGAAGGTGAACCGACACAGGACCGAGCCGCCTCTCTCTATCCAGGGATACAACCATGGGCACATGGAACGTCAAGACCATGTACCAGAGCGGCAAGGCCGCCCAGATAGCAGCGGAAATGCAAAAGTACAACCTTTCCCTGCTAGGCATCAGTGAAGCCAGATGGACGCAGTCTGGCCAGAAAAGGCTGTTAAGTGGGGAGATGATTCTGTATTCAGGTCATGAAGAGGAGAATGCCCCCCATACAGAAGGAGTAGCACTCATGCTGTCACCAGTGGCACAGAGAGCGCTGATGGGCTGGGAACCTCTTGGGCCAAGAATTATAACAGCAGCCTTTAGAACTAAGAAAAAGCTCAAGCTGAACGTCATCCAGTGTTATGCGCCCACCAATGACAGTGACGAGGAAGAGAAACAAGAGTTCTACGACCGACTCCAGAGTGCCGTGGACAAATGTGCGGAGCGAGACATCACCATCGTCATGGGCGATTTTAATGCCAAAATAGGGGAGGACAACACCGGATACGAAGAGGTGATGGGGAGACAGGGACTAGGCTCGGAGATGAGTGAGAACGGGGAGAGGTTTGTAGACTTTTGTGCTCTAAACCGACTTGTCATTGGAGGCAGCATCTTCCCACACAGAAGAATACACAAAGCAACTTGGGTCTCACCTGACCATACAACAGAGAACCAAATAGACCATATCTGCATTAGCAAGAAATTTAGAAGATCCCTTCAAGATGTTCGAGTGAGGAGGGGAGCAGATGTCGCCTCAGACCACCATCTGCTTACCTTAAGAATGAAGCTCAAGCTAAAGAAAAGCCGCACAGAGACAACAAGAAGACAGCGCTATAATGTAGGCCTCCTGAGAGAAACTGGAGTTAGAGAAGAGTTCAAACTGGTGCTGTCCAACCGGTTTCAAGCACTACAGGAGCTAGTAAATGAAGAGGAGGCGGTCACCACAGAGCAGCAGTGGAAGGCAGTTAGAGAGGCGCTGAACTCAACCTGCAAAGACACTGTAGGGTTCAGGAAACACCACCACAAGGACTGGCTGTCGGCACAGACCTTGAAGAAGATAGAAGCAAGGAAGCAGAAGAAAGCAGCGGTCAACAACAGTCGCACGAGAGCAGCCAAAGTAAGGGCACAGGGGGAATACTCGGAAGCCAACCGCGAGGTGAAGAGGAGTATCAGGGCAGACAAGAGGGCCTACACAGACAGCCTGGCAGTAGAGGCAGAAAAGGCAGCAGGCAGCGGCAACATGAAACAGCTCTTCGACATTACCAGAAGATTGTCGGGTAAGTATGGCCATACAGAAAGACCAGTAAAAGACAAAGAAGGCAAGCCTATTGCAGACAGAGCAGACCAACTCGACAGATGGGCCGAGTATTTTGAAGAGTTACTGAACAGACCTAGCCCACCCGACCCCCCCGACATCCAGCCGGCAGAGACCGACCTACCCATCAGCTGTGACAGACCCAGCCGGGAAGAGATCAGAAAAGCAGTGGCATTTTTGAAGAATGGCAAAGCAGCAGGGCCAGATGGCATCCCAGTGGAGTCTCTGAAAGCAGACCTAGAGACAACAGTTGAGATGCTGTACCCACTGTTTGGAAAGATCTGGGAAGAGGAGGTGATGCCAGCTGACTGGAAGGAGGGGTACCTAATCAAGCTTCCCAAGAAAGGCGACCTCAGCAAGTGTTCCAACTACAGAGGAATCACCTTGCTGTCAGTACCAGGAAAGGTCTTCAACAGGATCATCCTAGAGAGAATGAAGAGCTCCGTTGACCCCCAGCTGAGAGACCAGCAAGCAGGATTCAGGAAGAACCGATCATGTACAGACCAGATCGCCACTCTCCGCATCATCGTGGAACAGTCTCTGGAGTGGAGCTCCCCGCTGTACGTCAACTTTGTGGACTATGAGAAAGCATTTGACAGCGTGGACCGAGAGGCTCTGTGGAAACTCCTACGACACTACGGTGTACCCACAAAGCTCGTCCGCCTGATCAAGAGCAGCTATGATGGCATGACATGTCGCGTGATCCACGAAGGGCAGTTCACCAGAGAGCTCGTCAGAACTGGTGTCAGGCAGGGGTGTCTGCTGTCTCCGTTCCTCTTCCTACTGGCCATAGACTGGGTCATGAAGATGACCACAGAGCACAGACGAAGTGGAATACAGTGGACACTGTGGACACAGCTTGACGACCTCGATTTTGCAGACGACTTGGCATTACTGTCCCACACTCATCAACAAATGCAGGACAAGACCACGAGGCTTGCTGACATCTCGTCCCAAGTGGGCCTCACCATTCACAAACAGAAAACAAAGACAATGAGGCTGAACGCAACCAGGGAAGAATCAGTCTTGCTTGCTGGCACCCCGTTGGAGGAGGTGGAGTCCTTCACCTATCTCGGGAGCATCATAGACAAAAAAGGCGGCACTGATGCAGATGTCAGAGCGCGAATCGGTAAAGCCAGAGCAGCCTTTCTCCAGTTGAAAAAAGTGTGGAGTTCCAGAGAGCTGTCACAACACACCAAAGTCCGGATTTTCAACTCCAATGTAAAAGCAGTTCTCCTATATGGAGCAGAGACATGGAGATTGACAAAAACCACAGTCAACAGAGTACAGACCTTCATGAACAGTTGCCTTAGAAGAATTTTGAAAATCCACTGGCCAGAGAAGATCAGCAACGTCAGACTCTGGGAGAGAACAGAGCAGATAACAGCAGAGAATGAAATTGGGCGAAGAAGATGGGGATGGATCGGTCACAGTCTGAGAAAGCCAGCTTCCAGTATCACTAGGCAGGCATTGTCATGGAACCCCCAGGGAAAGAGGAAAAGAGGTAGGCCGAGACCTCCAAGCAGACATCAAGAGACTGGGAACCACCTGGAGTAGAATCGAAGGAGAAGCACAGGACAGGAGTTGCTGGAGGTCTCTCGTCGACGGCCTATACCCGGGTAGGGGTGACAGGCGTAAGTAAGTAAGTAACCTATGTGTCTTTAACGATGGTTCACCTACATACTCTAACCCAGGTTCAGGATCTAGTTCTGTTCTACCCCCCACCCGGGTCTGCCCTGGGGGACTTGGGTGGGGTTAGGTATTTTTTAGTTCCCAGGGTCACCCTGGTCAGCCCCACAGGGTGGGTTTTTCTCTCTATTCTGTGGCATGTGTTTCTGTCTACCCTTTGTCCATTCACCTGTATTTGCCTTTTTAAAACTCTCCCTACTGTCTGCACTGCCTGTAGCTCTTGATATTGGATGTGTGTTGCTAAATGGTCTTAGCTTTATTTATGCCCCATGTTGTAGGTTTATTTAATGTATTTGACCGGCTGGCGACATACATTCAATTTTCTGTTTAGTTTTTTTTTCACAAGCAGTGCAGGCACGTCCTGAGAAAGCCTTGTTGCTGTCGGGACGTTAAGCAATGTACAATCAATCAATCAATTAGTTCTGTTCTAGACCTCACTGTGTGTGATCCTTCTCTCATACTGGACTTTGACTGGAAGGTTCACGATGACCTGTGTGGTAGTGACCACTTCCCAGTAGTCCTGTCATTGGTCAGCTGTGGGGAGGATCCGCCGGTGGGGCGCTGGAATCTTAAGAAAGCTAACTGGCCTCTGTTCGCCTCCCTCTGTCAGTCTCGTATTACAGAGGAGGTGGTCATGTCATCTGAAGAACCTATTTCTTCTTTTACTACTCTTTTGTTGGACGTAGCGGGTGAAACCATCCCTAAAACTTCCACATCAGTCCCTCGAAAGCCGAGAGTACCATGGTTCAACGAAGAGTGCCGCAAGGCCCAAATAGCACACAAATCTGCTCAGCGACGTGCTTTCCGTAATCCGTCGCAAGTGAATATTTTAACCTTTAAAAGACAGAGGGCGAAAGCCCGTTACATTTTTAAACGTGAACGCCGTGCTTCCTGGAGACGCTTCGTCTCATCTTTAACTTCTCGGACTCCGTCCCAGAAAGTATGGAAGGCTGTTCGGAGAATTAGGGGCAGGGGTGGCTCGGCTTCTGTTGGCCATCTTAGAGATGGTGCCAGCTTGGTTACAGATAAAAAAGCTGTGGCCAATTTGCTTGCCTCCACCATTGCCCATAATTCTTCAACGGAGCATTATTCACCTTTCTTCCAGAGAGAGAAGGAGAGGCGAGAGTCTCGTATTTGTGATTTTAAGTCCGATAACTCAGAAGACTATAATGTCCCGTTTACATTATCAGAATTGCAGCAAGCTTTGCAGAAATGTAATGACTCTGCTGCTGGCCTAGATACCGTCCACTATCAATTCCTAACGCATCTGCCTGAGAGGTCACTCCTTGTACTTCTCAAGGCCTTTAACATATCTGGAGAACTGGTCATTTTCCACCGTCTTGGCGCCAGGCTGTGGTTGTACCGATCCCCAAGCCGGGTAAGGATCCTTCCGACCCGGGCAACTACCGGCCTATTGCTTTGACATCATGTTTATGTAAAACTATGGAGCGCCTGGTCAACGCCCGCCTGGTGTGGCATCTTGAGTCACAGGGTCTCCTCACAGACCTCCAGTGCGGTTTCCGGCGCTTCCATAGTACAACTGACCATTTAGTCCGCTTTGAATCATTTATTCAAGATTCTTTTGTCAACAAGCAGCATGTCTATGCAATTTTCTTCGATCTTGAGAAGGCGTATGACACTACCTGGAAGTATGGCATAATGTCTGACTTGTTGGACATGGGTTTTAAAGGGCACCTGCCCGTTTTCATTCACAATTTTTTGACTAACCGGTCGTTCCATGTCCGTGTGGGCTCCACCCTCTCCGACTCCTTTGAACAGGAGATGGGTGTCCCACAGGGCAGCATTCTATCTCCTGTTTTATTTAGTATTAAAATTAATAACATTGTAAAGGCCGTCAAGGATGATTCTGAATGCTCTTTGTTTGTTGATGACTTTGCTTTGTGCGCACGTGGTCGAGGACTTGCGTCCCTTGAGAGGCGCTTGCAGCTGTGCGTTGATCACATCCAGCGGTGGGTGTCTCTCAATGGATTCAAGTTCTCGCCCTCCAAGACTGTTTGTGTGCATTTTACTAACCAGACGAAATTTTTTCCAGAACCTAGCCTGAGCATTGCTGGAGTGCCAATTAAGGTGGCCGAGGAGGCAAAGTTTCTGGGGGTCATTTTTGACAAAAGACTTACCTTCCGCAACCATATTAATTACCTTAGAACCTCTTGTCAGAAGGCTCTCGACATTCTTCGTGTCGTCGGTCGTACTGACTGGGGTGCGGACCGTACTGTCTTACTTCGTCTGTACCGGGCCCTTGTTCGGGCCAAACTGGATTACGGCTCTGTGGTGTATGGCTCAGCTTCCAAGTCTGTGCTACAGCGTCTGAACACAATTCACCATCAGGGTCTGCGGATATGTCTTGGGGCCTTCAGGACGTCTCCAGTTCCTAGTCTGTATGCCGAGGCAGGGGAGCCTTCTCTCAAGCTCCGCCGCATCCGCCTCATGCTCAGCTACGTTCTGAAACTGAAGGCCCATCCAGACAATCCTGCCTATGATTGTGTTTTTAAACCATCGTTTGCAGAGATTTACGATACCCATCAGGGAGCTGTCCGTCCACTTTCTTTCCGTGTCCGACCTCATCTGCAGGCGGCCGGATTGGACCTGGACAGAGTTTCGGAATCCCTGCAACACATCACTCCACCTTGGCTTTTACCAGTTCCTGACATCTTGCTGGACTTGACTGCCCACAAGAAAGACTCTACTCCACCAGCCATATACCAACAGAGCCTCAATGAACTGCTTTCAATTTTTCCTGGCTATTGTCGCATCTATACCGATGGGTCAAAGTCTGAGGATGGGAGAGTGGCTGCGGCCGCAGTGTCCTCTCACCTTCCTAGACGCCCATTTAAGCACCGCCTCCCAGACCACTCATCTGTATTTAGTGCGGAACTGCAGGCGGTTCTGCTGGCACTCAGGCATGCTTATCAATCTAGAGAAAGGAACTTCCTGATTCTGTCTGACTCTCTTTCTGCCCTGCAGGCCCTTCAGGGCACGGGAAATGACCACCCACTGCTGGTGCAGATCAGAGAGCTCCACGCGGACTTGATGAAGGAATATTATGATATCATTTTTATTTGGGTGCCATGGCATGTGGGCATTGAAGGCAACAGGATCGCAGATTCTGCTGCCAACGATGCCCGAAATGACCCTGTCCCTGACACACAGACTGTTTATAGTGATTTTAGACATGTGGCTGAGGATTTTGCAATAGCAGTTTTCAGTTGTTCCCAAAGTGTTTCAGGGGAGGAGTCTACTGGGTCCGCTGTGTCTTTGAGCCTGCGCTGTAAATCTGTCTGAAAGGCAGCTTTCACATCGTCACGCTGAAGGCTGGCAACATCAAGCTTTTTCTTGGGGGGCCCCCATTTCTTGGGTTTTGGCTTGAAGTGGAGCCTGAGTTTGCAGCGGACAAGGCGGTGGTCAGTGTGGCACTCTGCGCTGGGCATCACTCTGGTGAGGAGGACGTCACTGCGGTCCCTCTGACGCACTAGGACATAGTCGATAAGGTGCCAGTGTTTGGAGCGAGGATGCATCCAGGTGGTCTTTCGACTGTCCTTTTGCTGAAAAGTAGTGTTGGTGATGACCAGTTGCTGCTCCGCACAGAACTCCAACAGTAGGCGGCCATTGTCATTGCAGTTCCCCACGCCATGCTTGCCGAGGACTCCTTTCCAGGCTTCAGAGTCCTGGCCCACTCTGGCGTTGAAGTCGCCAAGGATGATGACTTTGTCGTCTGCAGGGGTACTCTGTAGGAGGCTGCGCAGGTCAGTGTAAAACTTGTCCTTTTCAGCAGGCTCTGCCAGGAGGGTTGGGGAGTACACACTGAGAAGGGTGACGTGTTGCTGGTGTCTCAGTGGGAGGCGCATGGACATGATGCGGTCTGAGTGGCCCGTTGGTAGGTTTTCCAGCTTAGTCACAATGGATGTCTTGACCATGAAACCCACGCCTGAGAGCCGTCTTTCTGATGCAGGCCTGCCTGACCAGTAGAGGGTGTACCCAGCACCAAGTTCTTGGAGGCTGCCTTCGTCCGGAAGGCGTACTTCGCTGAGCGCGGCGATGTCGATGTTTAACCTCCGCAATTCATGGGCAATGAGGGCGGAGCGACGTTCAGGGCGTCCGCTGTCTGCTTTGTCGAGCATGGTTCGGACGTTCCAGCATGCTACGTTGAGTCCGGTCGTGGTCGTCATGAGAGTGGATCCGTTATTCTTTCTTGTTTTTTGACCGCAGGAGAAGATGCCCGTTGACCGCGGCTAGCCAACTGGGGTTGCGAGGGGACGAGCTTTGGTTAGGCCACCTTTTCTAGGCCCCTCTCCGTGTGGAGCAAGCAGTGCTGTCCCTAGAGAAGGCTGCTTGGTCGTTCAGGGTGTGCCGAGTGATGTTGTCATCCCCAGGTCAACATCAGGCGACCAATATCCTGAACCGCCTGCATGCAGGTTTGAGACTGCGGCTTCCAGTGACATCTTTCACCTGCCGTTTCGCCCCTCGCCCGTCGCTACAGGACTTGGAATGGTCAGTGTCATGGTCCGTGGACGTTTCCTAAAGCCTGCGCGGTGGAGCTTTTTGGTGGAGTGCAGTGTGCGCAGTACTGGCCCCACCCTTTAAACCCTTGGTTCATCTGCCATGGCCTAGCAAGCTGGGACGATGGCATCGAGGTCCTCGGGTCGTAGGTTTTATATCAGACTGTCCTTGTCCTAGTCTCTGGCTCAAAAGCCTTCCCCGGAGACACGGGGGCTTTGATGTCAGGGGTTTCCTCCCTTAGCCTTTCCGCAGCCAAGCGGCCAGGCCTGCAAGGCAGCAGGCGACTCGTAAATGCTGGGTGAATGCTAACCGAAATGCCTACCAAAGATCACCCTGTTCGGTAAATTCTAGCTCCGCTGGGCGGGGCATGTCTCCAGGATGGAGGATCATCGCCTACCAAAGATCACCCTGTTCGGCGAGCTTGCTACTGCTAACCGATCCGCCTACCAAAGGTCACCCTGTTCGGTAAATGCTAGCTCCGCTGGGCGGGGCATGTCTCCAGGATGGAGGATCATCGCCTACCAAAGATCACCCTGTTCGGCGAGCTTGCTACTGGACACCGTGACAGAGGGGCACCAAAGAAGAGATACAAAGACTGTCTCAAGAGGTCACTTAGTGCCTGCCAAATCGACCACCACCAGTGGTCTTTGCTTGCTGCGGACCGTGACACCTGGCGCTCCACCATTTACAAGGCAGCTGTCTCCTTTGAGGACTCTCACAGAGCTAGCCTTAAGGACAAGCGGCTCAGGAGAAAAAACAGAGATGCCGCCGCTCAGAACCCTGGCCAGACCTTCCCCTGCAGCCACTGCGGTCGAACCTGCCTGTCTCGGATTGGCCTCCGCAGCCACGAACAAGCCTGCAGACGTCGTGGGCAACTCCTATAAAATCTTCGTTCGCGAAGTCAAGCCAAGAACAGAACAGACATGTGGCTAGTGCGTACATAGCCCGTGAGTGGCAGTCCGAGTGGGACAAAGAGGAAGCTAACAAGCTGCATGAATCCCTTCCTAAGTTGTCCGACGGTGTACCTTATCGCTGCGGCAGCCGCCGTGAGGAGACGGTCCTGGCTCGGCTCCACATCGGCCACACGTATGTTACGCACTCTTATTTACTTAAACAGGAGCAGCGTCCATGGTGTTATGCCTGCGACGAGCAGTACTCTGTTCAACACTTTTTGTTGTCTTGTGCTGATCTAATCGACACAAGGTATAAACATTTCATGGCAGACTCCTTGAAGGTTTTGTTCCGGGATGTGCCCCCGGACAAGATCTTCAGTTTTCTGAGAGAGTGCCATATTTTTAATAAGATTTGAGCGTTTATAGATTATGATGTTTCTATTATTTTGACCTTTTTGAGAGTCTTTCGACGTTTTCTTTAAAGACCTGTGCGACATTTTAGCCTGACATATTTTTAAGGTATATTTACATCATGTCTTAAGACCTTTCTTTTAGTCTGGCTGACCAGATTTTTACCCTTCCCGCCGTGAGATGGCCTTAGTTGCCTGCTCGGCATTAAACCCAAATAACTAACTAACTAATTCATTTACTAGCTCCTGTAGCGCTTGAAACCGGTTGGACAGCACCAGTTTGAACTCTTCTCTAACTCCAGTTTCTCTCAGGAGGCCTACATTATAGCGCTGTCTTCTTGTTGTCTCTGTGCAGCTTTTCTTTAGCTTGAGCTTCATTCTTAAGGTAAGCAGATGGTGGTCTGAGGCGCCATCTGCTCCCCTCCTCACTCGAACATCTTGAAGGGATCTTCTAAATTTCTTGCTAATGCAGATATGGTCTATTTGGTTCTCTGTTGTATGGTCGGGTGAGACCCAAGTTGCTTTGTGTATTCTTCTGTGTGGGAAGATGCTGCCTCCAATGACAAGTCGGTTTAGAGCACAAAAGTCTACAAACCTCTCCCCGTTCTCACTCATCTCCGAGCCTAGTCCCTGTCTCCCCATCACCTCTTCGTATCCGGTGTTGTCCTCCCCTATTTTGGCATTAAAATCGCCCATGACGATGGTGATGTCTCGCTCCGCACATTTGTCCAAGGCACTCTGGAGTCGGTCGTAGAACTCTTGTTTCTCTTCCTTGTCACTGTCATTAGTGGGCAATCAACCATTAGCAGTTGAAAAAAAATGTCTTTGACAAGGAAAAAAGAAGACACAAAATTTGTGCCAAATTTGAAAGACAAATTCAGTTACGTTTGTCACTATAGCCTACTGCAGTTTTACATCAGGCATGGGTTAATACTTAAGAAAGTCCACAGAGGCATAAGCTTGATCAGTGTGCATTCATGAAGGATTACATAATGAAAAACACAACCCTTCGTGCAAGGGACGGTAACACTGCTTTTGACAAAGACTTCTTTAAGCTTATTAACAATGCCTGTTTCGGCAAGACAATGGAAAATCCACATCACCGTAAAGATGTGAGCAGGCAAGCCGCAATACACAGGGTAAGATAAGAGAAGATTGAACTTAATTGCCATATGTCATAATACATTAGAAAATCATTTCGGTGCTGCGCAGCTTAAAAAGAAGAACATAAAACTCGTCAAAATATAGTTAAGCTGCTCATGTGCACACACACACACACACGTGCGCACACACACACACACACACACATGTTACACATTAACTCACATACACCCGCATGTCTTAAAAACTATTGTGGTCTAAACGTAAAGGCAATAAACACGATTTCACTGTGACACAGAGGACATATCATAATATAAAAACGCGTCACTTGCATCATAGATGAAGTATTATGCTGATAGCTGGACAATACTGTATATATACATTACAGTATTAAACAGTGTGACAGATGGCTCAGGTTTGGTGTTTGTTTGCATCATTAAAAGTCTGGGCAGCGGTTGGGTAAAAACTGTTTTTAAAACGACTTGTGCGTGTTCTGATCGCTCTATAACGGCACCCTGATGGCAGCATCTCAAACAACTCATGGGCTGGGTGGGAATCATCTCGGAGGATGGATCTAGCCTTTTTTAGCAGTCTTTCATGGAAGAGGGCAAATCAATACCTATGATTTTCTGTGCAGTTTTTACTACTCTGTTTAATTTGTATCGTTCTTTCTGTGGTGTTGCCAAACCAAACGGTCAGGGAGAATGTCAAAACTCTTTCAATAACTGCCCGGTAGAAGTTGTTCAAAATTTGTCTGATGACGCCAAATGTTTTAAGACGTCTGAGAAAATACAGTCGTTGCTGTGATTTTTTCACTAAAGAATCAACATTTTTCTCCCATTTAACGGGTCTGCCCTGGGGGACCTGGGTGGGGTTAGGTACTTTTTAGTTCCCAGGGTCACCCTGGTCAGCCCCACAGGGTGAGTTTTTCTCTCTATTCTAGGGCATGTGTTTCTGTCTACCCTTTGTCCATTCACCTGTATTTGCCTTTTTAAAACTCTCCCTACTGTCTGCATTGCCTGTAGCTCTTGATATTGGATGTGTGTTGCTAAATGGTCTTAGCTTTATTTAGGCCCCATATGTTAGGTTTATTTAACGTATTTGACCGGATGGCGACATACATTCAATGTTCTGTTTATTTATTTTTTTTCACAAGCAGTGCAGGCACGTCCTGAGAAAGCCTTGTTGCTGTCGGGACGTTAAGCAATGTACAATCTCCCATTTAAGATCGTTTGAGATGTGGCTGCTGAGAAACTTAAAACAATCAACAATTTCAACATGGCTACCATGAATAGTGAGGGGAACAATGTCACTTTTGATTTTCCTGAAATCCATGACCATTTCTTTGGTTTTAGGCACATTTAGGTCAAGGTTATTGTCAGTACACCAGCCAACAAGTTCATCTACGCTCTCTCTGTATGCTGTTTCATTGTTGTTTAAAATAAAACCTCAACACCAAATTTAACTGTAAGGGAGTTATCATCAGTTGATGTACAATCATGGGTAAAATGAAAATATAACATAGGGGCCAAAACACAACCTTGGGGTGCACCCGTGCTCAGTGTGACGGGCTTAGAAAAGCGACTACATGCACCAGATGAGTGGTTACATCCACCGTACTGCCGACTCCCTGGGTCTGAAAGCTGACTGCACGGGCCAACTCTGACTACCTGAGGTCTACCTGACAGAAAATCGTTGATCCACTATATAAAGAGTTTCATCCGTCGTTGTATGCAGTGACACTCAAAAAAAAAAAGATTGTTAAACTCGACAAACCAGTATTCATTGGTATAGCAATACTTGAACTGTCAAAGCTGTTGATGCTTGAATTCTACTATGATTATTTTAAACCAAAGTACCTTGACTGCCGGCTGTTATGCACTGACACTGACACGTAGGATTATCCTAAGGATCACCCGCTGTATAGCATACAAAACAAGAAAGTGCTTGGGAAGTTTAAGGATGAAGTGAATGGGGTGCCAATAGTTGAGTACGTTGGACCGAGGTAAAAAATGTATTCCATACTGCACCAGAAAGGCAGTCAGTAAAGCAAAAGGTATATTTTAAAAAAACAGCAAAAATAAAAAATAAAGATATTCGTCATGAACACTATAAGCAAGTTTTAGATGGAGAACTAATGCCTGATTATCCGAACAAGACACTAATGTTGAATAAACATAATCTTGAAATGATCCAAACACATAAAAAGTCACTTGCAGTTGGAGACACAAAACTTGTGTTTCACAGCAAGGAAATGGCTTATGCACCTGGGCATTACAAGCTTAAGTTATCTAAAGAAATAGCTGATGAATTAGTTGACGAACTGATTGATGAAATGGTTAAAAATGAGTAACAATGACCGGTGGAATAATCTGTAATTCTTCTCTGACAAATGCCCTCTGAGGAGCAGGTTCATATAGATAATAAATCAATGGGTTACCGGGGACTTTTTTTTATATTGTGAACAGACGTAGACCATATTGGATCAGTTGCCCTAAATTTTATGTCATTTTCTGCTTTACCGGGCTGACACAGATATCTTAGCTGTTTTGTAAACAAACTTGTGTCAGGCGCTAGCGGTGTTTGTGTTGTTTTTAGCCCTGGCGACAGCAGTCCTGACGGTATTGTTTTTAATTTAATAGCATCGGCAGGTTTGAGGCGACCCTCGTTATTCATTGCTTTTACCAGAGATGGTAATCTCTTAACCCACTCAGTGTTACATGTGTCATGCATGAGTTTCTTAGAATACTGATAACTGAAAAGTCTCTCCGATAATTGTTTGTTGCCCCACCCGGGTCTGCCCTGGGGGACTTGGGTGGGGTTAGGTATTTTTTAGTTCCCAGGGTCACCCTGGTCAGCCCCACAGGGTGGGTTTATCTCTCTATTCTGGGGCATGTGTTTCTGTCTACCCTTTGTCCATTCACCTGTATTTGCCATTTTAAAACTCTCCCTACTGTCTGCACTGCCTGTAGCTCTTGATATTGGATGTGTGTTGCTAAATGGTCTTAGCTTTATTTAGGCCCATGTGTTAGGTTTATTTAATGTATTTGACCGGCTGGCGACATACATTCAATGTTCTGTTTAGTTTTTTTTCACAAGCAGTGCAGGCACGTCCTGAGAAAGCCTTGTTGCTGTCGGGACGTTAAGCAATGTACAATCAATCAATCAATCAATTGTTTGTTAAAATTCTCAACAATTGCCTGTGACCTGTGGACACCCGGTATTCTGTGTCGTACTAGCATGCCGTGTTTAGAAAATAATTGATTAACTGCACCTTTAAATTCACTTCCGTCATCGACTTGTACAAGCCTGGGGTATTTCAGAGGACTTAGTTATTTGGCCATCTCACGGCGGTTTTCAGAGGACCCCGAATATATATCAATGATAATGCTGCGGCTACAGTACTAGCATTTTTGTCAGTTGGTGGTTCGGTGTCCTTGAATCATGACGCAATATCGACAACAGTCAGTGCATAATGCGCAGATCCACGGTCCTTTCTTGTCGTGCGACTGTGCGGGACGGTCGGCCGCCTGATCGGATGTCTGACGGGATGGAGCGCTCCACGTTCCCGCATTGCCTGACCCGCATATACCACAGCTTGCGGTCAACAGATGAAACTCAAAGAACTTACTTTCAGGTTTAACTTGGTACATTATCAGGAACTGGACCTGAGTGGATTCCAGCGCCTGATTCCTCATTCTTTGGTCCTTGTACTGTTTCAGCAAACAGTCCCACAAAACACTATGATTATGATATAATTCAATCAGAGCCAATGTTTGCTCATGCAAAATTGCCGCCATTTTATTTTAGACTGCGAGAGGGTTGTGCGCGAAACTCACAATGTGATTGGTCTTCTGATGCCAGCCGTCTGACTGCAGGATAAAAGTAGCGCCAGCCTCAACTCATCCTGCAGCCTGCACGATCCAATCGTGATGTCAGAAATCTGATCGTTGCCCTGGAAACCCATCAGATCGCGCACAGTCGCACGACATGAACTGATGGTGGATCGTGGCCTTTACTTGTATCGTTTTCTTCTAATCATATCGTGTGGCTGAAACAGGAGGTCCATTTGGTGTCTGCCATTAGGGGTGGTGTTTTCAAAGTGTGGTCTTATTATTTTTATTTTTATTTATTTATTTATTTATTTATTATTTTTTTTTTTTTGGGGGGGGCAGGTAAATATATTTGCCAATTAGCTTGTTTTTGTAGCCAGTGTTTTACTTGCTCGGGCGTAATGGCTTCGCCTACAGCAGCAGACAATTTTTCTATTGCAGTTTTTCCTTTCCAGTCGCCAGTTAGGGAGTAATATATTTTTGATAGTTTAGCGTCGGTACTTGTCGTTTCTTCTAGCAAGAAAAACTGAAATAAACAAATGTCATGTTTACAAGAACAAGGATTATTTCTCCATTTCTTTGTTGTGGGCTGGGTTGGTAGTAATCGCTAAGCTTTGGTTGTGGTATGCTCATGTCTTCACCAGTAACAAGGTAATATTCTTTGATAGCATCATCAACATTTGAAAATGTATCCTGTGCATGACCTTCCAGTCTGACTTTTTTTATTGATAAATTCAAGTTTCTCTATTCTCCATTTTTCATTATCCTGTTCCACTTGTGTCAGTTTTTTTCAGATGCTTCATTGTGTCGTCTCATTTCGTCTGCACTCTCTTCTTTACTAACTTTTGAAAATAGGTAATTTTATCCCGCTGAAAGCAAGTGCATTACCAACAGCACCACCAATGATAACAGCCAATGTTGCCATATTTTTATTTACATAGATACATTTTCTGAAATAATTCCCTGCTTAACGAGAAAGTCTTTTGTAGCAATTGATGCTGTGACGACCGCAACTAGCTTAGCACTGTCCCCAAAATCTAGTTTGCCCAGGTCTGCAGAACACATTTTGAGAAGACTCCACCCTAGCATAGTGTAGGTAACCGCTAGTCCACTTAGAACGGCAGAGTGATAAACAAGGTGCATTATGTTTTTTGTGTCATTTTTTTCTAATGTAACAAAAATTAAAATAATAAATTTATTCACTGCATGAAAAATGGATAAAAAGCTTTTGGCGCTGCTGATAATGTGGAGACTTCTTGCTTTGGGTTTCGCATTTCTTTTTTTGGGGGACACTGTTTGAGTTTGTGGCTTGTATTTTTTCCATAGCTTGTAACCTACGTAACCAAATCCAACAACAAATGTGCTAACTATATATTTTGTTATTTCAGGTTTAGGCTGATGGGTGACAGGCTCAGTTGTTAGTCTCTCACTTTGTTGTGGTGGTAGTGACACTGTTGACGGTGGTGTTCGTGGTGATAGGTCAGTTACTGTTAACATCTGAAGCTGTAAATTTTTGTGCCTGTTAAACTCAGCTACTCTTTTTCCTGCCTCAACCCTTCCTGGGTTTTTAGTCTTAGTTACTGTTGTAACCTGTGTCAAGATTGATTGTGGGGTCATCTGGTTCTCATCCATTTTCTTCTGCTTTAAAATTTATTTTTGAAAAATCAGCATGATTTCCAGTAATGAGTAAGGTGATGACTGGAGCAAGATAATTCCCAAACTTGTTAAACATAAGGCATGCTAATTTACCGATTGAACTTGAAACAATAAAGTTGCTCTCTAGGTCGTGAGATAGGCTGTCAGTATCGATGGGTAGGAAATGACTAACTGATTTTATGTATAGGTACATGAGAGATCGACTTGAGTCACGGATCATTAGTGAATCAATGTGATTTTCATATTTAGCTTGCAATTTAATTATTTCATCAGCATTGAGAGTTTCGATTTCTTCTGCAGAGTACTGTTTTCCGAGATAAGCTTTTGATTTGCCAGAAACTATCACAGAGAGAATACATTGTTTTTGCGAGTCTAAATTTTTATTTTCTACAGCGCAGATATGACTCAGAAGTAGTAATTCGTCTTGATTCATTTTATAACAAAAAATAAAATGGATCAAAATTCATGCACTTATCTTTAGTTTCAGATTGGCATAAATCCTCACTATAACCCTTGTAAGTGAAACACATTTCACAAGCACAAGACCGTTTCCGCGTAATAGCGATTTCTCGAAAGACTGGCAGTACACTATAGCGGGTAGAGATGGACGCACTTCAGTAAACTGCAAAATTAAAAACTGGTTTGGGTGTACCTGTACTGGAAAGGCGATACCTACCTTGTTTGAAAACCTGACTGGGCCAATGGCCTTTTACTCAACAGGACAAGTTTCGTCATGCCAATTCAGATGTCTGAGAAAAGTATAGTCGTTCCCACGCAAGCTATTGAAATTGGAGTAAAAATGGGCCTACCCGTATGAAAGGAATTGCGCACTACCCAACCCGGCTGTAAATAACGCATGTACCAGAAACAGGCATCCGACTTTTAGTAATTTTACCCACTAGACTAATTTTTTTTAAAATAATTTTTTGGTCCCAGTATCTTAATAAAAATGTCCAAGTAACCTAATCACTTGAAATAAGATTTTATAAGAACTTATGGTAAAGTACTTGTTTTAAGTCAGTTACAAAGTAATTTTGAAGTTGTAAGTAACTTAATGTAACTTATTATTAGATGCCTGTAAGTTACCTTGTTGTGAAGTCAAGATGACCTACTCCCGCCCGACCTTGTATGCATTGAAAAATTTCTAAAGGCCCTGTCTCACATAGTGCGCGGTTTGAAAAGAAATGTGGGTCACCACGCACACACTCGGCGTTTTGAGACACTGTGGCCTGCATACAAGCCTTGAATGAAAGGAAGTAGATTTAATTTATTCATGGAATGTTATCCATAGGCATGGAGTGAGAGAGGTAAGGGTTTGAGAGAGTGAATGATAAAAAGAGACTAATGTACTTAGGAATGCAGGGAGTTGGTGGGGGTGATATCTCTAATCAGCCATTAATTAGTAATCAACTTAAGGTAATTAATAAGGGTGGCTTAAAAATCTCTATTCTCCTCTCTCTGGTTCTCAGCATGTCACCTTTTGACTGAGTCGGATTCGAGGAAGGCACTACATTTTTTTGTGGCCAGTCTCGTACCTCTTCAACTTTATGAGTGAAAATGTATTCATCAAAAACAAAAAAATTATAAAAATGTCCCCCTGAGCACAGTGAATTAAAAGGGTCAGCTATGTCATTACACGTACACAGTGACACCAACATTTCTTTCTGTCCTTGTGCGCTCACAAACACACACACACACACACACACACACACTCCCACACACATTGGCATGCACTCTACCTTTTCAGCCGATACAGCAAATACTGCGTTGTGTTGTCAAACACACTGCACACACTCACTGATTCACACAGTCATTTACACACACACACACACTCTCTCTCTCACACACACACACACACACACACACACACACACACACACACACACACACACACACACACACACACACACACACACTGCATTGTCCTATAAAAGTATTGTTCAAAATTGGGTGCTTAGAATATTGCATGATGTCAAAAAGTCAGTTGACCCGCATTTGTGTCTGTAACTTTCATTTTATTCACTTGAAATTTTGCATATAGCTACCTTTGAAATAGACGTTGGATGAGTTCATTAGCCAGCTTTGTACCTTTTCAACTTTTTCCTAAAAAGTAATTCATTGCAGAAAAAAAAAATAAAAAGTAAGAATTCTCCACTCTTGAGAATGATCAGACAGTGACAGTGATGTAAAGGCGCCAAAAATGTCAGAAGTGTTACACAATGTTCCTAATTTGTAGCAAAGCACCACTCAGATATCTGTGTTATACAATGTTTCTGAATTAACATCAAATTCGTCACTTTGTACACGTGGTCATGGGATTGGTGATGAAGCTTACAGTGATGTCATTTTGCTGCTAATGCTATTCTTCAGAATTCCTGTCGCTACTCCAGCCCACAAAGCATACTAATGGCGGGAAGCGCCATCATGTGTCCATCTTTATTTGTGTGCTTGGGTGTGTTTTGATCAGAGGTTGGATTAGAGAAGAGGGCAATGGATCAGAGAGATACGCTTAAAAATATGAACATAAACTCTGAATGTTCCTAAAAGAAGAACACGTGAACTCCAAACAATACGGTAGACTTTGGGATGAAATCTTCATCTTGTTTTCTAAACTCTTTGTAAATTAATCTTCACAGTAGTGCAGTTGTGAAAAATGCGGTATATACTATAACTCCTTTGCTGTGGGTCATACTTATTGACGAGGCGATTCCTGCAGGAATCACCTGGACAAAACTCGCTACCTACAGTCATTTAGCCACAATCCACTGCAGCTGTAGGTGGATCGACCATGAAATTTCAAAGGTAGTGCCAAATTAGCTTGGTGCCTTGAATTATCATGCTCAGTCTATTGCCTGAACTGGTGCATAGTTATTTAGTGACACCTGTAAAATTTGGGAAATGTGGTGTTGGACTTAAATGGGTTAATGTACCAAAGCTGACTTCTGTTTTGTTATTGCTAATATTAGTGATATTTCCCTTTCTGCAGGTCTGACTTACACAAGCGTCATGTCATTGTATCAGCACCTGTTTGCCACTTGCCTTCACTTCTGTCGCATGGTTCCGGTCCGCTGCCAGATATGTCAGCAGGTCTCGGCATCCCGACACACACTGGAGGCTCACGTTGCCCAACATCACAGTCCTCAGCAAAGCATGCTATGTTTACTTTGCCGGCAAAACTGCCGTCTGAACTCAGTTAGGGAACTGCATCAGCACATTAAGACTGAGCATGGTCAGTCTGCCGTTGCGTCACTTTCGGCACTTAAGGTAAGTTGTTCTGCACTGTGCCTGCCAGATCTGTAAATATGTGTAGAGTTGTATGATGCTAGATCAAGTGTCTCATGGAATTGTGTTCTCCAATTTGAAAGCCCCCACCCGGGTCTGCCCTGGGGGAGTTGGGTGGGGTTAGGTATTTTTTAGTTCCCAGGGTCACCCTGGTCAGCCCCACAGGGTGGGTTTTTCTCTCTATTCTGGGGCATGTGTTTCTGTCTACCCTTTGTCCATTCACCTGTATTTGCCTTTTTAAAACTCTCCCTACTGTCTGCACTGCCTGTAGCTCTTGATATTGGATGTGTGTTGCTAAATGGTCTTAGCTTTATTTAGGCCCCATGTGTTAGGTTTATTTAATGTATTTGACCGGCTGGCGACATACATTCAATGTTCTGTTTAGTTTTTTTTTCACAAGCAGTGCAGGCACGTCCTGAGAAAGCCTTGTTGCTGTCGGGACGTTAAGCAATGTACAATCAATCAATCAATCCAATTTGAAAGAATTAAACTTTTTCACTGTAAGAAGATGTCTGAATCTTGCAATTAAAGTGCCGCTTTGCAATTTCTGAACACCCCTACTTTTGCATATCAATTTGATGTTTAGATCTGCAACAGAATTATTCACTTTTGGTCACATTTTGACAATTGTGAACACATTCACAGCTAGAGTCGCGTGTGTGTTCTTGGGACATCTAGGTTTGACCAGAAGCCAAAATATTTTTGTGGATTTTAACAACTAATAATGACACATAATATGACATATTAATATTAAGCATCTTATTATGATTTAGATATGGTGCCAGTTGCATGAGTGCGCTTAGTCCTGCTCCAGACATAAGCAAGGAGCATCTTCCTCACACGGAGAAACAAAACATTTTGTCGAAATGTCCGCATTTCAGACATTTCTCCAACATTTCACCGTTTCACGAAATGCGAAACGGTACATTTAGAGCAATAGAACCTGTCTCTATTCGCGAAACATTTTGCCGAAACATTTCTACTCGTTGCCCAATCAGCATCATCCACTCGGTCACATGCTAAATCTGACGTCATTCAAGCCAAAACACTGAGATGGCAAGTGAAGCGATACCATGGGTTCAGGTCTATTATGGCTAAAAACGCGTGATGTGACGCACGATTCTGTAAGATTTAAGCGGGGGGATCATTTTCAAAATGGAATCTATAACGTATCATCACTAAAGTACCACCAAAATATGATTTTATGTCAGTTTTCTGAACCCCACTTTCATCGGCTGCTCTGCGAAGCCTACAAAATGGCGGCTATCGCATTGAGATGGTGGCATCCTCGATTGACTTGAACCATCCCTGTTTATGCATTCAAAAGCACTTCAGTTTATTCGATATGGTCAGGAATTCACTATAATTGTGTACGCGAAGGCACACAGGTCTTATATGTATAGTTGTTTTCTCAAAACACATTACCGATGGTATTACAACTAGGAAATAGTTCTTAGCTAGTCTAATTTTAGCCCAAAATTCGTTGTGTACGATTATGGTGGTTATGGCAGGAGAGGGGCGCCATAGACTGGGCGGAAGCCCGGTAAGCCTCCCTTCCCGTTCAACCACACATGCGCTACGCGCTTCCTACTTCAGTCAGTTTTCTTTGCTAGTTACTGAGCGGTTGTGTACGTCGTGAGCTCTACGCTTCATAGTTCGCACTGAGCCGTTAACCAGTCGTTGGACTGTTGTTGCCTTGTGACTTAGGCTTGGACGCTTTCGTGTGGGACTGCTCTGCAGTTGTGTTTGTGACTTTAGGGCTAGCCTTCAGTGGCGCCGGTGAACTGTTTTCACGTGTTTGTGGCCGCTCGGACTTGTAACTTCGCCCTTGTGGCCCAGTTCTAGCCTGCGCTTGCTGGCGCCGGTTAGGCTTGGCGATGTGAGAACTGTGACTAGTGTCTTCGCACGTCGTTCGACCCTTGGCTTATGCGGGACGAGCCCTGGAGTGTTGGTTCGTGGCTGGCGTCTTCCTGGCGGCTTCCGTCGACCCTGCCGTTCCTGCGTGGACTGGTGTCTCGACCGGCGACAGTTCGAGCCTCCTCTACGCCTGGTCATCTTTCCTCCACGTGGCTCTTGGTCTTGGCCGGGTGGTTGGTCCTTCTCCGTTTGACGAGGTATAGATTCGGTTTGAGCCTACGCCAGGCGCTCAGGGGTGTGGGTAGAGCGCCGGGCCTCGGCATTAGCCGTTTTTGGGTTTTCAAAATTTCGCGAACAAGGTTCGTTTTGCGTGTCCACGGGGGCATGCTCGCTCGATTGTCATTGTACGTTTTGTGTTGCAGTTGGTAAGTCTGCACCTGCACGCGATGTGAGCTTTTCCAGTGGCCAAGTGACGAATTCCTGGCCTTCCTATGCCCCAGTGACGGACATGAAGTGTGCCTTTCCTGTTCCGCCTGGACTTCCTCCATTCCATGCCTGGTCTACGCCCCCTGACTGGAAGAGAAGTGGATCCAGTAGGGACTTTACTGCTGTGAACAGCCGATACCAGAACGGATAAGGAGTTACAACACTGGTGAGTCCCATAGCGGCTATCACCGGGAGACAGGACTGTCACCGCCGCAGCTTAGGCCGCGAGCCCGTCCTCCTGCACCGGCAGCTTGCACAGTACCAATTAAAAGTGGCCAAGGTCCGGTTGCAGTTAATCAAGCTCCCAGACAGAATGGATAAGGGGTTACAACACCGGTGAGTCCCATAGTGGCTATCTCCGGGAGACAGGACAGTCACCGCCGCAGCTTAGGTCGCGAGCCCGTCCTCCTGCATCTTCCACAGTACCAATTAGTGGCCAAGGTCCGGTTGCAGTTACTCAAACCCCGAAAGATAAGCATCGTAATAAACTCGCTTCTCGGCACGAGGCCGTGTCCCGCTGGTATCCCGTTGAGGTTCTTGCCAGCTGACAGAACAGTCAACGCCGCGACTTCGGTCGTGAGCCCGTTCTTCCTCGCCGAAGCGGCCACAGAACCGGATAGTGGTTTCTGCCCGGTTCCACCATCTGAAGCAGAACGAGAGATTCTTCAGAAACAGGCTTCAGGCCCGGTACCTGGTAAGAATAGAATGAGAAGAAGACGAAGTGCAGCGAGCCGGAGGTGACTGCTTCCTTCTGGTGGCTGAGCATTCTTAGACTATGTGAATTTTTTATTTGCCCTTTTGAGAGTCTGTAGACGTTTCTGTTACAGACATGTGCGACATTTTAGCCTGACATGTTTACACCTTGCTTTAGTCTGGCTGACCAGGTTACCTTCCCGCCGTGAGATGACCGTAGTCGCCTGCTCGGCGTTTAACCCAAATAACTAACCTTTGTGGATCCTCTTCCTCCGCGCACGCGAGCGCTAGAGGTCAGCGCTACCAGTATTTAGGTTGGGCCTGCAGTCTATATGCCTTATACCAGATATATAATAGGTATTTGAAATCTTATTCAATGGGCCCTCATTACCTCCCTGTTTACGTTGTAGGAGGGGATGCATGAGGAGCAGTACCTTTGCAGATATGGTTATTATCGTTACTTCGTCCCCATTGGTTCTTTAGTTTGAGTAACACTTTCAGATGAGCGCGCAGGCAATATGCTTGATTTCTTATAATTTCCCTTAAGGGGTGAGGTCTTTGATGTCTATGTTTCTTCTGACTTGAAACTCTCGGGCTCTGGTTACTTTCATGGCATGTTAGGCTTGGGGTAATAATACCAAACGCAATAATTGGGCAATTTTGGATTTTATTATTTTGGTTGCCTGGCAATCTAATGCAATCAGATTGCATTTCTGTGTTTCAGGGTAGAGTGCAATAGTTTTCAGCAATTGCCAAATCAGTGTTGATTCTAGAGCGCGTTTTGCGCGATTTCTCGCAATATTATGCTCCAAATCGCAAAAAAACACCGATAGCGCGGCCGAAGAATCGCAGAAAAAAGAAACTGGACGCTTTTTTGCACGACCAGCGCGGCCGCACCGCTGCTGCGTAAAAGCCTGCTCGAGCGTCTTGGTGCAGTGTGGCCTGAGTCGAGCCAGGGCAATTTCACTATTATTCACCTGTTTAACACGAACACAGATTCCATTCACAGAAGACCAATTCACGTGTCGCTCTAGCGCTGTGGAAGTACACATGACAGATCAGAGCGAACTCTAGTCTGTGATTGGCTGAATAGCCTTCGGCTGTTGTAATCTATCTTCTCATTGGCTAGCATTTCTGTACTGTATTCATGTTGTATCATTCGTGTACCAACACAACCCTTTTACCGATGCGGGATTGTACTTCAGCCTGTGTTGCTTTTACCTGAGGATTGTAACTTAGTATGGATTTTACCTGATGGATTTACATTAAATACTCGAGCTGTACACGTTTCCTTGTGCTAGCGAGCTGAAGGTATGCATAGAAAGTACGATAATGTCGTGCACTTTTAACCTGGTACTCATTCACGCACACGTCTTACACACTTTCTCCTTGAGGGCCGTGATCAATTTTGAGGCCATATTGGTTAACACAAAATACGGTTAACACGAAGTGATTTTCCGCCGTGTCCCCAGAAATTCGTGTTAAGCGGAATCCACTGTATGTATGAATGTGTGTATATATGTCGTTTTAAAGTAAGCAGTGCAACGCGATTTGAGGGCCGCCCTTTTACACCTTGAGGGGCTCCCTTTTTTGATTAGAGGGAGCCTTTGGGCTCACTTTTCTGAAATCCTAGAATCAACACTGCCAAATTGTCTTAGACCCCGCCTTCCTCCGCCCTCGCCGAGAAAACAACAAACAAAGCATATATCAGTTTGTGGCAGTCAGTATGTTAGAATTCTCATGAGGGAGTTTTATCTAAACAAGCGAGATCGAGTTTCTGCTTGTGCAACCTTGAGTAAGAATGAAGGTTATACGTGTGAAATGTGAAGCCACTGGTACATTTTTCATTTCAACTTGGACAAGCCTGTGGGCTCTCGTGCCTCCGCTCGTCAGCTTGGTTGGGGGACGAGCCGGGCACACGGTGGGGGTTTGCCCACCCACTTTACCGTGCGGCAGGCTTCGGGGTGCTAGTACCGAGCGGTCTTACGTTACTCGGAAGCACCTTCGCTCCAGACGGGTCCCAGGGACCAGTTGCGGTCGCCCACCCTTCATGGAGCCAGGACCGACTCTTCGCTGTTCGGCCTCCCCTTTCATTGCGGCCTCTAGTAGTGTTGCTGCAGGCATTTGCCGCGGTACGTTGGCGGTATGTACACATTTTGAAGCGCTTAGAGCCTGGAGGTAGGCTCAGTGCTGTATGTGAATGTTCCTTCGTTCTTGTAGCTTCAGCGAACGACAGGGTCCCACGGGCCCCCTGGCCCTGAGGATGATGTTCCCCAGTCCCAGGACGTCGCGGGCCGGGTCTGCGGAGACGGCGCTAGACTATGCAGGCCCGCACCTCCTTGGATCTTCGTTCTACGCAGTGAGGATCGCAGACACCCGCGATTCGCCGCCGTTAGGGGACTTCCTGGTTCCCGGTCATCACCAACCGCGTTGCGGGCCGCTCCTCGATGGTTTTGCCTGCTGCCACTTCTGGGGATCTGCTGCTTCAGGAGGCCCCTTGTGCTGCATCCTCGACCTCCCGACCTTAGGAAGCCGCTGACAGACACCGCGTGCTCTCCTCTAGCTAGGTTCAAGCCTGGGCCCTTCGCTCCGTCATGCAGCCGATGGCCTTGCTGTCAGCCTGGACATCTCAGATGTGTACCTGCGTGCCCATACACCCAGCCTCCAGATGTTTCCTACGCTTCGCGTTCCAGGGAGTGGTCTACCAGTTCCGCGCTCTGCCCTTCGGCCTCAATCTTCACGCTTAGGTGTTTACTCGCATTTTGGATGCCGTGGTAGCCAGAGCCGTCGTTCGTCCACGAGTCCCTCCTCAAATTACGCAGACGTCCTGCTCTCGAGAACCAGTCCGAGTCTGCCCTGGTGGAGGACCGGGATGCTCTTCTCCACCTCCTCGAAGGTCTGGGCTTCCTGGTCAACTTCGGCAAGTCTGACTTCGTGCCAGTGCGCCTCCTCGGACATCTGGGTATGGAGTCCCATACCGACCTCTACATCGTCGGGCTCCCGGAGAAACGCTTCCAGAAGTGGGCGAATTAGCACGGCAGGGTCTCAGTTGACGACGCTCCCGGCCAGGCAGTGGCGGCAGCTTCTGGGACAGATGAACGGAGTGGCAGTTCTGCTTCCCATGGGACGTCTCTACTCCTGTCCTCTGCAACGGCACCTCCTCCTGCACTGGCGTCTGTCGACGGCTGACCTCGACGCTCCGGTTCCTGTCTCAACCTTGATCTGGCTTCTCCTGCTGCGCTGGGCGGATCCTTCCTGGCTTGCGACGGGAGTGCCTCGGTTCTCGCCGCCCCCGACCCTCTCCCTGTGCGTCGACGCGAGCTTCACCGGTTGGGGAGCCCACCTCCTGCCATTGTTCGAGATGACCTCCAGCCTGTGGCCCCAGGAATCGCTACCCCGACTCACCTACGCATTGGATCTGAAGGCGGTCTGGCAAGCCCGCCTTGTGTGGAACATCGCCTCTGACATCATGAGTTTCTACTGCTGTCAGACAACTCCACGGTCGTCGCCTACATCCAGAAGCAAGGCGGGACCCGCTCTCCCTCCCTCTGCATCCCCCTCTTCCAAGTGCTCCGGTGGTGCGAGGACCGGGACATCACTCTTCGCGCGCGTCGCCTTCTGGGCCACCTGAATGTCCTAGCCGACTCCCTCCCCCGACGCAGCCAGTTGCTGCATACCGAGTGATCGCTGCATCCAGACATCTTCCGGATGATCGGCGCAGCCTGGGAGACACCCTTGGTCGACCTCTTTGCCACGAGATGGAATCGGAAGCTCCCTCTCTTCATCACTCCAATTCCAGATCCCCTGGCCGGGGCAGTGGACGCTCTCTCCTTCCCCTGGGACGGTCTGGTCGCCTTTGCCTACCCGTTGACGGTGCTAGTCTCCAAGGTTCGACTCCAGCTCAGAGGGTGCAACGCGATCCTATTCCTGGTGGCTCCTTCTGCTGAACCAAGTCGTGGACGACCGATGGACCCGTCCTTACAGCCTCCTGAGCCTCGCCACAGCCCCTCCGCTGCAACTCCCCACCCCGCGCACAACGCTCAAGCTACCTCGACAAGCGCGTTTTCTCCCTTGCCCAGAGCGTCTCATCCTCCACGCCTGGAGAGTGTCCAGCAAGCCCTCTCCGCTAGAAGCTTCTCAGGTGCGGCAGTGGACGTGATCCTTACAGCCTGCAGATCCTCAACCAAACGAGTCTACTAAGGCAAGTGGAGAGTTCTCTGCGACGGGTGTGACGACAGAGGCCTCTCCCCCATTGATCTGACGGTTTCACTGATGGCGGATTTTTCCCTCTGGCTGTTCAACGACCAGCGGTTAGCGCCCATCACTATCCGGGGTTACCGGGCCATGATCTCGGGCACGTACAGGCATCTGGGACGTCCGGACCCTGGGTCCTGCTAGGACCTAGCTGTCCTTATGGCCCACTTCAGTTTGCAACGGCCTACTCTACGTTCCCTGGTGCCTCAGTGGGACCTGCCTTGGGTGCTTACCGGGCTCAACTCGCCTCGCTTCGTGCCGATACAGCTGGCAGGTTGCCGGACGGGACACGCAAGTCTTGCTTCTTCGGGCCTTCGCCTCAGCTTCCAGAGTCAGCGAGCTGCACGCCTTCTCGGCGCGTACCGCCTGTTACAGTTCCGAACGGACGGTTGGTACAAAAGCCGCCCGACCCGGCCTTCCTAGCCAAGACCAGTTCCCCGTTGGCTGCCCCTCAATGGTCACCATGCTGCCACTAAGAGAACCAGGCTCCACCCGTGAGTCCAGTCAGCAGGACCAGGTGCGAGCTTTGCGTGTGTACCTGCGCCGGATCAAGCCGCCTCGCAGGGGACGCACCCGCCTTTTCCTTCATCTGTCCCCAGGTAGAACGGACTTCTCAGCCCAGACGATATCCTCCTGGCTTCGGTGGGTCTTACGATCGGCCTACCAAGACCTCGCCCCTGAGACAGCTAGACGCATGAACATCAGGGCGCACGAGATCAGAGCCATGGCTGCAAGCCCAGCTTCGACCGCACTTGTGCTGTAAAAGATTTGTGGCGGCCGCGGGCTGGAGAACGGAGTCCACCTTCGCACGCTTCTACCTGAGGGATCTCTCCGGCCAGCGCCAGAACTTTTGTCGCTGGAAGGGGACATCGTGGCAGCGCAAACACTCCCTCCCGGCGCCCTAGGCGCCGTAGGTATCTTTGCTAAAATTAGAGGGAGGTTGCTGGAGAAGGGGAACTTTACTAGCTTCGTTCACAGGAGATAGGGGCGTTATAGCGGCACCCACCTCCTCTTCGGGATTCCTAGTTGTAATACCATTGGTAATGTGTTTTGAGAAAACAAATGTATTTTTCTTTAAAATGAATTTTTTTGAAAAATACTTACCGATGGTATTACTCGAAGGTCCCTCCCACCTGCCCTGCTTGCCGCTGGTCTGCTAAGAAAACTGACTGAAGTAGGAAGCGCGTAGCGCATGCGTGGTTGAACGGGAAGGGAGGCTTACCGGGCTTCCGCCCAGTCTATGGCGCCCCTCTCCTGCCATAACCACCATAATCGTACACAACGAATTTTGGGCTAAAATTAGACTAGCTAAGAACTATTTCCTAGTTGTAATACCATCGGTAAGTTGTTGTTTTTTTTTAATTCATTTTAAAGAAAAATACATTTTTGCGCCAGTAGTCGGAAATATGACCCGATATCCACTGATACAAACCAGAGGATGTGTCAGTGAAGAGTTACCTCCCCTGTACCAATCGAAATGAATTTTCACGGTGTTTCTGCATGTGCGGAGGAGGCATTTCTATGCAATGAAAATGTTTCGTTTCTTGTGTATTTCGTTTCTCCGTGTAGGGAAGCCTTAAGTGGCTGGTGCAGGACTAAATTCATGTACTGTACATAACTGAGCCTGGGTGTGCAATAGACATAATAATGATAACGTTGCAGGTATTGATGATGTCTCATTTTTCTGTCTGGTGTCAGGGGATGTACGGACTTGTCAGTAGGTGCCAGTCCTGTAAAAGGGATGTTGACACAGACTATATTGTAAGTTGATTTCATGTCAGTGTCCAGTATTGTCATAAACTGTGTGTATGGTTGCATGCATGCGTTTACGAAGTCAGTAGTTATTATGCAGGGGGTCATGAGAATCAGCCCCTCAATGACCATGATGGGGTTAGTTGTTCCTCAACCCATTTGTTGCTAGTGATCACATCTGAAACAACAAACAGCATTGGCATAAAGAACACAATGTGTAAAAGAGTAAGAACATAAAGAACACAGGACTAACAAGGGACATAAATCCTCATTACCACTGCAACTGCACAGTCTCATGAGACTTTTTGTCTCTTGAAGGTTGGCAGCATTCGCCTTGCCCCAGCAGTTAAGGGGTTAGTGGAAGATGTTTTGACAGGTTAACACCTTTACTGCAGTTGGGTGATATATACATTTTCCTGACAGTGAAGGGCTTTATAATAATAATAATAATAATAATAATGAGTATTTATATAGCGCTTAATCTTACTCAAAAGCTCTAAGCGCTTTACAATCTGTACACAAAAATAAAAATACAATGACATATGCACATAACAAACAAAGCACAATGCCCGAACACACCACTTTTACAATAAACTAAACAACAATACATACATAATAATTTATATTCTAATTAACATTCAGTCTAAACAAGGAGGATTGCAGAACTACAACTAAGGCATCAAACACTGGCAGTTATTCAAAGTAAAGCTTGAAGAGGTCAGTTTTCAACGACCTCTTGAAGTCAGAGACAGACTCACTGTTTCTGACCTCAAGAGGAAGTGTATTCCATAACACTGGGGCTTGATAAACAAAAGTGCGCTGACCAAATGTTTTAGTTTGGACAGAAGGTACACACAACTTCCGTTTATCAGAAGAGGAGCGGAGCTCACGAGAGGGTGTATACACAGTGTATGACACTTGGAGCCGAAGGCTGAAATTCCCAAATTTGTAGTTTTTCCTCTGAGGACCTTTTAGTGTCAGTAGTGGTTTTGTCACAATGATTCCTGCACAAATCATCGCAAAAATAACCCCTACCAACAGCCAATAGTTTCAGGAGATAAATCAACCTGATAGTTCAAAAGTGGTGCCAGAATAGCTTTCAGACTCTGATGGCTACTCTTTGGCACTACATTTGAACTGTCAGTGTCTTGGTGGTTCTGTTTCCTGGTGTATTGTTTCAGGACAGTTCTGTCTTTTGCGGCAAATGATGGTAGGTTCATTTTTGTGAAAAGCAAGATTTTCATTGTACCACAATGAAAATCTCGCTTTTCACAAAAATGGACTTCAGTCATTTTGTATTGATGGGTTTAGTTTTCATCCTGATACACCCATTGCTTGAAATAAAGTCTGATTGACAGTTCAAGGGTGGTGCCAGAACAGCTATTCTGGCACCATCCTTGAACTAAAACAGTTGATCTATCTCTTAATCTGTAATGTAGCCTTCATAGGACACTAAGCAAATTTTTAGAAACCAGCCTCAGGATGTAATGGGTTAGGGTGTGACTGTAGTGTAACACCACTTATTGTGTTGTGTTTTGTGTGTTCATCTATCAGCAAAACGAGTATGTAATGTGTTTTTGTGCTTGTATATTTGCCAGCAAAGTCACATGTCAAACCATGTGAAAGAGATGATGGCATCAGTGCAGTTTGCGTTCATGTGCATGTTCTGCCCAAAAGTGTCCATGGTACAGAGCCGACGTGACCTTATCTCTCATCTCACAGTCAGTCACAATGCATACAGGTAAAGGGTAGAAGTGTTGAATTCAATGTTATATTTGTTCAGAGTGTGTGTGTGTTTTGGATTTTTTTTGTTTTGTTTTGTTTTTGGGTTGTTGTTTTTTTAATCGGACCCTGCTATAAGCAAAGCAGACTGTACTATGATTTGGCCTACCCAGGCCGAAATGTGGTAAATGGTATATTTAGTGGCAGACTCAGATAGTAAGGCCCTATTGGTGTTTCATTTACTGTATGCTACCTGGGCTATAGCTCATGGAGCCCAAAGGTCAGAATCTGCAAACTGTCCTCTGCAAAATAGATGCCATTTCAGGAGACAGATTGACCTTGGCAGAATGACCTTGGCTAACTTTGATGGATTGACCTTTACATTTCAAAGGTGGTGCCATAACAGTTTGGCGCCTCAAGGCACCAAGCTATTCTGGCACTACCCTTGAACTATAATGATCAGTCCTTTGTTATGGTATGTATGTCAGAGCTGACTAGGTTGCCATGTACTTGAATGAATGTGATGCCGCTGTGGCCACAGATAGATGAGTAGTGCATTGTCCTTGTTTCGTTTGACTATCTTGAAAAATAAAAATTTAACTGAAAATTTTGTTTATTGTTACGCTCTTTTAAAACGTGACAGCATTAGCTTTGATCTGAAGTATTTCTGCCACCGTATACAAGTTTCTTTGTTATCCCATGACCACTAGATCTGCCTAACTGCAAGAGGCAAAGAACCACATGAGCCCCCGCAGTCACATGTTCTCATGAGGTTCTATGCCTCTTGCTTGCCTTATTTTATTTTGTATTTATGTTTGTTGGACATCTGGGGTGCTTACATTTTGAATTTACTTTTAATTTGTATTTGTAAAGTGCATGACTTTAACTGTTTTGTCTTAGTTTTTCTGAAGTGTGTTCCTTCTTTGTTGGCAATTTCTTTATCTGAATGTGTTGTTCAGGTTCAAGTGTGCCATTTGCTGCCTGGGCTTTGTGTCGGTGGCTGTGTTGCGTGTACACGTATTGTCAGAACACACAAGGGACAAGGTTCAGTGCCAGACATGTCGGTGTCACATTATGCTGCCAGAAGCCGCCCTTCCTCATGCCATGTGGCACATCATGAAGGATCTGAACGACGGAAACCTCAAGGGGCTGAATGTTCCTACACCCATGGACATCAGAGTGACAGTGCGTTTGAAATAGAAGTTCATTGTTCATTGATTATTTTTCATTATTTGTTTGTTATTATTCATAGTTCAATTTTCTAGGTGCAGTATTCAGTGGCTCAGTATTCCTTGTTTATTGTTTACTATTCATTGTTCATTATTCATTGTTCATGATTCATTATTCATAGTTCATTATCAGGCATCAGAACTGTCCGATTTTCGGCGATTTTCCGATTTTCCTGGCCCCTGTTTAATAACACTTTTGACTTGGAAATGGCTTTAAATAACTCTACAATTCTTCAAAATCGCCGTTTTCAGATTTTTTTTTGGTGAACAGTTCTGATGCCTGATTATTCATAGTTCATTGTTCTAGTTTATTATGTATGTTTCAGTATTCATTGTTTAGTGTTCTTTATTTATTGTTCATTCAGATAAATTTTATTTTGTTGAGTTGTTGAAAAGAAAAGGTCTTCAGGTCAGCATCAGCTGCAGATGGGCTGTTAGTGGCTTAGCTTAGTTTTGTACAAATTTGTTGAGAACAAACTATTACCAGTAAGTTGATGTCTTTTCTTAACTCTATGACTGTCAGTAGCAGTTTTTGTCGCGATGATTCCTGCAAGAATCATCACGATGAAATACGCTACTGACAGCCAGAGCATTAAACACTGATGTCATAATCTATAATATATATATTTAACAAATCTTCTTCTTCTTGTGTGCATGCTGACAGGCAGACGGTGTCAAGAAGACACAGAAGCTGCTGTGTCGGGTGTGCGGCCTTGCAGCAGGCTCAGACAAGTCACTGCAGAGACACCTGAAGAAGCACCTGTTCAGAGGCATACCTGTGTGCTGCTTGTGTCAGCGTGCAGACTTTGCCTCCGCCTTACAGGCTCAGACGCATCTGGTGGAATGTCTTCGGCAGTTGGGACAGGGGCAGGGGGATAACGCCACCACAGAGGGGGAAAGCAGCAAGGATGGAGGAGAGAGTGAAGTAGCAATGCTGGGAACGTCCAGGCAGGATGGACAGAGCAGACCACAGCAGATCACAACACAGAAGGTAAGAACCGCAGTGACCTGAGTCAACATTGTTCAGCTGCAGAATGTATTCATTTATTTCATTCAGCCCCACGGCCGTATTCCCCAAATTTTGGAGGCCTCATCTAACGACTATGCACCAGTTGCCGGAGATGAATCGACCATGATAATTCAAGGGTAGTGCCCGATTAGCTTGGCACTGACAGGTGCCAGGCTAATCTGGCACTACCCTTGAATTATGGTCGACCCATCTCGTGCTGTAGTGTTTCAGGGCTGAATGGGTTATACAAGTCATTTCTAATATATTGCATTGCCTTGGAGCCATAATCTCTGCTTTTTTCAAATTGTGGTCATGGAGTTATAAAGGAATCAATCTGTCTGTGCTTAGCACTCTCTGAAGAAGTCTTGAAGGGCGAAATGTGTCGCCGATCATTAAAGACCATGATTTAGGTGGCTACAGCCACTAAATGATGGTTTTTAATGACAGGTGATCTCTCATTAGGGCGGTTGCTCAAAATAGGTTTTGATGTACAGTATATTGCACACACAGAGGAATCACTTAAAAATAAATTGATGTTTTCAGGTGGGGGCACCTGGTACCTCAGCTGTTAAAAAGAGACCTCTGTCATCAATTTTGCCAAAAATGTTGCCTGAATCGACCAGCCAGTCCAAACAGCCATTTACCATGATCATGAAGAAGAGAAAAAAGAAGAGAAAAATGCCAATAAGCAGCATTGATTCCAGTGGTGATGAAGCTGCCAGGTCAGATTCTGAAGACAGGATACCCAGGAGTCAGTCACCAGTTCAGCAGGTCACGACTGCAGAGAAAACTCCCAACATGCCCCTCTACCACCCGTGTCATCTGTGTGGACTGACATATGAGATGAAGGACACTCTAATGGGGCACTACGCCAGCGTGCACAGTGGACAGAAAAATGTCTATTTCTGCCTGGTAAACAATCACGAGCTGAAGGAGTGCCGAACATACTATCAATTTTATCCCAGAAAACTGACCTCTAAATGACTCTAACTCTTACTTTTTCCTAGCGAACAAAACTCATCATCGTGATTCAGATTGTTCAGATTATTTAGTTGCCACGGTCACTCTTGTTTATATGCAGCAAAAAAAGGAGGGTGGGAATTTCAATTTTTAGTATAGTCGGAGCTCTTTAATGCTAATTAGCTAAACACATTCATCTTAACTCATTCAAGCACCCCTCGTCAAAAGCCACCAGCAACACTATACATCGCTTTCACAGCTATTGACACAGGGTTCCTTTAATGAGTTAATCCATTTTACCCCCACGCACTACAGCAGGTGATGGAGTGACCATGATAATTCAAGGGTAGTGCCAGATTAGCTTGGCCTTGGGGTTAAATTTAGCTTGTGTCTAGGGCTGTAAGGTCCAAGATCACAGTACATGAAACACACACAATGTTCCCTATAACACACAACTCATGGTAAATTACACACAGATTTCTAATCTGAAGCACAGTTCAAGAACTGTGCATGCACAGATATATAGTTAATCAACACTTTGGCTGTCAGTAGCAGAAATCATCACAACAGAAACTGCTGCTGACAGCCGAAAGGTTAAATCAAGCTTAATGACCCTCACTTCAAATTTCTGTGGGGAACATTGACATTATTAAAGTTCACCATGTTTTATAATTTATCAATCTGTCACTTTCGAACTGCAGCAGAACCTGTTTTGAACGACCACCCTGAGAAGAGACCACCTGTCAATAAAGACCATCATTTTAAGTGACTGTATCTGTCTGATAGTCTTTAGTGACAGGTGGCACTTTTTGCCTGCAAGAGAGAGCACCTGTCTTTAAAGGTGGTTGCTCAAAACAGGTTCTGCTGTACAGTGGACTTTGCTTATAACCTCAGGTAAAACAAGTCAAATTGGACGCCACTTTTAGATACTTTACTAATCACTTTTTAAAATCACGCCTCTTTATAACTCCAGAGCAATTTAGGGCTTCAGACATTTTGTTAGTCTGAAATTCACAGTACTTTCATTGTGTTTATGAGATTTGTGTGTTTGACATGTTTCCTTGCTGCTTTTGACAGGTTTGTCGTAAGCGAGGCAAGGACTGTTCCTTCAGTAGGAAACAGCTGTTGGTGAGCCACTGTATGCGTAAACACCGCGTGTCTGCAAAAGAGGCAGAAGATATGATCAGGAATGAAACAGTGCGACCACTGGTGCAGAACACGGGAGAGGTATGGGCTCGCTTTCAGCTACTCACTCCTAATAATAACTTCTGCAACATACTTACCCTTCACTGCAGGAAACATACCAAACACCATCTAACTGAGAGAGGCAAAAAATGTCATGATCCCCAGCATTTGCGGGGACTTGTGAGGTTCTTCACATCTTGCTGGCCCTATTCATATCAGTGTTCCTTGGATTGATGGGATTATTTAGTGTTGAAGTTGCCTTGCTTTCAAAGACAGATTTTGCATGCGCTGAAGCTAAGCATTGTGAAGTCTGTTTATCAACTGTGGAAGACAGATTTTTTTCTGATAGTTCAAAGGTAGTGCCAGATTAGCTTGATGTTTTTCAACTTGCAAACACCACCCAACTGCAAGAGACGAAGAACCTCAAGAGCCTGCGCAGACGTGGGGGGGGGGGGGGGGGGGGGGGGGGGGGGGGGGGTCAAGATGTCCTTTCCCTCTTGCTGGCTTTATTTATATCCAGTGATTTATTTTAGATGGATGATGTTATTTGGCATTGAGTTTAATGTGGTATCAGAGACACAGTTCTTATCCATTGTCAGTAATGGGATACTTTGTGCATGCAGCTACCAGAACTGTAATCAGTATCAGGTGGTTAACTACTAGATGGCTACAGACTATTCCACTCAACAGAAAAGACACATACATCCCTTGACCACCACAGGCGAAACCATTTGGCTGAAAAGACACGTAGTTACATGTCTTGTCTGTCAAGCAGTATTACCAGCAGCAGTCAAGGGATCAATGTACGGTGCTTGACCAAGTGACATCTGAGTCTTTCTCTTCATCTACAGGTGTTCCCAGTGCCTGTGTCTACCCAATCCCCAGTCCCATCCCAACCCACTACGCCAGACAGAAGCCCCATCAAGCGTCTTCGCGTGATGGGAAATGAACAGCAGGAGTTTGTCTGTGCCAAATGCATGTTCTCTGCACCCAGCCAGCAAGATTTCGCCGACCACATCGCCCAGCACAAAGTGGACAACTCTGTCCAGTGTCCAGAATGTGGGCTATGCTTCAGCGTCATTCCCTCTCTTAAGAAACACCTGTTCATGGTGCATCGCATACGTCAGCCTCAGGACTACATCGACCAGCATGGTATTGCTGTACAGGTGAGTTTAACCCCTTTCCTGCCACTGATCGCAGATTGTGACTCTGAAGTCTGTATAAATTTAATGTGAAAGAGCCTAAAGCCGTCCAAGGAACATAGATGTACAATGATGTCAGTAAGAGGCATAGATCCTTATGAGCCCCCAAACTGTGGGGGCGCATGAGGATCTATGCCTCTTGCAGTTGGATCGTGTTCACGTTTTCTTTGCAGTGAAGAGTTTAAATACTAAGGGTTTAAATTCTGAAAGTTGAGTGCTGTGCTATAAAGGGTCCATTACAGCTTTGGAGACGGATTGACTGTTGAGCTATCAATCATGGTCAGTCATGCACTTCCAAAGCGTTTCTGTCGCCTCTTCTAGACACAAATTTAAAAAAGATTCAATTTTGAAAATATGTCACTTACTGCACAGGAGTTTGAATTTACAGTGTACCATTTGTTTTCTCAAAATACACTACCGATGGCATTACTATATGGAACACACTCTAAAGCCTATTGATTTCAGCCTAAGCAAAGTTGTGTCCCCTGCACATCTGGGGAGGAGACACCGGGGATCCATGCCTAGGAGCCCCAGGTGGACTCCCCTTACCTCCCTATCCGGTCACGTGTTGGGCGAAAGCCCACCAGTTTCACTCATAGCTCGACCGTGTGCGGTTGTGTTTTGGCCTTGCTCTTGTTTGCGACCGGTTCCGTCTGACTTGTGCTTGGATTATACTGTGAACATTTACGTTGGCTTTTGCCTCGTGAGCATTTATTTCATCAAAAACATTACCGATGACATGACAAATGGGAGTGTCTACTACGTGCTCAAATTCTAGCCTACGAACCCGTTGTGTGCACACACAACCCGGGAGGCACTCGGGGAACCCTCCAGAGGGGCCAAGAGTTGTCTCCCGGACCTGCCTATCCGGTTCCGAGTCACCTGACTCGCCAGTCAGCTACGTAGGCTCACGACCTTCAGACGTGTTCTAGCCTCGCGCTCCCTTCGACCGGTCGGTCTTGGTGCTCGAGTTCGCCGTGACTTTGGCTTTCGCCTGTTGCTTCGCTTCTGCTTCGCTTCTTGCTTCGCTGCAGCTTCGCTTGCGCTTCTTCGCTTGGCGTCCTCCTTGGTTGGCTTCGCTTGGCGGACCTGCTGGTTCCCGCCATTTCGCCGGTGGCGACATGGACGTCTCTTCTCCCGCTACCGCTTCGGCAGAGAGGTAGGATAGTTAGTTGGGCCCGGAGCCGGTCCCCGGGCGGGGTACCGGCCTGTGCCGTTGGACTCTACCTTGTTCGTGTTGTGTGGGTTTCGTTGAGCGGGGACTCTTAGCTCGGCGGGGCCCTGGTGCCCTCGCCTTTCCCCTTTTTGGGTGAAATTACTGGCTTCCCCTGGTAGCCTTCGGGGAGCATTGTTTAAACCAGCTGCGGCGCGTGGCTCATGTTGCATCTCCGGCCTGGCTGGGGTATGCTTGTTTCGAGAGCGCACTCTTAGCTTAGAGCGCTACAGCATTATTGCCTGGGGGCACGGCCTTTCGTCCCTATTGTCGTTTGGCCCGCCGTGTGATGGCCTTAGTCGCCTGCGCGGCGTTAAACCCATATAACTAAACTAAACTAAACCTATTGTCGTTTGGCGCACATTCCTCTCCAGCCTGGCTGGGGTAGGCTTTGTTCTAAAGACGCAAGCTTAGCTTCGGGCGCTATAACAGTGTAGCCTGGGGGCACAGCCCGTTTGTCCATATCGTTCGGTACGGTTCCCCATGGTAGGACGAGCCCTGTTGGTCTCGACCACGTACCGGCACGTTGTTTGTTTGGTGTGTTGCAGTGCCCTCCTGATGACCTGCACGCAGTGTGGAGGTTTCCAGTGGCCCTCGGATTCGCACAAGGTCTGCCTGCCGTGTGTCGGCTGTACATCTGAGCGTTCTTGTGACGTTTGCGCCGTCTGGCCGGAGCTCCGCTGGGTCCAACTTTGGAGCTTCTACCGACGTGAACGCCCGACACTTGTGCCTGTTGCAAGACCTGCGGAAGTGCCGGCTGTCATCTCAGACACACCGACCGCTCTTGCCCCCGATGGCCCCAGTCTGGAAAGATCTCCACAGCGGACACAGCAAGGTAGTGTGCGGAGTCGGGAGTTCGAGGCGCGGATTCCCAGGAGGGAACGCGCTTGGACCAAGCCTTACGACAGGCAGAGAACCCATCTCGAGACAGAGGTCAGTTCGGAGAGACGTGCCTCGCGCCGTCCATGGTCAACCGGTCCCCACTCGTCTCCTAGGAAGGCCTTGGATCCCCCTCGGCCGCTGCGAGCCCGCCTCGCCACAGAGTCCGGCTCGCGGAGACATTCGCGCACACTCACCACACCACTACCTGTGTCCAGTTCCTCCTTGCGATCGAAGTCTGACCACCACTCTCGCGCTCCTTCGTGTGAGCGTCGTACAGTTCGGGATTCTTCTCGTCATCTGGACCATGGACCTTCGCGCTCTACCTCTTCGCGGCGTTCGTCCCACGTTCCCCGCCGTCTGCCTCGTCCCGCCCGTTCCCCTTCCCCTCGCCCAGCCTCTTTCCTTCCTCCTCGTTCCCGGGGATCACGGTCTCCAGCTCGTAGTCGCTCGTCTGGTCGCCGCCGCCGTTCCCGCTCCTCTAGTGCGTCGCGTCGCCGTCGCGGACGTCGCTCTCCCCTGCGTGCTTCGGCGCCTTATGGCTCCCCTCGTCCTCGTCGAGCTGCTCGCTCTCGGAGTCACGGTCGCCGTCCCTCTTCGACGGCTCTCGGCGGCGTGGACGACGATTCGTTGAGTCTTCTCCCTGATGATTCCATCTCAGTTCTCCTCGGAGGTCTCAGCCGCTCTCCTTCGCCGCTCTCTCCTTCGGATGCGTCGACAGCCCACGGGTTACCGGCCTCCTCCCGCACAGAGGTTCTTCTGGCCCTCGACGAGGTCGCTCGCCTCATCTCCGCCACGCTTCCGGCAGCGGACTGCCCTCCATCCCCCCCCCTGAAGAGGAAGCCTTCTGCCTTCGTCGACGCGGGTAGACAGGTAAAGAAGTTCAAGACTCTCCCTCAGCCCCCCTCCTTCGTGAGCTTCGGGATGTGTTCTCGGCCCACCTGTTGTCTGACTCAAGAGACAGTAATTTCTTCTCGGACCACAGATGGCCTCCGGACCTCGATATGTACTTCCGCCAGCAGTGGTACGCCGGCCATTCCCAGGCCTTCCTCTGCCCTCTCCCTCCGGTGGATCCAGCCGCCGTGGTTCAGGCGGGTGGGGCCTCTGCACTCAGACGCGCGCTCCCCGCGGGTTTGGACAAGACGGCTTCGCTTGTCAGGAATTCCTTGGCCTGCGCCGGCTTCATGGAGCTCCTTACGCAAGCCTTCCTCCGGCGCGTGGAAGATTCGTGGCACCCGTCCCTGACCCCCCTTCTTGGCGACCTCCTCGTCCTCGCTGAAGCGGCCAGCCGCGCCGCGTATCACTCTTCGGTCAACGCTATGGCTGCAGCCGCCAATTGTGATTTACTCCGCCGCGACGCTGTCCTGCAGGCCTGCCGGGGAATGCCTGCCGACCTGAAGACCCAGCTGCGTCGGGCCCCCCTCGGGGGACCCCTTCTCTTTGGTGACACCTGGCAAGCCGTCAAGGATTCCAATGCGGACAGGTGGCCTCCCAAGTCTGTTCCTCGGCGCTTTCAGTCAGCCCGCAAGGCCGTGGGTCGCCCCCTGCGGATCTCCAGACCCGTCGCCCCGACGTCAACAACCCAGCTGCAGTCCCTGCGTCGCCGTCGCCCCGCCTTCGGTCGCCCCGGCCAAGCTAACGCCCCCGCCCCCGCTTGGCCCCGTCCCGCCCGTCGCCCTGGGCGCGGGCGGGCTCAGTGACTCCTCCCCTCCTCCGCCTCCGCCGGCCGTCTCGGGTCCTCCAGTCGGCGGCAGGCTCGCCCTCTTCAGCGACGAGTGGCGATTACTGATTCCAGAAGACCCGTGGATTTTAGACACTGTTTCCGGCGGCCTACGGATCTCCTTTCGTTCCCCTCCTCCTCTGCGTACGACTCCGCTGTGGACCGAAATCCCCGCAGACCCGCTCAAGGAGTGCGCCCTACGGGGGGAAGTCGACTCTCTCTTGAGGAAGGATGCCACAGAGGTTGTGCGCCGCGCAGACTCGCTGGGATTTTACAGCAGACTTTTCGTCGTCCCCAAGCCTGGCGGCAAGTGGCGCCCAGTGATCGACCTCTCAGCCCTAAATCGCTTCATCGTGGCTCCTTCCTTCCACATGGAGACGGCCCGAGCCCTGCGTACCGCGGTGCGACCCATGGATTACCCCGTCAGCCTGGATCTCTCCGACGCTTACCTACACGTACCCATACATCCGGCCGCCCAGAGGTATCTGCGCTTCGCGTTCGATGGAACCGTTTACCAGTTTCGAGCCCTACCCTTCGGCCTCAACCTCAGCCCCTGGGTCTTCACCCGCTTGATGGATGCAGTTATGGCCAAGGCACGGCAGTCGTCTCTCAGCCCTATGTCCAACTACCTCGACGATCTCTTCCTGAGAAACCACGTCGAGTCCGTCTTGGAAGAGGACAGGGATACTCTGATGCGTCTGCGGTCGCGACTGGGGTTCCTCCTCAACGTCGGGAAGTCAGATCTCACGCCCTCGCGCCGCTTCATTCATCTCGGAATGGATTTTGCCACCGATCTCAACGTTGTTCGCCTCCCGGATCCCCGGATTCGGAAGTTGGCCACCTTCGCCAGCCAGCTAGCTCAGCAGGCAGCAGCTCCCGCCCGAGTTTGGCTTCAACTCCTCGGACTGATCAACGCAGCGGCGGACCTTCTCCCCCTGGGTCGCCTCTACGCCCGCCCCCTTCAGCTGCACCTCCTGCTTCTCTGGAGACCCTCTTCTGGCGACCTTACCCACCTGGTCCCGGTTTCCCCCCTGGTTCGCCCTCACCTTCTACGCTGGACCGACACGGCTTGGTTGGCTTCGGGAGTCCCTTTGTCCTCCCCCCCCCCCCCGCACCTCTCCCTGTGTGTCGACGCGAGCCTCTCGGGGGGGGGAGCCCACCTGCTTCCTCAATTCTCCTCGGCTTCCGGCCTCTGGCCCCCGGAGTTTGCGGACAAGCACAGCAATTGGTTAGAGCTGCAGGCAGTCTGGCAAGCCCTCTTCGTTTGGGAGAACCAGCTCAGGAACCAGCGGCTTCTCGTCCTCTCCGACAACTCGACGGTGGTGGCCTACATCCAGAGACAGGGGGGCACCCGATCTCCCGACCTCTGTATGCTCCTCTTCCGTTTGATGCGCTGGGCCGAGGAACGCGACATTACACTCCTCGCACGACACATTCCTGGCCACTTGAATGTGTTGGCGGACTCGCTCTCTCGCCGCGGCCAGTTGCTCCACACAGAATGGACGTTGCGCCCGGATATCTTCCAGATGATCTGCGCCCGTTGGGAGACTCCCTTAATCGACCTCTTTGCTACGAGGTGGAACCGCCAGCTTCCCCTCTTCATCTCCCCGATTCCAGACCCGCTGGCCTGGGCAGTCGATGCCCTCTCGATTCCTTGGGACGGCCTCATCGCTTACGCGTACCCCCCAACAGTCCTCATTCCCAAGGTCCTCCACAAACTTCGAGGGAGCAACGCAGTCCTGCTTCTGGTCGCCCCGCTGGCTGGGGCCCGGTCCTGGACCACCGACCTACTCAACCTCGCCACCTCTCCTCCCCTGCGCCTTCCCACGCCCCGTTCCATGCTCAAGCAGCCCAGGCAGGCTCTCTTCCACCCTTGTCCCGAACGCCTGTCTCTTCACGCCTGGAGGTTGTGCAGCGCGCCCTCACCGCTCGAGGCTTCTCTGGTGCAGCAGTGGAGGCAATCGCTGCAGCCCGCAAGCCTTCCACCCGGCGTGTTTACGAAGGGAAGTGGCGCGTCTTGTGTGCCTGGTGCGACGCCCGTCGCCTCCTACCCACCGGACTGACTAACCCACAGCTAGCGGACTTTCTCCTATGGCTCTTCGAGGTCCAAGGTTTGGCGCCCATCACCATCAGGGGATACTTATCCATGGTCGCTGACACGTACCGTCATCTCGGCCTTCCAGACCCCGGCGCCTGTAAGGACCTCTCCGACCTCATGTCCAGCTTCAGCCTCCAACGTCCGACTCAGCGTTCTCTCGTTCCTCGCTGGGACCTACCTTGGGTCCTGACGTGGCTGAATTCTTCCCAGTTCGAGCCACTCGCTCTAGCCCCTCTGGCAAATGTGACACGCAAGACCTGCTTCCTTCTAGCCTTGGCCACCGCGTCCAGAGTTAGCGAGCTACACGCTCTTTCTACCCGCCCAGACTGCCTCCAGTTCAGGGCAGATCGCTCCGTGCAGCTCTTAACGGACCCCAGCTTTATTGCCAAAACAAGGTCGCCCCTAACTGCTCCACAGATCATCACCTTGCGGCCCCTGGGAGGGCCTGCCTGCTCTCCGGAGACTCGGCGACAGGATCCCGTGCGTGCCCTACGCATCTACCTGCGCCGTACCAAAGTTACCCGTAGAGGGCGCTCCCGCCTCTTCCTGCCCATACGCCAGGGCAAGACTGATATCACAGCCCAGACGATCTCCTCCTGGCTGCGCTGGGTAATACGATCGGCATACATGGATCTCTCCCCACGCGTAGCGCAGAGACTGAAGATCCGCGCACACGAAGTACGCGCCATGGCCACGAGCGTCGCATTCGATCGGAACTGCGCTGTCAAGGACATCGTGGCCGCGGTGGGCTGGCGAGCAGAATCTACCTTCGCTCGTTTCTACCTTCGGGATCTGGCGGGACAGCGAGACAACCTCGCCTTGTTGGGGGACCTCACGGTGGCACAGCACTCCCTCCCGGCGCAGCAGGCGCCGTAGGTACGCACCTAGCTCGTTACCTGGGAATTAGCAATGGGAGGATGGTCTTGGTCTCCGGTAGTACCGGGGCGGCACCCTCCTCCTATTCGTGATTCTCCCATTTGTCATGTCATCGGTAATGTTTTTGATGAAATAAATGCATTTTTCTTTAAAAGGTATTTTTTCGAAAAATACTTACCGATGACATGACACGGAGGACCCTCCCACCTGCCCCGCTTGCCGCTGGTGAGCCTAGTATCTGACTGGCGAGTCAGGTGACTCGGAACCGGATAGGCAGGTCCGGGAGACAACTCTTGGCCCCTCTGGAGGGTTCCCCGAGTGCCTCCCGGGTTGTGTGTGCACACAACGGGTTCGTAGGCTAGAATTTGAGCACGTAGTAGACACTCCCATTTGTCATGTCATCGGTAAGTATTTTTCGAAAAAATACCTTTTAAAGAAAAATGCATATCTTCAATCTGAGAGTTCTATGTGAGACCTCTATCATGTCTTTGTGGATTTTAAGAAAGCGTTTGACAGGGTGTGGCATGCAGCCCTTTGGTCCACCATGAAGCTATACAACATCAATGCCAACCTGATCAAAGTCATAGCAAACCTTTAAAACAAGGCCACTGCCGCAGTCTGCTTCAACGGCAAAATAGGACACTGGTTTAGGACTACTGTCGGAGTCAGACAAGGCTGCTTGCTCTCACCTACTCTTTTCAACATCTTCCTGGAAAGAATCATGACAGACCCTCTGAAAAATCATGAAGGAACTGTCAGTATTGGAGGCAGAACAATCACGAACTTGCGCTTTGCGGACGACATTGATGGCCTTGCAGGAACAGAGAAGGAGCTAGCCCAGCTGGTGGAAAAGCTGGACAGTAAAGCCATTGCATATGGGATGGAAATCAGTGCAGAGAAGACCAAACTGATGACAAATAACACCAGTGGCATTGGCACTTACGTCATGATTGGAAGCCAAAAACTGGAAACGGTTAATAAATTCAAATACTTAGGAGCCATTGTGACAGATGAGGGATCAAAACCAGAAATACTGTCCAGGATTGCGCAGACAACAACAGCACTGACAAGATTGAAGACCATATGGAAGGCCAGAAACATCACGCTCTGCTCCAAGATCAGACTGATGTGCACCTTAGTCATCTCAGTGTTCTTGTATGCCTGTGAGTCATCACATCACGAACGAGGAAGTGGGAAGCAGAATCAGGCAAGCCATCAGACCCTATGAGACCTATTAGCCATTATGAAAAAACACAAACTGAAGTGGTATGGGCATGACACGCGTTCAGCAGGGCTTGCCAAAACAATCCTGCAAGGCATTGTGCAAGGAGGATGAAGGAGAGGAAGACGGAGGAAAAGATGGGAGGACAATATCTCAGAGTGGACAGGACTGAGACTGGGCAGTACGCTAAGAATGGCAGAGAACAGAGAGGAATGGAGGGAGCTGGTTGTCAAGTCATCAGTGGTGCCCCAACGATCGGCAAGACTACGGGATATAGATAGATAGTCAGTTGTGACTAGTACTGAACTCTTCTTCGTTTTCGTATGAGTTCTACGCCTCCAGTGGACTCCTGCGTGTGGGCTTTTTTCCGACCGGTTCTTCAGTCTGATGCTTGAATTACTCTGTGAACTCTTACATTGGCTGCGGCCTCGTGTAGTCCGCTTGTGACTTTCGGAACTCTTCTTCCTTATCGTGTATGCCGGTTGGTGTGAGTTCTATGACCCTTCAGTGATCTCTTCCCTGCGGGTTGTGTGCGGCGGACGATATGGCAACTTCGCGTTTGAGGACCTGCCTTCGTTGCGGGGATTTCCAGTGGCCCTCGGACTCTCACGACGCCTGCCTCCCGTGCTCGGGCTGCTCTTTCGACCGGACCTGTGAGGTGCGTGTTGATTGGAGAGAGGACCGTTGGTCCCAGCTTTGGGATTTCTACCGACGCGACCGTCCTTCCCGGCCCCAGCAGGCTCCCCGGACTTCTCCGCCAGATGTCGTCGCTCTGTCGCCTCGTGGGGTCCCCCTTCGCTCCGTCTTTCGGGCCATCCCGCAGGTAAGTCCGCTTTTTGTACACTAACCACGCAGAAGCTCCCTCTCCGCTCCGTTCTTCCAAGCGTGGCCTGAGCGCCATGGTTTTGCTCCTCCCCCCCCCCCCCCCCCCCCCCCCCCCGTTCCATATTATCAGAGCGGGTCCGGCGAGCCGAGCGTGCGTCCCCCTCCCCCCTGCCCCCCTCCGCCCCGATTTCTCTGAGCAGGCCCAGTGCAACTTGCTAAAACGTAAGAATAAACGTAAGAAGGGGAGAGAAAAAGAAAGAGGTAGAAAGGAAATATGCTCCCCCTCGCGCTCCAACTCATCCGAGCGTGACCTGAGAGCTATAGACATGCTGCCCCCCTGCGGGCCCGGCAAGCCACTGTTATGTCCCCCCCCCCCCCCCCCCCCCCCCCCCCCCCCCCCCCGCTCCAATTCTTCCAGGTGGCCCCAGCGCGACTCGTACACGCTCCCCCCCCCCCCCCCCCAATTTTCTCGTCTAAACGTGGCCCGCGAGCCCCAGTTTTGGTTTCCCCCCCCCCCCCCCCCCCAGCTCTGATGTTTCCGAGCGGGCCCGGCAAACTCTTTCGTCCTCCCCCCCCCCCCCCCCCTCCCCCGCCCCGCTCCGATTCTTCCAGGCAGGCCCGGCGAGACTTAGTCACGCTCCCCCCATGGCTCCGATTTGTCTTGAGCATGGCCCGCGAGCCCCTTTGATGCTTCCGAGAGGGCCTGGTGAGACACTTTTGCGTTTCCTCCGCTTCCCCAGCCGACGGACTTAACTGGACTCCCAGACCGTCCGTTCCCTCGAAGAGGTGTCCCGTCTTATCTCTGCCTTCCTTCCGCCTGACTTGTGCCCGCAGTCACACACACACACACACACACACACCCCCCGTGAAGAGGCAAGCTTCTGCCATGGTTGATGCACAGAGGCCTGCCAAATGTCGCAAGTCCCCATGGCGGCAGCCGCCAACTGTGACCTCTGGCATCGGAACTCCCTCCGGCACCTTTGCTCGGATCTTCCCAAGCCCTTGAAGACACAGCTCCCTCAGCCCCCTCTCAGAGGTTCGCAGCTTTTTGGAGACTCTTGGCAGTCAGTCAAGGAGGAGTCCAAGGATCTGTGGCCCCGACCAGCCGCCGCCCCCTCTTTGTCTCGCTTTCACGCTACCCGCACAGCCGTGCGTCGCGCCCTGCAGTTTTCCAGGCCCGTCTTTCGTCCAGCCGGCAGTGCCCGCGATAGAGCTCGCCCCCCTCAGGAACCACAGCAGTCCTTCCCTGCCTCCCACTTCTCCTGGTCCCGTGGCGCCCGTAAATCAGGGCGCGGTCGGGCTCGCTGACTCCCCTCTGCCCCCGCCGACAGTTCTAGGGTCCCCAGTCGGCGGGCGGCTGATAACCCTTGGATCCTCTCTACCGTTTCCACAGGCCTGCAGCTATCTTTCCAGTCCCCTCCGCCATTGCGCAGGTCCCCCCTTTGGACCCAGTCTCCAGACGACCTGGTCAAGGCAGACGCTCTTCGCGGAGAAGTGGCGGCCTTGCTCAGCAAGGCGGCGGCAGAGATAGTCTCCCGACACGACTCTCCGGCATTATACAGCCACCTCTTCGTCGTTCCCAAGCCAGGTGGCAAATGGCGTCCGGTCATCGACCTGTCAGCGCTAAACAAGTTCATTTCTGTGCCTCACTTTCAGATGGAGACGGCCAGGATTCTTCGTGCGGCTGTCCGGCCGATGGACTTCACTATCATCCTCGACCTATCGGACACTTATCTGCATGTGCCCATTTATCCGTCATCACGCCGTTATCTACGCTTTGCCTTTGGCAGGATCGTTTACCAGTTCCAAGCCCTCCCCTTCGGCCTCAACATCAGTCCCTGGGTTTTCACGAGGCTCCTCGACGCAGTGATGGCCAGCTTCCGACAGCGATCCTTGAGTCCGGCCTCCAATTATCTGGACGACCTGCTGCTGCGCAACCAGATCGCCACGGCTCTGGAAGAGGACAGAGACAAGCTGCTATCTCTCCTTCGCCGGCTCAGGTTTTTAGTCAATCCGGGCAAGTTGGATCTCACCCCTTCACGCCGGTTCATACACTTGGGAATGGAATTCCTGACCGACCTCAACCTGGTCCAGGGTGCCGCGACGGCAGAAGATCGCCGAGCTCGCCCATCAGATGGAGTTAGGGGTCGCCTTCCCGGCCAGGGTCTGGCTTCAGCTCCTGGTACTGCTCAGCGCGGCAGCGGATATGTTACCCCTTTGCAGGCTCTATGCCCGCCCACTTCAGCTCCACCTTCTCTTACACTGGCGCCCCTCAGCTGGCACCCTGACGGATCCGGTTCCTGGCGACGGGCGTGCCCCTGCACTTCCCTCCACCCCGGTGGTCCATCTGCACTGATGCGAGCCAGTCAGGCTGGGGCGCGCACCTGTTACCGGACTTTGTATTGGCCTCAGTCCTTTGGCCCCGGGAGCTCGTGGACAGACACATCAACTGGCTGGAGTTGAAGGCGGTGTGGTTGGCCCTCAATGCCTGGCAAAAGACGCTGGTTCACCAGGAGGTCTTCGTACTCTCGGACAACTCGACAGTGGTGGCCTACATACAGAACCAAGGGGGCGCTCGCTCGCCTTCTCTGTACATTCTCCTTTACCATCTCCTACTCTCGTGCAGGGACCGGGGCATTGCTCTTCAAGCCCGCCACATCCCGGGCCACCTGATCGTGGTCGCAGATGCCCTGTCCTGCCGCGGCCAGCTTCTCCACACAGAGTGGTCTCTACGTCCAGACATCTTTCGCCTGGTCTGCTCGCAATGGGAGACGCCGCTAGTCAACCTTTTTGCCACCAGGTGGAACAACCAGCTACCACTTTTTGTCTCACCCGTTCCGGACCCACTCGCCTGGGCGGTGGACGCACTCTCCATTCCTTGGGATGGATTGATTGCGTATGCTTACCCCCCCCCTCCGTACTGGTGCCGAAGATCCTGCGGAAGCTCAGGGATGCTCCACGGTTCTTCTGCTGGTGGCCCCCTTCAGTTGGACCAAGAGCTGGACCTTGGACCTACTCGCTCTAGCAATTGATCCGCCCCTGGAGCTCCCCACCCTGCCATCGATGCTCAAGCAGCCCCATCAGGCTCGCTTCCACCCGTGCCTGGAGCGCCTCCTCCTACACGCTTGGAGGTTGTCCGGCAAGCCCTCACCGCTAGAGGTTTCTCAGGTGCGTCAGTGGTGGCGATTGCGGCAGCCCGCAGACTGTCTACCAGGAAGTTCTACGAAGGTAAGTGGCGGGTCTTGCAGTCTTGGTGCGCCGTCCACTGGCTCCCCCCCACGGAGCTGACTTCCCCCCAACTGGCGGAATTCTTCCTGTGGCTCTTCGACGACCAGGGCTTAGCACCTATTACCATCAAGGGTTACAGCGCCATGATTGCGGACACCGCCACCTGGACCACCCGGATCCGGGCGCTTGCTAAGATCTTTCAGACCTGTTGGCTCATTTTGAACTCCAACGTCCAGTCTCCCGTTCGCTCATCCCTCGGTGGGATCTTGCCTGGATACTGACGTGGCTAAACTCGGACCGCTTTGAACCCCTGCCCTTGGCACGGTTCGCCGACTTGACCCGGAAAACGTGTTTCCTCCTGGCCCTTGCCATGGCTTCCCGCGTGAGCGAGCTACATGCGCTCTCGGTGCGCCCCACATGTTTGCAGTTTCGGGCCGATTGCTCGTCTCAACTGCTCACCGACCCATCCTTTCTGGCCAAGAACCGGCCTCCTTCGGCTGTGCCCCAGATGCTGACCGTACATCCGCTCAGAGGGACGGATCAATCCCGTGGGTCGCGACAACAGGACCCGGTCCGGGCACTGAAGATTTACCTGTGTCGCTCAAAGCCGCGCCGCCAGGGGCGCTCCCGCCTTTTCCTACCACTTTCACAAGGCAGGCCGGATATCTCAGCCCAGATGGTTTTGTCCTGGCTGAGGTGGGTGATTCGGTTGGCCTACCAAGACCTCTCCCCAGATGGGGATAGACGGTTACATATCCGGGCACATGAAGTGCGAGCAGTGACCACCAGCGTGGCATTTGACCGCAACTGCTCTGCTAAAGACATTGTGACAGCGGTAGTCTGGCATGCAGACTCCACCTTTGCCCGCTTCTACCTCCGCGACCTATCCGGCCAGCGTGACTCCCTGGCCCTGGTGGGCGACATCTCCGCGGCCCAGCACTCCCTCCGCACGCCGCAGGCACCATAGGTGCATCTTAGCTGAAATCGTCAGGAGTGCTTGTTTAGAAAAGGGGGCTGACGGTGGGAGTTAATTACAGGGGGTTTCGGGGTGGCACCCGCCTCCTCTTCGCTATTGTTCCATATAGTAATGCCATCGGTAATGTATTTTGAGAAACAAATGAATTTTTTCTCTAAAATGTATTTTTAAAAAAAATACTTACCGATGGCATTACTTGGAGAGCCCTCCCTCCTGCCCCGCTTACCGCTTTTGGCCAAGTGTGAAACTGGTGGGTTTTCGCCCAACACGTGACCGGACAGGGAGGTAAGAGGAGGCCACCCGGGGTTCCTAGGCATGGATCCCCGGTGTCTCCTCCCCAGTTGTGCAAGGGACACAACTTTGCTTAGGCTGAAATCAATAGGCTATAGAGTGTTCCATATAGTAATGCCATCGGTAAGTATTTTTCAGAAAAATACATTTTAGAGAAAAAAATCATTTTTCCATCCACATCATGCACCTCATCTTTTCTTTACTATTCTTGAGCAAGAGAGAAAGAAATGTGCTGTGTTTTACTTCTTTCTAAACATGTTTCTTTCTTTCGTTGGAATTTCTTTGCATTTGTGCTGTTCTGGCCCTTTCTACGCATCTCCCACCTGGGTTTGCCCTGGGAGACTTGGGTGGGGTTAACTACTTTTTAGTTCCCAGGGTCACCCTGGTCAGCCCCACAGGGTGGATTTTCCCCTCTATTCTGGGGCATGTGTTTCTGTCTACCCTTGGTACATTCATCTGTATTTTCCTTTTTTAAACTCTCCATACTGTCTGCGTTGCCTGTAGCTCTTGATATTGGATGTGTGTTGCTAAATGATCTTAGGTTTATTTAGCGTATTAGACCACCTGTCGACATACATTCAATATTCTGTTTAGTTGTTTTTTTTTCACAAGCAGTGCAGGCATGTCCTGAGAAAGTCTTGTTGCTGTCGGGACATTAAGCAATGTACAACCTTTCTACGCGTGTTTCTATCATTATTGGGAATTTCTTAGCCTTTAACACACTTGGCAGTTATATTTGTGGTCTGGATTCTGTTCTTATGTTATTTATTTTGTCTTGCTATAGGAATTACCTGATGAGTTGGTGTCACACATGAACCAGTTTGCCCCTATGGGTGATCACGAGTTCGTCATCAAAGTCACAAGGACTCCCTCGTACAGCGAAGACACCCCTCCCTCCAAACGCGTCAAAAAAGAGTTGATTGAGGATACCAAGCTGAGCACTAGCATGCTGGAATGTAATGTGTGTTATCGTGAATTTGAAGACGAGATGCAGCTTAAAGCTCACATGAGGACTCATGGTATGGCATTTATTCGCTCACGGCGTGCCAATGCTCGCGATTCCGCCAGCAATTGAGTGTTCAGTTTGTGAGTATATTAAGCTTGCAAGAGGCAGTGATCCTCATGAGCCCCCACAGCTGCGGGGGCTCATGAGGATCTATGCTTCTTGTTCAGTGTGTTGCAGCCAGCGCAGGCTTATGAGGATCTATGCTTCTTAATGGCAAATATAAGCCTGAGAGCTGACATTATCTGGTCACTTCACACAGCTTGTTTGTTCATTGAATTTGATCTATGGTTTCTGAATATGAAACTATGTGCTGCTTTTCTCTTCCTGTTTTCTTTGTTTGTTTCTTGTTACAATTTTTAGAATTGGCCAGTTTGTTTTTTTAATTTCAAGTTTCCTTTATTTTTACGTTCTTTCAAGTTTTATTTTATATTCTTTTCCTTTCTGTTGAGTTAGGATAATTTTGATTTGCAACTGTTACACATTTAAATGTTGTTTGCTCTTTAGTATATTTTGTCAGTAACACAGTAATTGTAAATATCTTTTAGGCTTTATCAAGTGTGACGATATTGTCAATGTGTGCATTTTCTGGGACTTCTGCCTTTTTTCTATCATACAGTGCTTTCAGAAATTTTGGCTCACGTGCGATAGGTAAAGGGCCAGTGGTCATCCGTTCAGCGTCCACTGTTGTCTGTCCGCTGTCATCCATAATGTTGACAGTTTCTCTGAGACTATTCAAGCCACAGACTTCAAATGTGGCCCAAGAACAATTCATAGCAAGACCTTTCTAAACATACCAATTTCAGTGACCTTTCTCAAAGGTCAATGTCACGGGGATCAGGAAATAGGTTAAAAAAAAGAGCCATATTCTGGCAAAATATGTAATTTTCTCTAAAATGTGTATTTTTTCAAAAAATACCCACCAATGGCATTACTGTTAGGAAGGTACACTTAGCTTACCGATTTCAGTTAGTTACTTATTTGCGTTTAACGCCGAGCAGTCGCTTACCGATTTCAGCTTAAGACCCCTTGTGTGTACCTACACGACAAGGGAAGAAACTCTTAGTTGTTACCATGCTACCTGGGTAGCCTCCCTTCTTCCTATAAGGCCACATGAGCCGTGGTGCCACACCAGTCTTACTCTTAGCTTACTGTGGGCAGGCGGGAGAGTCCTTTGAGTAATGCCATCGGTAGGTATTTTTCGAAAAAATATATTTTAGAGAAAAATACATTTATTTCCTCACAATGACCTACCGATGGCATTACTGTTAGGAAGAATTACGAAAAGGTGGCGGGTGCCGCCAAAGGACAAGAAACGTATTGCCCCTTACATGTACTCAACCGAAACAACGGGATCCACTCCCGACGATTTCAGTTAAGCGTTACCTAGGTGCTAGGAGGGAGTGCTGGGCTGCGGAGAGATCCCCCACCAGAGCCAGGTCCTTCCGCTGGCCGGCGAGGTCCCTCAGATAGAAGCGGGCAAAGGTGGATTCAGTACGCCAGCCCATTGCCGCAATAATGTCCTTCACCGCACAGTTGCGATCGAAAGCTAGGCTCGTAGCGACGACCCCACCCGGGTCTGCCCTGGGGGACTTGGGTGGGGTTAACTACTTTTTAGTTCCCATGGTCACCCTGGTCAGCCCCACAGGGTGGGTTTCCCTTCTACTTTGGGGCATGTGTTTCTGTCTACCCTTGGTCCATTCACCTGTATTTTCCTTTTTAAAACTCTCCCTTCTGTCTGCGCTGCCTGTAGCTCTTGATATTGGATGCGTGTTGCTAAATGGTCTCAGCTTTATTTAGGCCCCATGTGTTAGGTTTATTTAACGTATTGGACCGGCTGGCGACATACATTCAATGTTCTGTTTAGTGTTTTTTCACAAGCAGTGCAGGCACGTCCTGAGAAAGTCTTGTTGCTGTTAGGACGTTAAGCAATGTACAATCAATCAATCGTAGCGACGGCTCTGATCTTGTGCACTCGGATCCGCAGCTTCTTTGGTCCCGCTGAGGAGAGGTTTTCGTAAGCCGAGTGGATGACCCCATGCAGCCAAGATGATACCGTCTGTGCCGAAATGTCCTCCTTACCTCGGGACAAGGGGAAGAAAAGGCAGGACCGTCCTCTCCTGTAAGGTTTTGCTCGGCGCAGGTAGATTTTCAAGGCCCTGACAGGGTCCTGCCGATGCGCCTCCTGCAAACCATCCCTGTCTGGGAGTGGGAGCAGGTTGACCACTTGCGTACCAGAGGGAAGCCTGTTCTTGGCTATGAAGGCCAGGTTGGTCAGGAGTACTGAGCCATCAGTCCTGAACTGCAGACAGGCGGGGTCAACTGATAGTGCGTGTAGCTCGCTCACTCTAGCTGCCATAGTCAAGGCCAGGAGGAAGCAGGTCTTCCTAGTCACGTCCGCCAAGCGCGTTAAAGGTAGCAGTTCAAACCTGTCCGAATTGAGCCAAGTTAGGACCCAGGACAGATCCAAGCGAGGAACCAACGAGCGAATAACCGGCCGTTGAAGCTCGAAGTGGGTTAACAGGTCTGAGAGATCCTTGCACACTCTGGGTCTGCTTGTCCCAAATGACGGTAGGTGCCCCTGACCATGGCGCGGTAACCCTTGATGGTTATTGGCGCCAAGTTCTTCTCCTTGAATAACCATAGGAAGAACTCGGCCAGCATCGTTAGATCTGTGGTGGGGGAGGTGGGGGGGGGGGGGGGAGGTGTCTAGCAGTGCACCATGCTTGGAGGACTCTCCACTTCCCTTCTTAAACCTTGCGGGTGGACAGTCTGCGGGCTGCAGCGATAGCTTTCAACACTGCATCCGAGAAATCTCTTCCTGCGAGGGCCTCCCGCACAATCTCCATTCGTGTAGGGCCAGTCTTTCCGGGCATGGGTTGAAGAGATCTTGCCTGGGTTGTCGCAGCATCGTGCGAGGCGTTGGCAACTCTACGGGAGGTTCCGTGGAGAGACTCAGTAGATCTGTCGTCCACGCCTTGTCCCACCTGAACGAGGCTACCAGAAGGAATACCGTGGCGCAGCCCATTAGCTCCTTCACGACCTTGGGCACCAGCACCGTGGGTGGATAGGCGTAGGCCACGAGGCCCTCCCAGGAGACGGCCAGGGCGTCTACTGCCCAAGCGACAGGATCTGGAATCAGTGAAACGAACACCGGAAGTTGCCTGTTCCACCTCGTAGCGAAGAGGTCGACCAACGGAGTCTCCCAGCGGATACAGATCATCCTGAAGATCTCCGGACTGAGTGCCCACTCGGTGTGTAGGAGCTGACCCCGCCGCGAGAGAGAGTCCGCGAGGACATTCAGATGTGTCGCGCTCAGATGTGTCGCGCTCAGAGGGAGATGCCGTGATCCCTGCACCACAACATCAACTGGTATAGCAGCATGCAGAGTGTTGGGGAGTGCGTACCGCCCTGCTTCTGAATGTAGGACACTACTATGGAGTTGTCGGAGAGGACCAGTACCTCCTGCAGGATGGAGAACTCTCCTCGGATCTTTGATTTTCCGAGGAAAGCTAGCGTCACTTCCGAGAAAATGAAATAGAGTTCCGAGAAAAATTCGCGAAACCCATTTTCTCCAAGTCTTGATCCGAGTTCCAAAGTAGGACGAGTTCAGGTCCATGTCCAGCTTTTACTTTCTCGTCACAGAACATAGCGCCCATGAGTGTAACGTTGTATGCACTGCCCAATATAAGGCTTACTCACAGGGCTTCTATTTTTGTGCGTCTGTGACGCACTAAAACTCAAAATCACGTACTGAAAATATAACTAAGGGGTAGTCAGACTCATTAAAATTCAGTGCATCTGCATCCGAGACGCATCATCCTTGTGCCACCATGCGTACCCTAACAGAGGTCGGTGACAGTCATTCTACTTTTAGTGATGAGTTGGTTCGTTTAGCCACTCGCTTGGTCGCGTCTGCGTTCAGAATCGCCCTGACTCTGGGGTCCGTGCAAGTGTAACTGGATGGGCAAACTGTTAGTTTATGTGTGGTGTCAGCATGTTATTACAAAGTGCACGCTACATGTTGAATGCGTTACTTGCTGTGATGTCACCATTCATACTATTATGGGATATGGCATCGCGCGTTTCACTTTCGATCTTGAACGAAGTTGTAAATGGCGAAGCAAAAGCAAAGGAAGCTAGAATGCTTCGGATTCTTCAATCCAGCACCGTCTGATCTTGATAACCACTTAGAAGAAAGTTCCACTTCGACACCGCCGTCTCCATGGACAAGCGACAGTACCAGAAATGATGCCTCTGAGCCGTGTGTGGCACTGCCGCTGCGACGCAGTTTCAGTTCATGGCTGCGTGTATTTCCGTGTCTAAAGCACGACGGCACATGGATGACATGCGCAATATGCATGTTGGCAAACTCAAAAAGCAAGTCCAGAAATTTGAACAGAAATAAGTTTGTCAATTTTTTTTTATCATGGTCGATCCATCTTATGGTACACAGTTATTATCCAAAAGCTCTAAAATTGGAGAAATACGTCTTTCGGGTTAAATGGGTTGAAACCAACTTTTAAGTACATCAGTTCACACACATACACACACACACACACTCACACAGAGTTTAGACAAGTCAGACTTTGGTTGTCAATCTGCATTCAGCAGAAAAGACTATATTCTCAGTTACAATACATTATCAAATGATCATACAAATAAATATATGTTTTTCCGTGTGTGTGCGAGAGAGAGAGAGGGAGACAGGCTTTTGCACAACAGCTCACCAGTTAAAGAATCAATATCATGGAAAGGACACACACACACTGTGACAACAAATTTGAAGAGGAGAGAGCGAAATGAGTTAATTTATTTTAAAGAACATACAGATGATGCAGTTTTTCTTAAATAAATTTGCGGACCCTCTATTATGCTCAGATGGGGGTCTGTGTACCCTCTAAAATTTATACCTGGGGGTCTACAGACCCTATAACCTGTTGTAAAAACAGAAGCCCTGTAATTGCAATAATAAATACTCATCACTTGATTACAGTGGTTGAAAGCTATGTTGAACGTTTAGCGGTTCACTGGAAGTTCAGTCCTCTGTGTCGGCCATTAGTCTAGTGCGATACTGATCAATAGCCTGCCATGTCGTGCGTTTCACGATTGATTAACCGGGGAGACCCTTTGATGATGTATTAACTCTGTAATTTTGAGTTTGCATGTAGTCAAATTTGAGCCTTTTCTGTGTGCTATCACAAGAAGCCATAATATTTACCTCAGAAAATGAAAAATATCGATTATTTCCTGGGGGGGCTATGCCCCCCTGGGCCCCCTACTGGGGCTTTGTCCCTGGATCCCACCAGGGCCTAGGCGGCCCCTGAACCCTGGCCACTTTTCAGAGATTTTTACTTGAGCTTGTTTTCCACCCTGCTCCTGGTGTCTGAGGAGCATTTCCCAGTTGACGAGAGCCAACCAGACTGCCTTCAACTGCAGCCAGTTGATGTGTGTTCCCACGAGATCTGGGGGCCAAAGACCCGAGATGGTGGTGGAGTCCGGCAGTAGATGGGCACCCCACCCAGAGTGGCTCGCGTCTGTGCAGAGAGATAGCCGTGGGGACGGGGAGAAGAGGGGTACCCCCATAGTCATCCGGTCCATCAATCTCTGGAGGTGAGTCTTCACCAAGGGAGGAACTGGAACCAGTGCTGCAAGGTCCCCCGAGGACGGGCGCCAGTGTGCGAGGAGGTGTAGTTGGAGTGGGCGGGAATAAAGTCTGCCAAGGGGTAAGAGGTCTGCGGCGGCATTCAGGAGCTGGAGCCAAACCCTCGTCGGGACAGCGTCCACTAGGCACACGCGATGGGCCAAGTTAGAGCTGAAGCATCCTGATTCCGCAGCAGTAGATCGTCCAGGTAGTTGGGGGTGGGACTGGAAGACGTCTGTCTGGCCTTGGCCACCACCGCATCCATTATTCTTGTAAAGATCCTGGGGCTTAGGTTCAGTCCGAAGGGGAGCGCTCTGAACTGGTAAACCACTCCTTGGAAGGCGAACCATAGGTAGCGTCGCGCCAACGGGTGTATGAGAACGTGGAGGTAAGCATCCGTGAGATCGATGCTGACAGGCTGGATGGAGGCCCTCAAATGCTCTCGCTGTTTCCATATGAAAGGAAGGGGCCGAAATGTACTTGTTTAGACCTGAGATGTCTATGACCGGTTGCCACTTCCCGCCTGGTTTGGGAACCACAAAGAGGCAGCTGTAAAAAGCCGGGGAGTCATGTCAGGAAATCACCTCTGTGGCGGCCTTCCAGACTAAGGCTGTGATCTTGCCCCATAGGGCCTCTGCCTTGAATGGATCGGCTGGTACTTGAGTCCACATCGGAGAGCGTCTTAGAGGGGGAGATTGTCGAAAGGAGATACGAAGGCCGTCCGAGATAGTGGTGAGGATCCAGGAGTCGTCTGGCAGCAGCGCTCGCCACCTGTCGCTGCACAGCGCCAGTCTCTCGCTGACCGGAGACCCCGAAGCTGTCGGTGGGAGCGAGAATGGGGAGGAGTCATTGAGCCCTGCCCCAGGAGGCGGCAGTGGTGGGCATGGAGAGTGGGCGACCGAAGAAAGGCTTTCTACGAGACCTGAAGCCACTGGTGGTTGTGGGGCAGAAGGAGGGTCTGACAGTCCGCAAGGTTGTGGGCAGTCTGAAAGCCGGTGGCGTCCGAACGAGGAGCACTAAGCCACAGATTCTTGGCTGCATCCTTCACCGTCTGCAACGCCGGTCCAAACAGCAGGGCCCCCCGACCGGTGCCTTATGGAGCTGCGTCTTGAGCGTCGCGGGTATGCTTGTGCAGTTGTGTAAGATGCCGTCTCTCCGCATAATGTCACAGTTTACCGTGGCTGCTAGGGTGTTTGCCGAGGTATGGTAAGCTGCCCGATTCGCTGCTGTCGCCAACGTCCAGATGTCGCGAAGGCAGGACGCACTAGAGCGACTAGAGTCCTCCATACACTGCATGACAGCCTGTGTTGCTAGCTCGAGGAAACCTGTGCAGGCCAGAGCGTTCCGCATGAGGCCCGTTGTCTTCTTGAGTCCAGGGAAAATTCCTTTCCGCGCAGCCATTTTGCCACCTGCCTGCATCTCCGCCCCGCTGTCCAGGTCGGTGTGGAGCACATGAAGAATTGTGAATGTCCAGTATACCATCTCTGTTTGAATTTGATCTCTACGTCTTCCGACCACAAGGAATCAGAGAAGAAACGCCTGTCCCCCAGCTTGCCTTGTAGAAGGTGAGCGTTGAAGGCATCAGTGAGATCTCGAAACCCCGGAGGCTGAGAGAGTGATTTGAAGCGCTTAGTCTGGTGATGCGTTTCGACCAGGGCCGAGGTCTTCCTCTTGGGGGGGGGGGGGGGGGGGGGGGGGGGGGCGGGAGAGAGAGGGGGGGGGGGAGGCATGCACACGTCCGGCGGCAGGAGGGTAGAGATCAGGCGAGCTGCGTCGTCCAGGGTCATAGAAGATTCCGAGCCTGGGAAGCCACGGACAGACGGGGTACGGGGAGGAGAAGATGAAGTGCCCCGCGCGTCATCGGAAGCCAAGGGGAGGAGAGCCGCACCGAGGTCGAACGGCGGGTCCGGGAGCCGAAGGCTGATGCTGAGTTTTCAGGGTGAAGGCTGAGAGACCAAAAGGACTCTGACGAATTCGCCCGCCAGGGTGGGGCAGGTCTGCTACTGACCGAGGGAGACTGGCGCTGGGGGGTCCGCTGGTGCTGGGAGAGCTCCGCAGGCTGGGGGCTGTGACGAGTCAGATCCCGCTGCTCCCCCGGGAGACATGGTCAACGAGTGTGGGAACTGGACTCGCTACAGTGCGTGCGCCGGTGAGCGTAGTCACCCGCTGAATCGTCTGACGTGGCGAGACGTCACTGCGGTGGGTCCTTGCATGGTGGGTGCAATGGGAAGAGGAAAAACCTGGCTTGATAACTGCACCCCGGGCTCTGAGGGGGCCAGGACAACGTGGTCGAGGGCCGCCTGGGGGAAAGGTGTCATGAGCGAGGAGAGTCCCCCGTAGACCGCGACCGGCAAGGAACTGAGGAGGTAGATGGTCCAGAGTGCCGCGAAGTTGTTGCGCTAGTAGATGGGCAATGAGAGGGCCGGGACTCAGCCGCGAGGCGGTGCTGGCTACGGTTCTGTCCGCCATCATCGTCTTTCCATTTTAACTTTTTAGGTCCCGCCAAATGCGCTTGACTTCTGAGCGGGTGGGGGGAGACGTATGGGGGTTGATAGAGCGAGAAAGATCTGATCTGATAGGGTGAGAAGAGGTCGCCACTGGTTGGTGCTTGCTCCGGGGTCGTCTGCCGTCATCCTCCATCTGTGCGTCCTTTCGTCTCGCGCTGGGCAAGGAACTCATACCCCTGTGGCTGCCTCTAGCCGGGGAGGGGGATGTCAGGCCCCGCAAACCAGACTGACCTGAGGAGCGGGTGGGGAGCGTCACCTGGGAGACAACCGAGCGTAATAGAGCTGACCTGATCCGACGTGTAGAGGACCCCACAATGTCGGAGACTGCCTGTCTAGGTCCTGGGGCAGACTCGGGAGTGGGAAAAGAGGCGTCCTCTAGTTGCCCTTCCACCGACCGAGGTGGAGAAGGCGTAGGCTCCAGGGCGGCCACCGGTCGTTCTCTCCTGTAGAAGTGCCAAAGCTGGGACCAACGTTCCTCTCTCCAGGAGACACACATATCGCAGGTCCAGGAAGAAGAACAGCCGGAGCAGGTAGGCAATGCACATGTGCGTCACTAGGCCACTGGAAATTCTTGCATCTCCGGCAGGTTTGTACTTGTAGAACAGACATGGTCCAAGAAGGGACCAATGTTTTAGGTAGAGTTGAGTCACACGAGACGAGTAAGTCAAAGGCCAAAACCGGTAACGATCCGTCGTCCGTGAAGCTAGGTGTAAGACTGGTGTGGCACCAGGGCTCGCGTGGCCTTATAGGAGGAAGGAAGGCTACCCAGGTAGCATGGTAACAACTAAGAGTTGCTTCCCTTGTCGTGTAGGTACATTCAAGGGGTCTTGGGCTAAAATCTATAAGCTAAGTGTACCTTCCTAACAGTAATGCCATCGGTAGGTCATTTTGAGGAAATAATTGTGTTTTCTCAAATACTATTCACAACTTCAAACTCAAACTTGGTACATAGATACCTGATGTAAGACTTCCTATGTATACTAATTTGGATGAACCTCTTGAAAGGTCAGAGGTCACAAGAGACCAGGAAATAGATTTTAAAAAAACTAGCCAATTTTTAACGAAACTTGTTTTTTCTCAAATACCATTCAAAATTGCAAACCCAAACTTTGTAGCACAGATTTACCTGATTGTAAGACCTTCCTATACATACTAATTTGGATAATAATAACAATAATTTATTATTATATAGGCGCTTCATCCAGTTCTGTGAATCAGCTCAAAGTGCTGTGAACTGAACCCAACACGCATTCTGACGTGAAACGCACATATTCGCTCTGAAGACCCCTTGGAAAGATCAAGGGTCACAAAATGAGGAAATGTCACAATAGCCTTTTTTGGCTCATGTGCAAAGCAAAAGTGAATGTTTTGGGCCAGTGGTCATCCGTCGGCCATCAGCCGTGGGAAACTTTAACATTGGCATTTTCTTGGAAACTATTCAAGCCACAGTCTTCAAACTTGGCCCAATGATACTGTGTGGCAAGACCTTTTTAAACATACCAATTTGAGTGACCTCTTGCAAAGGTCAAGGACACAGGGGACGAGGAAATAGGTCAAAAATAGCTATACAACTTCAAACCCAAACTTGGTGCAAAGATACCTGATGGTAAGATTTTTCTATGCATACTCATTTGGTTGATCCCTCGGAAAGGTCAAGGGTCATGAGAGCTTAGGAAATAGATCCAAACAGTCACAAGAGCGCAGGAAATGGGTCCAAAAATATCCATTTTTTGACAAGATGTTTTTTTCTCAAATACTATTCACAACTTCAAACCCAAACCTGGTACAGAGATACCTGATGATAAGACCTATCTATGCATACTAATTTGGATGACCCTTGGAAAAGGTCAAGGGTCACGAGGTCGACAAATGAGTATAAAATGTCAGTTTTTGATAAAATTGTAGTTATCAACATTTTTCAAATTTGGCACAAAGGTAGCTGATGATAAGCCCTTCTTATGTATACTAATTTAGTTGACTCATTGCAAGGCTCAGGGGTCATGTGGGTTTGACAGATGTGTGAAAACTGATTCAATTTTGAGAAAATATGGATTTTGTTGGTGCAGAAGCCATTCCTTATTGTGCACGTGTGGATCAGTCATACATGTAAGCCCTAAGGGCTTTGGAATTGCCTTTCTTGTTTTCTCAAATACTAATTACGGCTTCAAAACCAAACTTGCCCCAGATATCTGATGGTAAGACCTTTCTATGCATGTTAATTTGGATGACACCTCGTAAAGGTCAAGGGTCACAAGAGATCAGCAAATGATGCAAAAAGTGTCTTAAAAAAAATTTAATTTATATCACAACTTTTCAAACAAATTTGGCAAAAATGTAACTGATGATAAGACCTTTCGGTCCTTACTAATTTGGTTCACTACTCGCATAGGTCAAAGGTCACATGAAGTTGTTAAGAGTGAAAAATGCATAAACTTTGAGTAAACATGGATTTTGTGGGGTACCAAAAAGCCAATCTTATGTTAGAACACTTTGAACACTTGCTCATTTCAGTGACCTGTCAGAGAGGTCAAGGAGTTGGAAAGGTCAAGTGTCAATGGTCAGATCTGTTATGTGGATCAGTCATGCACGTTAGCCTTAAGGGCTTTGCCAATCTTTTTTTTTTAATTGAATATCTTCCTCTGTAAGGTGTAGACTGTGCATAAGATGTCACATTGGGAGAGAGAGAGACAGACTGTAAAATTGGATGACAAGACATAGATCCTATTGAGCCCCTGCTGACAGTAGGGATTCATGAGGATCTACATGTATGTCTCTTGCAGGTGACCCCATTTTTTTTAACCCCTCAGCTGTTGGTCGTGACTTTTTTTGAGGTGATTCCTGCTGGAATCACCTTCACAAAGGTCACTGCTGACAGGCAAAGGGTTGGGTTCATCCAGTGTCTGCTGCCCTGAACACAAATAGCCCTTAAATCGTTCTACCCCAGACACACCACAGGAAGATAAAGATCGACCATGATAGTTCAAGGGTGATGCTAGAATAGCTTGGCGCCTATGGGCGGCAAGCTATTCTGGCATCACATACCCTTGAACTATCATGGTTGATCTGTGTCCTGCACTGCAACGCAGTCTTCAGAGGACAACGGCAAAATTTAAGGATTTTGGTGTTGGGGTAGAATGAGTTAAGTCAAACTCAGCACAGTGGGTGCTGTTCTTTGTAGACTACACAGCAGTTAATCAGACAGATCGACCATGATAGTTCAAGGATGGTGCCAGAAGAGCTTGGTGCCTCCAGGTGCCAAGCTGTTCCAGCACCGCCCTTAAACTATCATGGTCAAACAATCTCCTGTTGAAGTGTGACATTAATGAACTGCTGATGACATTTTGATTAAAACAGTGACTCGTGATGTGTTCACGCTTTATTTCTTAAAATTATGGTAAAAATAAAAAGTTTACAGCTTAACGTATAAAACAAGGGCCTTTAAAACATAGGTCCTGTTTGTTTTTGCTGTACGTGTTATCATATGTTTACGTAAATGTGTACCACATTACCAATACACAGTAAGAATTATATATAAATCGTAATTCAGTTGTCTTGCTACTAAAACGTGCACTCATATTCTTACACAAACACACGTACACACTTGTGGCCTTCAAGTGCAGAATAACATTCATATCATAAAAAGTGTCGCCTGTCATTAAAGATGCAACCAAATAACTGATGGTCTGCAATGATGTGTGATCTCTCATAACCCATTGTGTTCCCAGGTACGAAATACCCACATTTTGGAGTTGTCCTCTGAGGCCTGCATTACAATTCAGGAGACAGATCGACCATGATAGTTTAAGGATGGTACCAGAATAGCTTGGCACCTATAGGCACCAAGCTATTCTGGAACCACCCTTGAACTATCATGGTCCATCCCCATCTTGCTGTGGTGTGTCGGGCCTGAATCAGTTATAAACTGAATTTAGCATCTTTGTGCATTTACCCCCACACCATTTATGGGAGTAATTCCACAGACAAACCCAGTTGAGGAGTATGTCACAAGTACATTTCTAGTCAAATGAGATGCTAAGAAGTGACTTGTGGCATACTCCCTGAGTGGGTTTATCTGGGAAGTAATCCTGCAGACGGTATGGGACAGTCAGAACTTGTGTGATAAAAATAAATATTTCTGAATTGGCGCCAGGAAAGTAGAGTCCACATTAAAGCATATGCACAAAACCAGTTCAGAAAGTGTGATGAAACACAAATTTCTAAACTGGTGTTAGAAAAAGCAGACTAAAAATTTCAAAATAAATATTTTCAACGGGTATTGCCAAAACAAGACTGCAAGAATTACAGCATGGTTGCACAAAGCCGGTTAAGAATGTGATTGTATATGACCAAAATAAATATTTCTAATTGAAGTCAGGAAAACAGACTACAACTTTCAGCATATGCACCAAGCCAGACTATTTATGCACAAGTACCCTATGTACAGTTTCCAACTTTACACACTATATCATACAGCTTACTTGCAACAGTACAATACAACTGTACGAAGCATCTTAAATAATAGCTACCATACAAAGCTTTTAAAAAAAAGGGTTTCTCTCAACAACAAAATTCAAAACTGCCAAGGAACATCTTTCATCAATTGATCAAAATGTGACAGTTTGATTTGCCATAACAGTCGGTGACCTGACCCCTTCACTACACATGGCCGCATATCGTGTTTTTGTAACTTCAACATCAAAGAGCCAACAGAAAAACATGGACACAAAGTCTTTTCTGCAAGAGGCAGAGATCCTCATGAGCCCCCTCCACTGCAGGGCCTCGTGAGGAATTGTCTTGCACCTGGATTGTGTTCACCTTTTCTCGGCAGTCAAGGGGGTTAATCCCAGATTATTTCCTCAATCTGAGAAAAAATGTAAATTAGAAAACTGTGCCAGTCTGCCAAGCTGGAGGCATGGATTTTACTGCACCAATGCTCAGTTTGACAAAATAGTGATACAGGCAAAGAAAAGTGGTGTTTTTGTTTTTCTTTAACTGGTTCTTTCCATCTCTTCTGTACAAAACCTCTCCCAACCAAAGCGCCATGAGCATTCTACCACAGGATGGATAATTATAGGCGCAACACAAATGAACAAAAATCATCTTTCCATCTGCTAGTAAAATTGTAATGCTGCAGTTTTCTTCGCTACTCACAAATCTTGTGCAGTAATCAAGGTTAAAAAAATGTGCTATCAAATTGGAGAAAAAAAATTGTGTTACACCACAGCTGTTTTATCCCCAAGACCCTACCGCAGGAGATGGATGGACCATGATAATTCAAGGGTAGTGCCAGATTAGCTTGGCACCTTCAGGCACCAAGCTAATCTGGCACTACCCTTGAATTACCACGGTCCATCCATCTCCTGCAACTGGTACATATTTGTCAGGTGACAACTCCAAAATTTGGGAAATGGGGCCTTGGGTTAAGTAACCACCTTTTTTTGCAAGAAAAATTGGTCTTAAAAGACCGGTGCTCATTAAAGATACAACCATATAAATGATGGTCTGCAATGATCATCCCAGTTACGAAATACCCACATGTTGGAGTTGTCCTCTGAGGACTGCATTACAATTCAGGAGACAGATCGACCATGATAGTTCAAGGGTGGTGCCAGAATAGCTTGGCGCCTATAGGCGCCAAGCTATTCTGGCCCCACCCTTGAACTGTCATGGTCCATCCACATCTTGCTGTGGTGTGTCGGGACTGAATCAATTAAGCTGGTCCCTCAAGACAGGTTCTGTTGTGCATAGCATTCACACATGGATGACATATATTGTATATACAAAGGGCACACCCAATATATATATAATACAAAGCAATATGCATCTGGAATGTTCTCTCTCAGCCCTACAGAAGAAAAACATTTCCTTTTGAGCAGCAAATAGATTTTAAAGTGACATTTGTAAAAAAAAAAAAAAAAAAGTCTGGATTTCACAAAGAAATACCCAAGAGGGAAAGAAACCTGCTTAGAAATACAAATGTGATACAGCTAACCCTTAAACTCCCAGAACTGAATGTTTTCCATTTTGGAGTTTTAGGGTTAAACAGTTGTACATGTCCTTTCTAACCATGTTTCTTTCTGGTTGGTATTTCCTGCAGTTTACACAGTTGCCAGTCATCTACTGGGTCTGGATTTTGGATTTCACAAGATCTTGAGACCGAGACAGGCTTTGCATGATAACTTAGGTCCATGTGTTTACCATTCTTTGATTTATGAATTTACAGCCATAAGATGTACACTTGCAGACCAGAGTACCAGTGGCTGCATGCAAATGAGGGCTAACCTCTTCATTGCCAGTAGATGCAGAATTGTGCTTTTGAAGTCATCACAACTTCAACATCAAACTCAAAGAAACCCAGGACTCCAAAGAACATGGATACAAAGTGCTTTCAGTTGAGAGGTGATATATATTTCTTGGCAGTTAACCCTTATCATTCGGAATACGCCAGTGTGTGAAATAAGTGTGACTAAAATAGTTCCAGGGTAGTGCCAGAATAGCTTGGCACCACCCTTGAACTAAAGCCACTGGTCTATGTCCCTATCTGTAAGTACTATAATGTAGCTTGCATGTGGCAGTGTACAAATTTGAAGCTTTTAGCCTCGGTATGATATGGGTTAAGAGGCTAATAGCAGTTTTCCTTGATTCCATCTACAAAATGGCCCAACGCCTTCAGATTCAATGACAGAGAATGGGGCCGGCAAGAGGCAAGGATTTTCACAGCCCCTGCAACCTGTGAGGGCTCATGAGGATCTCTGCCTCAGGCAGATGGAGTAGATTCATTCATGAAGTCGTGAGTTAATATTGCCACAGAATTGCAATTCAAACTTGCAGATCTACATATATACAATCAGATACACTACAACTTGCACATTTCAGAAGTATTACACACAAAGGGGAAATGAAAACAAAAATGAGAAGCAACTGCACAGTAAAAAAAAAATTAATTTCATGAGACTGCAAAAGGAAAGAAAATGCACACAGCTAAACTTAAAGCTACAGAAACTAATACTGTTTAACCCCTTGACTGCTTCTGACGATACCCATCAAGGCAAGAAAAGACGTAGTTTCCCATCTTTCACTTCAGTAGCAGTCATGGTGTTAACCCTTTGTCAGCCGCGTTTCTTGTCAAGGTGATTCCTTTGCATGAATCGCTTTGACTAAAAATGTGACCGTCGGCCAAACGATTAAACCCTTGTGCGTGAACCAACTGGTATTTCAACAGTACTGATGGCTGCATGCATAAGGGGGATTAAAAAATACAATAAATAAGCACCGTTACTGAGATAATTTCAACTGTACAAAGCCCTGTACTGATAAAGCTACTGACGTTCAACTGGCGAAAGAGGTATATACAATGTAACACAAGATAGGACAATCTCAAATCCTAAAGTTTTGTTCTTAGCCCCAATGCCCTTCAGCTGGAGATGATGGATTGATCATTATAATTGAAGGGTAGTGCCAGATGAGCTTGGTGCCTGAAGGCGCCAAGCTCAGCTCACACTTCCTTTGAATTATCATGCTTGATCGGTCTCGTACAACTGGTACATAGTCGTTAGATAACATGTCCAAAATTTGGGAAATGCAGCCATGGGGTTATATGGTTAATAAAGACTGAATGATGTAATTAGCATTGAAGAAATATTGTCATTACATCCTTCCCGAAGTGTCCCAATTAACTCATTCAGCCCCAACGCACCACAGCAAGACATGGATTGAGCATGATAGTTCAAGGGTGGTGCCAGAATAGCTTGGCGCCAATAGGCGCCAAGCTATTCTGGCACCACCCTTGAACTATCATGCTCGATCTGTCTCTGGAATTGTAATACAATCTTTCAGAGGGCAACTTCAAAATTTGGGGATTGCGGTCCTTGGTATAGAATGAGTTGAAGATTACACTTTACCACAGGGTACGAGGCTTGGGGTCTTTGATGTGTGAGGAAGTACAAGGAAGTACATGCATTAATACTGTATACTATCACATTATCAAGTGTACAGAACGGATTATAATGTGTATACAGTATGAGAAAAAACAAAGATAAACCAACTAATACATGTTAACCCATTTAACACCAAGGCCACATTTTCTTAATTTTACAAGTGTCACATCACAATTATGAACCAGTTCCAGAAGATAGATCAGCCATGATAATTCAAGGGTAGTGCCAGATTAGCTTGGTGCCTTATGGCGCCAAGCTAATCTGGCACTACCCTTGAATAATCATGGCTGATCCACCTCCGGCTATAGGGTGCCGGGGCTAAATGGGTTAGCCACCACTACCACACTGTATATCCATACACCATTCCATACTGGAAATCCACATGCCAACCATCAAACTCGAAGCCTTACAGATCCACTATTCAGTCAAATAATAAGCTTCAATTCAAAGGAAATATTCATTTTTCTCTAAAAGGTATTTTTTCGAAAAATACTTACCGATGACATGACTTTGTGGAAATGTCTACTACTAGCTCAATTTTAGCCTACTTACCCGTTGTGTGCCTACACAACCCGCTAGGCACTCGGGGAACCCCAGAGGGGCCGAGAGTTATCTCCCGCTCCTTCCTTACCAGTTCCTGTCACGAGACCAACCAGTCAGATACTTCGCTCGAAAGCGGCAAGCGGGGCAGGTGGGAGGGCCATCCGAGTCATGTCATCGGTAAGTATTTTTCGAAAAAATACCTTTTAGAGAAAAATGAATTTGTTTCCTCAAAAACATTACCGATGACATGACTTTGTGGAAGAATTGCGATGAGGCGGAGGGTGCCGCATGACAACTCCCTAGGAGGGAAAAGAGCCGTCCTCCCAGTCGCAAACTCCCGACAATTTTAGCGAAGTGCATACCAACGGCGCAGGTGGCGCCGGGAGGGAGTGTTGCGCCGCGGCGATGTCCCCCACCATTGCGAGATTCTCTCGCTGGCCCGCCAGGTCCCTGAGGTAGAAGCGGGCGAATACAGATTCAGTCTTCCCGTCCAAGGTAGCCACGATGTCCGTGACAGCGCATTTTCTAACAAACGTGGCGCTCGTGGCCATGGCTCGTACCTCGTGTGCGCATATGTGCAGCCTCTTCGCTCCCTGCAGGGAGAAATCTTGATAGGCGGAGCAAATGACTCAGGGGGCCAGGAAGAGAACGTCTGGGCCGTTATGTCATTCCGCCGATCTCAGAGGTAGGGAGAGGCGTGCACGCCCTCTGCGGAAGGCTTTAGATCGTCGCAGAGCAGTCAAAGGTGCGCACGGGATCCTGTTACCTGGTCTCCTGTGACAGGGGTTTGTTTCATAGCGGCCGTAAGGTAAAACCTGCGGCGCAGTCAGAGGGACCTGTTTGGCAAGGAAGGCCGGGGCAGTGAGAAGTAGCACGGACCCGTCCGCTCAGAACTGTAAGCAGATAGGACGCGCCTAAGCGCGTGTAGCTCGCTCCCCCGCGAGGTGGTAGCCCGGGCCAGCAGGAAGCACGTGTAGCGTGTCACATCTGCGCACGGGCCGCTGTAAGGGTTCGAATCGGGCAGAATTCAACCACGTTAGCACCCAGGGTAGGTCCCAGCGGGGAAGGAGCGAGCGGTAGGCCTGGTGCGGCTGCCGAAGTGTCCGATAAGGTCGGCGAGTCTGTGCAGGCGCCCGGGTCTGGGTGTCCGCGGTGTCAGCGTGTAAGCGAGCCTGGACAGGTGACCCCGCACCGTGAAGGGCTAGATCTAGGTCTCAGCCGAGCCCGATAGAGCTCCGCCAGCTGCGGATACGACAAATCCGTGAGGTTCAGGCTGTGATCGGTGCATCAGGAAAACAGGACTCGCCATGTCCCACGTAGGCTCGAATGGCCGAAGGTCTGGGGGCCGCAGCGATCGCCTCCACCGCTGTACCCGAGTAGCCTCTAGCACCGAGGGCTTGCCGCACACCTCCAGTCGTGAAGGATGAGCCGCTCCGGGCAGGGAGGAACAGCGGCTGGCGCAGTGGCTTGAGCATGGTGCGAGGAGTGGGAAGGCGCATGGGGGGGGGGGGGGGGGGGGCGCCCGTGGCGAGGCTGAGAAGGGCCGGTGTTCCTGTGGCGGATCCAGGCGAACGGAGCGACTAACAGGAGGGCCGCCGGGCAGCGCCGAAGGTTGAGGAGGACTTTGGGTACGAGGATCGTCGAGGAAAGGCGGAGGCCGCCAGGACGTCCCAGAGAATGGAGCGCGCATCGACAGCCCAAGCCCAGGGATCGGGAATCGGGGCGACGAAGACGGGAAGCCTAAGGTTCCACCTTGTGGCGAACCAGTCGACCTGGGGAGACTCCTAACGGGCGCGGGTCCACCGAAAGATGTCCTGCCGAAGGGTCCAATCCGCATGCAAGAGCTGGCCGCGACGGGACAGCGAGTCGGTCCCGACGTACAGCTGTCCGGGAATGTGTCGGGCTCGCCAAGAAGGTCCGGTCCTCGCACCAACCCCAGCTCTGGTAGAGAAGCATACCAAGCTCGAGAGAGCATGTGCCACCTTGTACCTGGAAGTAATCCACCAAAGGTGTGTTGTCAGAGAGGGCGAGCAGCTCCTGGTGTCTGAGGAGGTCATCCCAGCAATGAAGGGCTCGTCAATGGCCTGCATCACTGGCCGGACGATGAGATAGTGCGTTAATCCGAGGGCCGAGGGCCGGAAGTCAAGGGGAACCGCGGCAGGAGATGAGCATTCCACGCAGAGAGGCTCGCGTCGAACCCAGAGAGTACTGGGGCGGAGAAGATGCCCGGGGAACTGCCGAATCCAGCCAAGCGGCGTCGGTCCACCGACGAAGGCGAGAGAATCTGGGGCACCAGCGCCATCGTCGATACGTCGCCGGAAGCCGGGCGCCCAAGGAGTAGGAGATGCTACTAGGAAGCCCCAAGTGCGTCAGGAGGTGCAGTAGCGCGTCCTTGTCTGTCGCGAGAGAGCTCTCAGACTGGCGACGAAGGAAGAGGTCGTCTGGGTAGATCGACGTCGGACTGGAGGAGGACTGTCGGGCCTTGGCGACTAAGGAGTCCATCGGCCCGGTGAACCGCCACGGCAGAGGTTGAGACCGAACGGGAGCGCGGGAAACTGGATTAGACGCCGTCGATCGCGACCAGCGAACTTCCTGGGGGCCTGGAGCATCGAGACAGCAGGTACACATCGGAAAGGTCCAAGCCGCCTGCGCAGTCTAAGGCTGGCCCGCTGCTTTCAGGGCTCTGGCAGTCTCCGTCCGGAAGGAGGGCCGAAATCTGTACAGGCCGAGAGAAGAAACCTGACGCCACTTCCTCCAGGCTTCGGAACGAAAAATCGGCGGCTGTAGAAGGTTGGCGAGTCTGAGAATCGGAAAACCTCCGTGGCAACTTACCTGAGGGAGGAGACACCTCCCGCCGCGCGGAGGCCTCAGCGAAACACGGGGAACATGAGACCTCGAGGGAAAAGGACGGCCAAGACGGGGTCAGGGCACAGTCGGCGGAGGCAGCGAAGCGTAGACCGACGCGAGGTAGGCGGCGCGGTAGGCGACTCCGCTAAGAAGAGCCGATCAACCCGGCGGCGTGATAGAAGGAAGCCAGGCGTCTTCCACACGACGAACCAGGGCTTGAGTGAGCAGCTCCAGGAACGCATCGCAGGCTAAGGTGTTCCGCACCAGGGACGCAGTCAAATCCAGGCCACGAGGGGGGGAACGGGGAAGAAGAGCGGAGCCGCCAGCTTGCGACACGGCAGGGGGGTCCATCGCAGGAAGAGGGATGGAGGAAGCCTGGGAATGGCCGGCATACCAGTCCCGACGGAAGGTGATGTCCAGGCCAGCCGGCCAGCGACGAACGGAGAAGAACACCGGCCCTCGAGACGCAGGAAGTTGCAGGTGCGCTGAGAAGGCATCTCGCAGCTCCTCAAATCCAGGCGGCTGGGGAAGCGACTTGAACCTCTTAACTTGACGCTCGGCATCCACCAAGGCAGAGACCTTCCTCTTCAGGGGGTGAGAGGCTGGGCAGGAGTCCGCTGGCAGAGTGGCTGCGGTGATCCTGGCGGCTTCATCCAAAGCTAAGAGGGTCTCCGCACGGGACGACGACGGAAGGGTCGAGGGGACATCAACACCGACGTCGGCGGGCGAAAGGGAGCGACCATCCTCACCCAACAGGGCTGAGACGGAGTCCTCGGGCAGCAAACTGATGGCTTCTTCGCCCAGGGGGCGGCGAGAAGGCGGGCGAGGCACTGAGGAAGGCCGAAGCTTGGGCGGGGACGCGTGTCGAACCTCGCGGGAAGCCCGGGAACGAGCCGGCAGCGACGACGGAGGCGGGGATCGCCGAGGCGAACGCGAGAAGAAGCGATGAGGGGTCCTGTCCGGTGCGCGGGAACGACGTCTGGACGAAGGACGGCGGACAACCGAAGAGGGGCGCCGATGAAGGCGGCGACGCGGCGGACGCATCGAACGGTGCGAGCGCGAATGCGCACGCAACGAGGAGTGGCAGTGGGAGCGGCGACGATCCCGGTGCGGGGAATGATCCTTCCGGCGGCGCTCGCGGGCGAGCGCGAGTGTCTAGAACTGACGGTGGAACGGGATGAGTCAGGGGCGCGACTGTGTCGCGTAGGTTGAGGCTGAGGTCTCTCCTGGCCGGACTCAGTGAGAAGGGCTCTATGCCGGCGTACAGATCCTCCGGAAGGATCAGCGGGCTTATCGTGGAGAGAGAGAGAGGAGGAAGGCCAGTCAACGTGGGACGGCTCGTGGCGGACTGCTGCAGGCCGGGCTCAGTGAGGCGGGCGCTCTGCCGGTAAACAGACCCTCCGGAAGGGTCAGCGGGCGTGGCAGCAGTGGCAGTCCTCTGATCAGCCAGCAAGTGAACTGAAAGTGGAACGGTGAGAGTCGGGGCGCGACTGTGTCGCGCAGCTAAAGCTGACGCCTCTCTTGGCCAGACTCCGAGAGCAGGGCGCTATGCCGGCGTTCAGATCCTCCGGAAGGATCAGCGGCTTGTGGTGAGAGACGGGTGAGGAAGGCCAGTCAACGTGGGACGGCTCAGGGCAGACTGCTGCAGGCCGGGCTCAGTGAGGCGGGCGCTCTGCCGGCAAACAGACCCTCCGGAAGGGTCAGCGGGCGTGGCAGCAGTGGCGGTCCTCTGGTCAGCCAGCAACACCGAGTCCCAACAGGAATCCTTTCCGTGAGGCCAGGGCGGGAAAGGGCGGTCAGCACCGTAAGGGCTGCAGAAGTATCAACCGGAGCCGGAAGAGAGGAAGCAGGCAGGGGCCGCTCTCGTCGGTACAGGCCCCAGAGGTCCGACCAAACATATCCGGCCAGGTCGCACAGACATCACAAAGGTGGTCCGGGTAGCAGCCCGCACAAGGTAGGCAGACCGCATGGTCATCCGTCGGCACTGGAAGTTTCCCCATAGGGAGCACATAAGCATTTGGGTTCTGTAACAAGGGCATAGCAAGGTCGCAAACACAGGCAAGAGGGCGCCGAGCCCTCCTTTGTGATATCATTGTTTCATCTCACCAGCGCGACCGGGCATTCTCTTTTCAATTAGTGGGAATGGCATTTTTATCATATGCCCTTGATTATGCGTGCTGTGTACATGAAGGCGAGACAGGCAAACATAAGCCGAGTCTGTAGAAATTGACTAGATGGAATGAGTTAAGTCCATATCCCATTCCTGCCCCCCAGGGGATACGAACCCAGGATCTTTGGTATCAGTTTCAGCCCACTTAATCAAATTTCAAATACAAACGATTTTGAATTTCCAAAAACTACAGTAGCTCGCCTGAGCTTGCCCCCAGCACCACGTGAATGTTCTGTGTCTACGTACAGTGTGTGAGCGAATGCGCGTGATTCACGTGAGCGTGCTTGTTGGGTTCAGTACGCGGCGGCGCTTAGAGCCGAATTTCAATTGGGATAAAGCGCCTATTTAATGCGCTTATTATTATTATTATTATTATCTTACGACTGCCAGCACAGTGTCTTATCCACTAAGCTACCTCCCCCTGTCCACCAAGGAACCCCAGGCGCCGTGACCGCCGGCGCGTGAAACAATGGTTATACTCTCCAAGGGCTAAAGGGCCTTTAAGCTGGACGAACGGTACGTGAGTGCCGCCAGGCCCTACGAAAACCAGCGTCTGAAAGGCAAAATCAACTCGTAAGCTAACGAGGCAGAACCAGGAGAGAGAAGGCGACGTCCCGCTAGGAGAGTCGCAAGAAGGCTGTGCAAGGCACGGAAATTATTTCAATAGTTGGTGCCCTTATGTCGTAACCACAACGAAAGACGAGTCCCACGGCAGCCGGCTCTCAACCCGAGGGCCGGCTGTGGGTAGCTACCGTTACCTTACCTCCAAGCCGAAGCGGGAACGGGGGAAAGGGTAGCCATACAGCAGTCACAGCACGGAGGAGAGCCGAGGGAACCCGGAACGGCGCCAAGGAAGAAGCAGGCAGCGCTAGAAGGCGGCAGGCACGGAAGAGAAGTCGAAACGAGCGTAGGCAAGACGAAGACCGGTCGAGGCACAGCGGAGCAAAGCCCGACACGTCTTCTCGGCACGAGCGAAGTAGCAAGACTGGTTGGTCTCGTGACAGGAACTGGTAAGGAAGGAGCGGGAGATAACTCTCGGCCCCTCTGGGGTTCCCCGAGTGCCTAGCGGGTTGTGTAGGCACACAACGGGTAAGTAGGCTAAAATTGAGCTAGTAGTAGACATTTCCACAAAGTCATGTCATCGGTAATGTTTTTGAGGAAACAATTGCAAGAGTCTCGACAGGATTTCATTAATTGCTTCAGCACCAAGCAAACAGCAGTGGTACCATGTCAATCACTGGTAGAACCGACTTTTCCAGTATAACTTTCATACACCATTGACACGGAATCATCACATTCACAAATGCACGCCATGCACAAACCCAAAACACGTTCTGCACAGTCTAGAGCTCGGTACGCAATTCCAGATTGGACCCAGAAGTCGTGAAATGTCGCAAACACGACTTTCAAAGGTTCGTGCGCAAAGAGGTTAACCTCTTCACTGCCAGAAAAAATATGAACACTACCCGACTGCAAGAGGCAAAGAACCTCATGAGCCCCCGCAGGTGCGGGGGCTCATGAGGTTCTTTGCCGCTTGCTGACACTATTCATATCCGCGTTCCTTGCATTGATTAGACTATTTGGCGTTGATTCTGCCATGCTTTCAATAATTTTGCGTCCGCTGGCAGCGAAGGGGTTGAATAAACATTACCTACAGCTCTGTGCACAATTCTGGAATGTAATCTGCAGTCCTAAGAAGCTATGAAGCCATGTCTGAGGTGCGTTTCTCCTTTGCTGGTTATTTATTTGCATTTTTCGTGCTTGGCAGTTACCCATATGGTCCGGAATTCAACAATAACCACCCTGGTGCAAGCAACCACCAGTATTGTACACAATACTGGTGGTTGCATGCACAAAGGGGGTTAAAAACCCACAAGGGAACCTTGCACACAGTCTACAACTCGGTACACAATTCTGGATTGTACGTTGAATTCCTGAGAAGCTGGGATGCCCTGTCTGAGGGCATTGTGCCACCGTGACTGCGATTCGTGGACCGGTCAGAGACGCTGGGGGAGGGGCGGGACGATCGACTGTTTATATTTCCTCCTGCTAATGCTGATGCTTGACTGCTGTTGCCTTCTGACTATGGATGACCAAAAAATATATATATAAATTAAGAAACAAAAAAAAGCATAAACAAATCATGAATAAATATTAAGGCAATATCAGTGTCTAATGTACTCATTCAATTCAAGACTTGCACAATGTAGAGGAATTTGCATATTGGTGTTCCCTAGTAGATAAAAGGCTATCAGGCCAAAGACAGCTGCGTGGGCCCACTGCGCTGACTTGGCCATGATAGACTGGACAGGGGCCACTTAAGCGCCAGAGGGGCGTACTTTTGTTGGTGTGTGTGCTTCTTCTGCACACAAAATTTTTATTTTCATATTAATGTAAGGAAGAATTTGACCTTGAAAATATAAAATGAATTTTTCAATTAAAATGCATTTTTTTGAAAAATACTTACCGATGGTATTACACTTAGGAAATGGCTCTTAGCTGGCCTAATTTTAGCCAAATTTTGGTTGTGTCCGTATAAGGGGGTGTTGGCAGGAGTGGGGCGCCATAGACCATGCCAAACCCGAATAGCCTCCCCTTACTCACATCCGGTACAAGATTACCCAGCATACCCCAGTTTAGTTCTTAGCGAACTGCGGCAAGCGGGGCCGGAGGGAGGGACCTTCGAGTAATACCATCGGTAAGTATTTTTCAAAAAAATGCATTTTAATTGAAAAATTCATTTGTTTTCTCAAAACACATTACCGATGGTATTACACTTAGGAAGAATCACAAAGAGGAGGTGGGTGCCGCTATAGCGCCCCTACTGCCAACCACATTGCCCACAAACTCGCCCTCCTGCAGCACACTCCCGATAATTTTAGCTAAGATACCTGCGGCGCCTAGGGCGCCGGGAGGGAGTGTTGCGCTGCTGCGGTGTCTCCCACCAGCGAGAGGATCTGTCGCTGGGAGGAGAGGTCCCTCAGGTAGCAGCGGGCGAAAGTGGACTCCGCTCGCCATCTCATAGCCGCCACAAGACTTTGACTGCACCGGTGCTGTCGCAGCGGAACTTGCGGCCATGGCTCTGACCTCGTGCGCCGCGATGTGCAACATGTGGCATCAACAGGTCAACGTCCTGGAAGGCCGGGCGGATAACTCCCCGGAACCAGGAGGAGCAGGTCTGGGCTGAGATACCACGTCTACCTGTGGACAGAGGGAGAAAACAGGTGTGTGCGTCCCCCTGCGCCAGCTTGGTCTGGCGCAGGTACACACGGAAGACTCTCACCGGTTCCTATTGTCTGGGCTACTGAGTGGAATCTGACACTCGTACGGGCAGACAGACATAGACTGTAGGGCAGCCAAGGCGACCACGACTTGACCCTGAAGGCTGGTACCGTAGTAGTTGCACGGCGCCTTCCGTCCGTAACAGCCAGCCATCTGTGTGTGTGTGTGACGACAGCGCGTACGGATACTGACCCTGGAAGAGGTAAGGCTGTCACCGGGTTTTGAAGTCTGTTCTCCCGGGTGGCACCCAACACGCGCCGGGCGAAACAACTGTCGCCGTCATGTAGGCCGCGTCTCGTCCAGGCAGATGTGTCAGGTAGCTGTAGCATGAATCGGTCGACTGGCACTGCCAGCCACCCGGGTGTGTGGACAGCGTGCATAGTACTGAGCCTGGAGGTTGAGTCAAGGACTGCCCTGAAGCTCTCCTCCTTGAAACATCCGTCAGGCGCGTCATGTGCCGGGTTCCAACAGACGAGGTTGAGATCCCGTAAGCCCCCAAGGTAGAACTTGGTCCCTGCGCAGCACAGCGGGGCATTCCAAGCGAAGGGAGCCTCTGAAAGTGAGGTTTTGCAGCTACCCGGGTCGGATGAGCGAAATCGCCTGTAGGAGTCGGCGATCATGGTGAGATAGTCCTGAACGGTGAAAGGGGGCCGTCCTTAGGAGATGAAAAACCCCGAGGAAGCACCCTGCCAGCTGGGGCTTCGTCCAGTTCGGAAGGAAGAAGGTTGTCATTCCCGTCACACAGCGCTCGTCATCTACCCTCGCAACTCGACTGGTTGAGGGTCTGCGGGTTGTCTCGGTAGCACCCATGGCCGCCGTAGGAAGCCTCTGTGGAAGAGGGCTTGCCGCCCAATCTCCGGGTGCGCACCTACATCCCCCAACCTGCAACACAAGGAATGGCGGACAACCAAGCGTATAATTCGGCATTCAATCTCGATGGCGAGCAGTGGAGCTGGAAGATCTGGCCACAGCGACGCCTCCCCGCGCGGCAGGCCTCCAGCGCACTAGCCTCTCCCAAATACGCCCTCCTTCTCCAAGCAGAGGAGGTGTCAGGTTGAACGGTCATCCCCTAGTAAGTCATCCGTCCTAAGAGAGCTGAAGAAGGGACTGAGAGTCCCTCCTACACTGCCCTGCTCCCGTCTACTGGGAGTCCCACTCGAACAGGACGACCACGCACTCCATCCTCGACGGAATCCCGGCGAAGAAACACGTAGTACCTGTCCCGTAGCGTCGGCCCTCTAGTCGACGGCGAAGTGGGCATGATCCCAGCCTACCGCCCGGCTTGCCAACTGGTTACGACTTCGAAACTCGAGTTGTCCCAGGTCCTGGAGACGCACCGCTGCTCTCAGGTCTTTGTCTGGTATCTGCCGAGATGACGAGGCACTTGTGTCGAGTCGAAGGACGAAGATCGTGCTCCAATCTACCGTCTAGTGTAAGAGCTGCGTCGACCCTACTGCCACAGGCCCGAGCGCAACGACCTCTCAGGAACTAATTCCTGCCAAGTTGTCCCGTCTAACTCCCTGTACTTGCGCCCCCGGCCGCAGGATCCACAGCGCCGAATGGGTAACTTCCTGAAGGCACTACCGAGGGTAAGTCCATCCGCTCCGGTCCGGCGCTGCAGCCTGCCGGAACTCCAAGTCGCCGCCACCCAGGGAAGCGAACGCTTCCGCTAGGTCCCGAAGCTGTCGTCTAAGGAGGCGACAAGCGTGCCTGGTCACCGCTGACTACGGCCAGGCCCAAGCGAAGAGTAGCACCCCGTCAGGGAAATGAAGCGACTAGCCGCCAGTCATCTCAGGCGGAGCTAATCTGAACTGTGTGCATACCCCCAATGAAGACGGCGTCCGCAGTGAAGTCTGTCGGACCAGTCCTCCACCCGCGCTGACCTCTATCCCTCGCGCGCCTGGAGTATGCTGTCCCTGACGTTCACAGGAGTGTGCCGTTGGCGTCCCGTCGCCGCCTCCGTCTCTCGGATGTAAGTCGCCCAATCCGGTGCATCGGACAAACCGCGCCTCCGCGGAAGAGTGGTCCCTGCCAATCCTGTCTGACGGTCCACCGTGTTTTAAGAAGGCTGCTACATCCGGCGGCGCCCGCAGCGTGAATCAGCTGAGTGACAGGCCTTGAAAGCCTCCTTGTCGGTCTGCCCAGGGGGCCAAGAAGTTCTCCACTGCGCGGTGCCCTGCGTGGCCGACTCTCCACTCAGCCGCGCGTAATCGACCAGGACGGACGCAGCAACCGTTGGCAGCGGAAGAAGTAGGATCCAGCTGAAGCCACCAGCGCCTCCCCCGGCGCCCTGAAGCGGAGACCGAAGCCGACCAGAAGGGGCAGGGACTTGAATGCTTGGACGCGATGAGGGGACCTGCGTAGTCCCCGGCCCGAGTAGACTCTCCTGTAAATCTTCGCAGTAGACGGCGAACGCAAGACCTCTCGGAACTGCGAGCGTAGCGACGTAGAGAAGCTAACCTCGTCCAGCCACGGCGAATGACGTCCTCTGGCGTCCAGCGGGAACCGTATGTTCCGCCCGCAGGCGAAGGGATGTCCAACCCCTCCGAAGTCCGGGGAACTCCGGCCGGCGGCGATCCAACGAAGGCGGACCCCGCACTTGGAAGGAACAACGTAGTCTCAGGGGGCCGCTCCCCCGAACGGTGGCGAAAACTCGGAGAGCCCGTCTTTCCCTTGTGTAGCGAGCCATGGAACTGGGACGGCGTCTCCTGTTCCTCTCGTACCCCTGGCTTCTGTGAGGCGAGTCCCTGCTTCCGAAGGGGAACTGAAGATCATGAGCGAACGCCGGAACCCGGATCCCATCGTGAGGTCGTCTCTTCTGCACTGCATCTAGAGCGGCTCTCGTCTGCATGGTCGGCGCGAGGCGTGGCCCAACATCACCGAGCCGGGATCCTGCAGAGCGAAGTGCAGTGGTCCTGTAGCCCTTGCGGTCGCCACAAGCCATAAAAAACTGGTGAGCAGCCCGGGCGAGGGCGCCCAACCGAATAATAAGAAAAATTAAATTAATCAATGCTTAATGCATGAGCACACTTCGATTGTAATAGCCCTTAAGGGATAATCAAGTTATTGAATTAGATTAAAATATGGGAGACAGAATACCCCTCTGTTTTCTCATCTCTATTGCCCAAAGCAAGAAATCGGATTAGAGGTTCCAGGAACCTAACCTTGGAAGGATAAGAGGTGTCGCGCCCCCGCGGCCTGGCGAACCGCTGAGCCGCTGGGAAAGCAACCTTTTAACCCCTGTGTCGCGCACCACGATAAACGTACATACTCATACGTGTTTGCTACCGCGCCCACATGCCCTCACAGACACTAGACACTGTCCAGCGCCTGAGAAGCCGAGCAGTCGCTTCTGCATGTCCGTTTATGACTTGTCGTCTGGCCCGGGACTGGAAGCATCGTAGGTACGGTAGCCGACGCCAGCCCTCCGCAGTCAGTGATTACAAGCTTACTGGGCCGGGGCGCCTAGGTCACTGCCGTTGACATGGGCCCCACCTTGATGCTCTGTCCACCTGCTGTTTGTCCACTCTGGCCTGCGGAAGGACAGTGGAGCGGGTCACCCTTGAGGCCGGGTCCCGGGCCGGTGGAAGAATCATTGGTTTAGCCATGCAAGTAGAGGTTGTCAGCTACCTCTCCTGCTGCCCAGAGCCCAGAACAAGGTATTTTGTGCTTTACAGGTCCGGGACCACCTTGGGTCCCACCTTAAAACACTTGGGCGTCTCTGTCCGGCGATCTCTGACAGACGACATACTCTCTCTGTGGGACAGCAAGGCACTGCTTCTGATTGGGGTCCCCTTTGTTACTCTTGGGCGTCTCCGACAGGCGAGCTCTGAAAGACGCCGACCGCTCTCTGAGTGACAACTTGCCGACCTGGTTACCCCCTGGGTGCAGTCAGTGTACTTTCAACTGACTAAAAGTGTACTTTGGACTCACATGTGTATTATTCACAAGCCAGTGAGTTGTCAGTTTCTCCAAGATGTGTATTTGTGTATAACGTGCTCATGTATGTGTACCCCAAGCAAAATAGTGTACTACAATACGCCGAATGTGTATGGTAAACAGGTCTGGGCAACCAAGCCACTAAGGTAGCAACGCAATTTAGTAATATTTAGGTAAATACCCCTTGTCAATAGACAAACAGAGAATCCGCCACGACTTATTACTTTCGTATGAGGGAAGTGGCAACCAAGCCACTGCTTCCGTGGCCACGATCTCCGATAGGCGTCGCACGCTCTCTGTGGGACAGCAAGGCCACTGCTTGTGCCCTGGGTCCGACCTTGTGGCTGTCAGGCGTCTCCGCCCGGTATCTGATAGGCGTGGTACGCTCTCTGTGGGGAAACAAAGCCACTGCTCTGACTTGGGTCCCAGCTTGTCCCTGCCAGGTGTCACTGCCCGGCGATCTGATAGGCGTGGTACGCTCTCTGTGGGACCACGAAGTCCCTGCTTCGGACTTGGGTTTCGCCTTGTTACACTCTGATATCAGTGTCCGGCGATCTCTGATAGGCAACGTACGCTCTCTGCGGGACAACGAAGTCCATGCCTCTGACTTGGGACCCACCTTGTTCATCTCGGACATCAATGCCCGGCGGTCTCTGATAGGCGTCGTACGCTCTCTGCGGGACAACGAAGTCCCTGCTGCTGACTTGGGTCGCACCTTATAAACTCGGACATCAATGCCCGGCGATCTCGGATAGGCGTCGTACGCTCTCTGCGGGACAACGAAGTCCCTATCTCTGTGCGGGACAACGAAGCCCCTGTTCCTGACCTGAGGCGTCGTACGCTCTTTGCGGGACAACGAAGTCCCTATCTCTGTGCGTGACCACGAAGTCCCTGTTCCTGCCTTGAGGCGTCGTACGCTCTCTGCGGGACAACGAAGTCCCTATCTCTGTGCGGGTCAACGAAGTCCCTGTTTCTGACTTGAGGCGTCGTACGTTCTCTGCGGGACAACGAAGTCCCTATCTCTGTGCGGGACAACGAAGTCCCTGTTTCTGACTTGAGACGTCGAACGTTCTCTGCGGGACAACGAAGTCCCTATCTCTGTGCGGGACAACGAAGTCCCTGTTCCTGACGTGGGTCCCTCCTTGTTAGCTTGGACATCACTGTCGGCCGACCTCTGATAGAGTAGGACGCAACGGAGGTAAGCCCCCCCAGCGTTAACCATCTCTCTTCCAGTCATGAGGCGGACACCTCACCAGTGCGGGTCGACTCGCCTCCTGCTCAGGGAAGGCCCTCCGCATGCTCGTCCGAGGGGCCCTGAAAGTCGCCACACATCGTGCAGATCCGAACCTAGTTACTGCAACAAGAGGGTACAAGATGAAAGAGCGAGCGTGGCCTCTAAGGTCACGCAATAACAACGCGCGCGCGCTGGCGAATCGGACATAATTGAATATGAAGTCGAATCAAACGAGTGTACAGCGCGTGCCGACGCTCGGCGCTCCTTCCCACCCAAGGGCGCCGGTCGAGGGCATTCACCGAGATATTACCTGGCCATGGCGGAAAAAAGGAGCAAACCCACGTATCACCATATCGTAACAGCACGCCACACAGCCCGACCGGTTCGGAGCGCAGGCCGAAGCAGCGTCCGGAAGCCGCCAGTCACAGTCTCCATGGTACAAGCCGTAGGCCCGTAGAACACACAGGTCGACGAGGCGGCACAGCGTGAGCACTACTACTCCCAGTCACGCCACCACTCCACAGTTCAAGTCCCAACGAACGAACAGTCAAGGTCGAAACGACCGGCCAAGAACCAAAGCGGAGCTCGAACAGACACAACCTACTTCTGCCAGCTAAGAACTAAAACTGGGGTATGCTGGGTAATCTTGTACCGGATGTGAGTAAGGGGAGGCTATTCGGGTTTGGCATGGTCTATGGCGCCCCACTCCTGCCAACACCCCCTTATACGGACACAACCAAAATTTGGCTAAAATTAGGCCAGCTAAGAGCCATTTCCTAAGTGTAATACCATCGGTAATGTGTTTTGAGAAAACAATGCAAGGTTTGGATTTACAGTTTTTCGTCTTTCTGTCTGCCAGCTTTGACCCATGTGGCCACTAACAACTGCCGATGAACACACTGCAAACCTACCTGTTCCCTAGTATGCACTGAGAGCAGTCCCTGTAAATGCCTCCCCTCCCCCGGTGATGGCCCTGTGCGTCTGGGCGGCGTGTTCATGTGTCGTGGTGGTGTACCCTGGATTGGGGTAGACATGCCTTGGTTTTGGGTTGACGTGCCCTGATGTCGTGGAGGTGTGCGTTGGTTACCGGGTGGTGTGCGGCGATACTGAGGCGGTGTGACCTGATAGTGTGGGGGAGGGTCGTGGGGTTCTCGGTGCTGGTGTTGGGAGGTGGGGGTGTTTGATGGGGGATTCTGCTGTGAATACCTGTACGCACAAATCATTGCTGTAAGTCAACCTCAGTATAACAAGGTAAATGAAGATAACCTCAGTATTACGCACTCCAGCAATAGTGAAATCTGATATAATGTGCACAGATCTCTGGCTCCCATGGGGATGCCCGATGAGCAAAGGTTCCTTGGGCCGATGTAAGTCTTAGCTGGCCCGCACATAGCGCTGGCCAGCTAAGGCTTACGTAAGCCCAAAGACCAAGTGCTTTTTTTTCACAGGTGGGTGAAAATTCAGCACTACCATAACGTGATTCGCGAATAATGCAGTCTGACTTTATGGCTATCAGGTACCGCGACATACAAAAGCTGACCTGTATTCAAGGCTGAAAAATTACCTGTGTGCTTGCTGACTGTCATACTGTGCACGAGACGTGGGACGGTAGGAGTTTTGTTCACTATATGACTGATTCTCCGCCTGATACGGCGACCTAGGGGGCAGTGCTGGTCGCTCTTCTCGTGGCCTTTCACCCTGCCCGTACAACCCTGACCTTTGGCTTGGGTCGTAGTAGTTGCTGTGGTTGTAGGCAGAACTGGGGTTAGCACTGCGGGAAGGGGATTGTGAATGTGGTGAGAAAGTGTTCGAGTTCTGTCGCTGTTGCTGCTGATGGTGGTATGAAGCTGGATTGCTGTAGTTATCTTGGTATTGGGACGTCCGACTTGAGTCGTTGGGATGCAGGTTTGAGGACGGCGAAGGGCGAGCTGATGAGTAATTTGAGTGATGACCCCTTTCCCTGCAAAAAATAAAACATTTTAACCCCCTGGCTGTTGGCAGTGCTTTTTGTCACAGGGATTCCTGCAGGAATGCCATGACAAAAAATGCTACTGGAAGCCAAAAGGTTAAAATATTTGTTCGCGAAAGTTACAGTAGCAGGAACCGTCCACACTTCCATGCACCAACCTATGGATCTTCAACAGAGACTCTCTAAAGTGTGTCACAGCAAATTTGTGTCACAAAAAAGTGTGTCACAGTAAAATGTCATATGTAAAAAAGTGGTACAAGCTCATCTTTGCGATCACCCCTAGACTGCCGAGAAAAGCTGAGCACCACGCAACTGCAAAAGGTAATGATACGTGGGGGCTCATGAGGATCTATGCCTCTTGCTAAAACCATCTAGCCAGTTCATAACCCTTTTAACCCCACGGGTGATTTTCACAAATTTGGGGGACGTGTTACTGAACAACTATGTACCAGTTGCAGGAGGTGGATTGATCATGATAATTCAAGGGTAGTGCCAGATGAGCTTGACGCCTTCAGGCGCCAAGCTCATCTGGCACTACCCTTGAATTACCATGAACACCCCATCTCCTGCTGCAGGGTCCTGGGGGTAAATGGGTTAAAATGCATGCATGGCTGGTTTCACTAGTGTCAATTTGCGCTCATCTGTGACTTTGGACTTATGAAAACCACCGTATATCCAAATTCTTTGGATGGCTGGAGCTTTTTTTGGGGCATTAAATTGACCCAAATTTCACAGCAAGCATCCACTGGCAGTGAAGGGGTTAAATTTCAAAAAGTCCAGGGGTCAGTTGCATGAGCGAGCTTAGTCCTGCGCCAGCCACTAAGCAAGTGCTCGTGCAGGACTAAGCTCGCTCGTGCAGCTGGCCCCTGTTCTCTATTGCCTGGGGAGTGACACAATTCCAAGTATTTCATCTGCGATAATAATGCTTTAATAGATGTAATGCATTGCTGAACTTGGTCTTATTTTCATGTTTATTCTCATATGTAAGCAGATGGGCGTGAGCAAAAGTGTACACATCTTATCATAGAACATCTATTACGTGTTTTTATGCTTTCATGTATATGTACTAACTCATTCAGCCCCACGCCCGTATTTCCCAAATTTTGGAGGCATCATCTAACAACTATGCACCAGCTGCAGGAGATGGATCGACCATGATAATTCAAGGGTAGTACCGGATTTGCTTGGCGCCGACAGGCGCCAAGCTAATCTGGCACTACCCTTGAATTATCATGGTTGACCCATCTCCTGCAGTAGGGTGTCGAAGCTGGATGGATTAATTTGTGTTATTCTTTGATCCCACCAAATCCAAATAACCTACCTGTAAGTATAACCACTGACAGCATCTGGGACCTCTCTATGCCCTTGACCTTCCATCTGACCTGACCTTGACCCATCTAACCGTGAGCCATCCAACCTTGACCCTGAAGAATGGTGATGCTTCAGGCTGTGTTCATAATCCGACTCCCTGCTGTGGTCAACTCTGTCTGTGGTTTGTAGTTCGCAGTCTGAGGTTCGATTCTGCCCATACCTTCCACTGTTCTGGTAGTTATGACGAGACGATGGGGCATCACGTTGATGGGGGTCGTCCGATCGAAACACACGGTTGTTGTCACTCTCGTATGGCCCCTGAAATGTTAAAATTATGTAATGATTCACTTCACTGTATGAACTGGATCTGCACAGAAAATATCAGTCTAAATGAGAGTCCCTGAGAATGTTACAGGAAAATGAATTTAGGACATCCCAATACTGTAAAATATGTAATATTTTGTAAACTATTTTGTAAAATATAATTGTAAACTATGTGCAAACATTGATACAGCTTCAGTTTTTAACACATTAAGCTCAAAGGTTGAAACAATTTTAACTCTTTCACTGACAGTGGACGCAAACGTTTTTTTAAATTGTAAATCGAAATATAACATATCCCCAACCATCATATGAACATAGATACAAAGTGGTTTCAGCAAGAGACATAGATCCTCATGCACCTAGGCAATTGCGGGGGTTCATGAGGATGTATACCTCTTGTAGTAACTTTTTCTCAGCAGTGAACGGGCTATAATTGAAGGGTTGAGGTAGAACAGTTTGAATGTGGCATTCCCGCATGTCAAGCAGCGATCTGCAAAGGGTACAGAAGATCTGGTGTTTTGTCCCTGTCATTTCAAAGCATCATCTTTTTCGCATTGGTTGGTTGGTTAGTTCGGGGTTTAATATCCACAGCACCGAAGTGATAATGGATGGCCCTGATGGGCAGATTATGGGGGACAGGGAAATCTATTGCCTATGGAGTATGACCTGAACACTGATCAATTCAGGCACACTACAACTGTGCCACTTTGATTTACCAGGACCTTTCAATGGACATGCTATGGAACAAGCCCGTCTTTTTTCCCTGGATTGCGAGTCCAGCTACCGGGGCCAGAACGGGGTCTCAAACCCACGACCCGGCGATTCCCTTCGCTCTCTTGTTCCGACGCTTAATTGCCCGAGCTATTTCGGACTCAACAAATCTTTGGACTCAACAAATCTTTTTTTACATAGAGTCCACTTCACTTATAACAACACTTTTTCAGAAGTCCCAAGAGCACTAGGTCTATGTAAATCACTTCGCTTATTTTTTTTTTTTTAGATATACAACACAAAATTGAGTTCCCTGGTGATTTGTTGCATCTGAAGTTCACTGCATAATTGTTGTTAGTGTTGTAAAGTAAATAAAAAAACAATAGGTGTGCTGATCTGACATTTGGACCTTACATTTCTAGGTAATAAGGTCCAAAATCACAGACCATCACACATTCATAGAAGTACTAATAGCTGTTAGCAACGATTAACCCATTCAGCCCCAACACCCTACAGCAGGAGATGGGTCAACCATGATAATTCAAGGGTAGTGCCAGATTAGCTTGGCACCTGCTGGCGCCAAGCTAATCTGGCACTACCCTTGAATTATCATGGTCGATCCATCTCCTGCAACTGGTGTGTAGTCGTTATATGACGCCTCCTTAATTTGGCAAATACAGCCGTTGGGCTGAAGGAGTTAATATGGACGTCATAGGTTATGAACTCACAGAACTGATACAAGTGAACACAGCAAAGCATGCAAGTGAGATATGAAAATGATGGTCATACTTGCGAGCGAGGGAGATGAGAATAGCTGGTGGAATCACGATGTGGGACAGCATGATGGGAGCGATGAGATCGATGGGAGGAAGCAGTGGAAGCAGCATAATGCTTTCTGCTTGACTCAGTATCCGACGTGTAACGGGGTAGGTTTGTATTAGACCTGGACGGTCGAGACCTTCCATTATGTCTTCTGGCTGACTCGTCTGAGGTGTATTGCGACAGTGGTCGGGTAACGTTGGAGGGTTTAGAACCACCATGCCTTCTGACAGACTCAGTATCTGAGGTATAGTTTGATAGCTTTTGGGTACTGCTAGAAGAGTTAGCATTGTTTCCATCCCTGTACTGACCAATTTGATCTGTGTTGGCTGTTGAGGGATGATTAGACTTTGAAATACTGAGGTTTGCTTGTTCGTGAGAACTGGAATAGCCAGGGGGCTCATAAGAACTGGTATAACCTGGTGGTTCATCGGTGGGATACGCTTGATAATTATCATGGTTTGTTCCATTGTTGGTGAGTTTCACAGAGTCCTGCACGTCCTGAGAGTTAGAGTGGGGTGGTGTGGATGAGGGGGGTGGATCATGATGATGATGATGTGACTGGTGGTAGGAATGCGGGCGACGAGAGAAGGACCTGCTGCGACCGACCTGAAGATGAAGTAAACAGGGGGATGATTACAAGTTTTCTGAATCAGTCAGTCACCCAGACCCATCCATCCATTGGAAATTTTGGATTTCCAAAGCAGCTGTGCCATCAGTGGAGGAGCAGTGCCCCCACACAACCCAGGGAGTCTTTGCCCCCTGAGATTATTGAAGATGTTAACATTAGGCACATGTGCTCAATTTTGCTGCCAATTCTTGCTCCCTTACAAGAGAAATTATCCAGATTTGTTCCACAAAATTTGTGCAAATTTCAAAAATTAAAAAACGGGGCCTAATTTCAGGAATTCATGATTTCTAGCTGCAAACTTTCACTCACATCCATCTGTAAGAGGCACTGATTCTCATGAGCCCCTGCAACCTGCAGGGGTTCACGAGAATCTATGCCTCTCGTTGACACAAACTGCCTCTTTCTGTATCCTCAGACTGACAGAAATCATCCTGAGTAAGCCCACGACAAGCTATTAAAATCTGGAGTCCAAAATCTCCACCAAAAAGTAAAACATGTTGAAGATTACAAGATGATATATACATAATGAATTCAAAAGATTAGGTTCAGCTCATCTACACCTCATAATGACCTTCATGACAGCCGATGTGACCATGTGCATGAGACATAGATTCTCAGGGGCCCCTAACAAAAGTCATTATGAATTGTGAATGAGCTCAAACATAAGCCGTCTAGCTCTAGCACTAGAAATGGAAATGATAAAAGAAAGGAAACAAAGGTGGATATAATGAGCATACATCAGAGGAAAAAACTGGCACCAAAACTTCAGTAGCATGTCATTCGCACTTACCATATTCTTGTCCGCTGCTGACCTATCTGTCATCTTGTTTTCCCGTGTACCCACTGGCTGTGATCTGTTTGAACACAGAAACGACACCATCTTAACCCATTTGAGCATGCGGCCATCGATAATGTGAGCAGTACAAACGGCTGCATGCACAAAGGAATTAAGTAGTACTGGTACTGATAATAATAATAATAATAATAATAATAAAGAGGATTTATATAAAGAGGATGTACTGAGATGTTTGTATAATAAGTAGTGAGGGTTAGGACTAGGTTGAAACACGCGTATTATGTATGGATATGTAGAGGTGGGTGTGAATGTATAAGTGCCGCTAAGTTCAGTCCATAAAAGATGTTTGTGTGAGATGTGTAAGAGTTATGTGTAAAGATTTTGTAGTGTTTACTTTATATCCATTTGGAATTTGTAGCTGTGCAAGTGCAGGGAGAAAATGTTCATAATTATGCTATAATGTCCTCGCGCTGGGACCATACGGCGTTGAGGCGCGTCCCCTGGGTGGTGGATAGGGGGTCCCTCGTGAGAGGGGTGCACCGAATGAAATAAGGTGCCGTGAACCAACATGGTCTAAGGGAAGGTGACCCCGACAGAAAACCCCTGGTCCTCCTAGTAAGGGGGTTGGGCGTGGGGGTAGCTTCCCCACCCTGCAAAAAAGGAAATAGCTACAAAAACGCTGACGAAAAGACTAACAGTAATTCCTTTCCTGGAGGAGGAAGGTTCTTCTACCAGAAGACTTATGACGTCCTGTGGTGAAAGCCGGAAGTCTTCGGAAGCCACAGGACCGAGCCGCCTCTCTCTATCCAGGGATACAACCATGGGGACATGGAACGTCAAGAACATGTACCAGAGCGGCAAGGCCACCCAGATAGCAGCGGAAATGCAAAAGTACAACCTTTCCCTGCTAGGTATCAGTGAAGCCAGATGGACGCAGTCTGGCCAGAAAAGGCTGTTAAGTGGGGAGATGATTCTGTATTCAGGTCATGAAGAGGAGAATGCCCCCCCATACAGAAGGTCGCATTCATGCTGTCACCAGTGGCACAGAGAGCGCTGATGGGCTGGGAACCTCTTGGGCCAAGAATTATCACAGCAGCCTTTAGAACCAAGAAAAAGCTCAAGCTGAACGTCATCCAGTGTTATGCGCCCACTAATGACAGTGACGAGGAAGAGAAACAAGAGTTCTACGACCGACTCCATAGTGCCTTGGACAAATGTGCGGAGCGAGACATCACCATCGTCATGGGCGATTTTAATGCCAAAATAGGGGAAGACAACACCGGATACGAAGAGGTGATGGGGAGACAGGGACTAGGCTCGGAGATGAGTGAGAAAGGGGAGAGGTTTGTAGACTTTTGTGCTCTAAACCGACTTGTCATTGGAGGCATCTTCCCACACAGAAGAATACACAAAGCAACTTGGGTCTCACCTGACCATACAACAGAGAACCAAATAGACCATATCTGCATTAGCAAGAAATTTAGAAGATCCCTTCAAGATGTTCGAGTGAGGAGGGGAGCAGATGTCGCCTCAGACCACCATCTGCTTACCTTAAGAATGAAGCTCAAGCTAAAGAAAAGCCGCACAGAGACAACAAGAAGACAGCGCTATAATGTAGGCCTCCTGAGAGAAACTGGAGTTAGAGAAGAGTTCAAACTGGTGCTGTCCAACCGGTTTCAAGCGCTACAGGAGCTAGTAAATGCAGAGGAGGCGGTCACCACAGAGCAGCAGTGGAAGGCAGTTAGAGAGGCGCTGAACTCAACCTGCAAAGACACTGTAGGGTTCAGGAAATTCATTTTTCTTTAAAAGGTATTTTTTCGAAAAATACTTACCGATGACATGACTGAATGGAAGTGTCTACTACTTACTCATTCTAGCCTAAGAGCCAGTTGTGTAAAAACACAACCCGGGAGGCACTCGGGGAACCCCGAGGGGACCAAGAGTTGTCTCCCTATACCCACCACCCGGAAGCCGGGTACCCATAATCCCTCAGTCAGGATACTTAGCGCACCAGCGGCAAGCGGGGCAGGTGGGAGGGTCGTTTGAGTCATGTCATCGGTAAGTATTTTTCGAAAAAATACCTTTTAAAGAAAAATGAATTTGTTTCTTCAAAAACATTACCGATGACATGACTGAATGGAAGAATTGCGAATAGGAGGTGGGTGCCGCGCTCCAGCACACCTTAGGGCCCAAGGGCCGTCCTCCCTAACGCAAACTCCCGACGACCCTAGGTAGGTGAATACCTACGGCGCTGAGGCGCCCGGAGGGAGTTGTGCCCCCCGCAAAACGCCCCCAGCAGAGCGAGGAGTCTCGCTGGCCTGGCAGAACTCTGCGATTGAGGCGGGTGAAGTCATCCCGCCCGCCAGCCTCCAGTAGCCACGAAGTGTAAGACAGTACAGTCCCTGACGAATGTGATGTTCGTGGCCATGCAAGTGCCTTGATAACGTAACTGTAGCCTCTAACCTCCCTGAGGGAGGGGTCCTGTAATTCAGAACGTATGACTGAGCTGAGCCAGGAAGAACGTCCGGCATGTAGCGTCAGTGGTGCCGGAACCGGCAAGAGGCGAGCACGTCCGTAGCGAACGGCTATGTCATAGGCACACGTGAGGCTTGTACAGGTATTTGCTACGTGGTCTCCTGGTGGAATAGCGCCCCGTAAGCGGGCGCAAGGTGAACCCGTGGACCAAAGGCGCGGCGGTCCAGGTAAGGTATGGTCCGAGAGGAGCTGTACGTAATTGTTCCCTCGAACTGTAGGCAGACTGGGCGAGTCGTAGCTCCTGAAGCTCATTAACCAATCCACCATGGCAACATCCCTCAGGCGCCGTATGGCGGCAAGGGCAAGACGTAGCATGCGATGACTCCTCACGAGGGGAGTCGACAGGAGGCTCAGGACGAGCGCGTGTAAGTCTCTCCGAACCGGGCTCCGAGGAGAGGCGGGTTATCTGCCGGCAAGTGGACCCCCAGCAGGATCCCGGCGGCTTACTTGGAGACGAGTGGGTACCGAGATTGGACGTGGGACGTCGCCAAGCGCGACTCTCTGAACTGGGCTCTGTGAGGCGAGTTCTCTGCTTCTCAAAAGCTGTGTCCGGGCTCGCTCCGTCCGGGTAGCGGCCTCAGTCAAAACCCCACCCTGTGCCCTAGTCCACTGAAATCGTTGTGGAGACTCGTTGTGGAGACCCTCCACAGGATCATCCTAGTCTCATGCGCCGATCCTCCGAAGGTGTCCTGGTGCATTCCGTGTGTAGCCACTGTTCCCACCGGGGAAGACTGGCCCAGATCTACCGTCGGTCCAGGTAGCGTCACGCACGGAGGGAGTTGAAGTTCTTTCCCCAAGCACCAGGGTAGAGGGTACGCACTGGTCAGAGGATCGCCAGCTGCCCTGATCCTGGAAGTACACCTCCGCTGTCGCGTTGCCGGAGAGGAGAAGCTCCTGTGACCTATCCTTCCTCCCACGAGCAGAAGAAGAAGGCCTAGTAGTCCGCGTCGGATCCAAGCTAAGCACGCTCTTGTCCGCGAAGTCCGAAGGTCGGAGGGTTGGACCTCGAGAAGAATCACGGAAGTAGGAAGCGTAGCTTGAGCAGCCGGGCTTAGAGACGACCAAGGTGCGTAGATCCGACTCCGTGTAGTGGCTAGGTCCTCCGCCACGAGCACAGCCAAGCGGTACCACCCGTCCGAAGTCCGGCACCCCCCGGGTGCCCAAAGAAATTTGTCGAGATGGCTAGACGTCAGGGAGCAGGGGCTGCGCCTTGGTTCCCCGGTGTCCACGATGGATGAGAACCCCCAGTGAGTCAGCTGGCGATGCCGGGCAAACTTCCGCAGAAGGGCGGCGGCGATGAGCTTGGATGTCCCGTCCAGCGCCGGCCAAGTGTCCATCCGCGCAGAACAGGTCTGCCGGAACCGCAGCACTGGAAGCCGAAGAAGAGGGAGAGGAGAACGGCTGAGACGTCCGAGCAACCAGTCCGAGGGGTCGCCAGCCGTCACACTCAGGGTGTCGAAGTCCCGCTGTCTGGAACCGGCGACCGAGGAGGGCTCCGAGGGAAGGAATCCCGCTGACGGCGAACCACAGAGGTCGAAGACTCCCTCCGAAGGGGAGAGCGAAGACGGAGCGACGCGGCGAGGGTCTCCAGAGAGCCGAAGGCGGGTCCCGACGAGGAGAACGGCTGCGACAAGGAGGAACGGAACGGAGAGGACGAGGGAAGGGGGAGTGGCCGGTCGATGGGAAGAGGAACGGGACGAACGGGAGTCCGAACGAGATGGGGAACGCGAAGAAGGCGAAACCCGTCTGAGTCGAGGGAGACCTGATCCGTCGAACGCTGAGAGGAGAAGGTCCTCCTTCGATCTTGCGAAGCAGAGCGGTAACGGTGAGTAGAATCCCGGCGCCTACGATCTTCGCCAACAGGAGGCTCTGTAGGAGTGCGTGTCAGTCTCTGTGAACCAGGCTCTTGGGAGAGGCGGGTTGCTTGCCGGCAAGGGGACCCCTGCGGCCAGAGACGAGTGGGGAATGAACCAGGCTCTTGGAAGAGGCGGGTTTCTGAGCACTAACCGTTGAAAACTCAGTGCGCCTACTGTGTCGGATCAAGTTGGCCTCGCACATCCCGTGCTGGGGGCACAGCGAAAGGCGTCTCGGTAATCTCCCAGCACCCGAGCGGGAAGGTCCTCCTATGATCTTGCGAGGGAGAGCGATAACGTCGCGTAGAATCCCTGTGTCTACGCTCTTCACAACCAGGAGGCTCCGGATGAGTGCGTGTATGTCTCTGTGAACCAGGCTCTTGGGAGAGGCGGGTTTCTTGCCGGCCAGGGGACCCCCAGCGGAATCCCGGCGGCTTCCTCAGAGACGAGTGGGGAACGACGGTGGAGGAGGGACGCCATGCGCGTCCCACCAAACCAGGCTCTTGGGAGAGGCGGGTTATTTCCACCAGCTGTGTCCGGGCGCGCTCTCTAACGGAGGCGGTCTTGACGGTCGAACTCCCACTTTGTGCACTAATCCCTCGATTACTCAGTGGCGTTTTCTGTGTCGGATCCAGTTGGTCTCGCACGTCCGGTGTCAGGGGCACAGCGGAAGGCGTCTCGGCAATCTTCAAGTACCCGAGAGGGTAGGAGGCTCCCTCCTATAAGTTCCAGAGATTAGACCATCGCAGCTCCGGCCAGGTAGCACAGACGTCACAAGTGTGGTCGGAAGCACACCCAGCGCACAGGAGACAGACTGTATGGATATCCGACGGCCACTGGAAGCCTCCGCATCGTTTGCAGGTCACCAGTAGGCCAATGCAACACACCAAAGCTGAGGTGGCCTGGAACTGTGTCGATAGTAGTCTCCGCTTCCTTGGAGACGAGCATCCTTACTAGAGTCCCTGGACGTGCACGTGAATGTCTCTGAGCCGGGCTCCGAGGGAGGCGGGCTTTCTTGCCGGTAAGGGGGACCCCCAGCGGGATCCCGCGGGCTTTCTTGGAGACAAGTGGGACCGATAGTGGACATGGCTTCTTAGAAGGCTTCGTCCGGGCGTGCTCCCTCCTGGAAGCGGCCTCATCGATCCAGGCCCACTTCGTGCACTAGTCCACTGAATCCGGTGTGTAGCTTCCCACAGGGACGTCCTGGTCTCAAGCGACCGGTGCCAAGGATACGTTGGCTGGCGTATCCACATCCTGCGCATAGGAGACCCGACCTAGTGGTTGTCCGACGGCCACCGGCACATCTGCCTTGCGTGAAGGACGTCAGCATGCCCCTCATCGGGGCGGAACGGGATCCTTCAAGCACCAACAGCATAGGTCGCTCCCGCCTGCAGACGCTTCAATGCTGCCATCTGCGCTGCTGAGGCCAGGTGACACAATCATTCCAATGTGGTAGGAGGCACCTCCCGTGTCGGAAGACAGGCCTAGTCCCAAATAGGCGCTGCCTGGACATGAAGAACACACTTACCAGTAGCAGCCGGGCTGGTGCTTACAGCCGAGAAGCTGCTTGTCCTCTCCAGGTGGTAGTGTACTGCAACGTCCTAAGAAGTCGGACGTGTGCGTAATTGTCATACCGAGCGGGCCTTGCCAGAGGCTGTTCATGTGCGCTCCCCCTGGCAGCGGCCTCCACGATCCACGCTCGCGCACTAGTCGTGACATCCGGTGTGGCTTCTCCATGTCAGTCCGTTGTCGTGCGGAAAACCCGCGGTGTCCGGGAGGCGCCTAAACCGGTGCCGATCGCTTGCAACGCAAGCATGGGCAGCGGGGCAACTGGTGCAGTGGCGAAAGACCCCTGGGGGCTGAACTAGCCACTGTCATCTGTGTGAATGGGTAGCACATCCCTACAACAGATAACACACCCGAAGGCCTGCGGGAGAGTCCTGTGGGACTAAGCCACGAAAGGTAGCCTTCGTAACAACAAAACACACAAGCACCAAAGCGGGGTAACAGACTGTCAAGCCTGCACGCCAGCAGTGCAGTAAGAAGGTCGACTCACTGCCATCAAGCACTAAGGTGAGCAACCAACATATGTAGCAAAAGTCAAACATGTCATGACAGAAGCGAGGTACCAAACTGCACGCCTACAACTAGCCGTGCAGTAAGCAAGTAGGCCCACTGCCGCCAAGCGCTAAGGCGAGGGAACAACATATGTACACAAAAGACGAATACGTCATGATGGAAGCGAGGTACCAAACTGCACGTCTGCAATCTAGCAGTGCAGTAACGAGGTAGCTTCACCGCCGTCAAGTGCTAAGGTGAGCAACAACATATGTACCAACCCCTGTCATAAAAGGAGTCAGGCCCCAACATCATTACTAAGGGTGACCGTGTGTGGAAAAAACAACACCGGCCGCATGCTGTACAATTCAATACGCAATGACAACCAAGACAAGAAAAACATCTGGGGCAGTAACTCACCACTTTATGTGGACATGTCACGAGGGGCCCGCCCAGCCAAGGAGCGTAAACCCCCAAGCTGCCCGCCGGAACGTATATCCACTCTCTAAGGTACGTGAGCACTTGTCCACAGCGTATGCCTGCGTATGCGAGCGTGCGCTTAAATTCATCACCCGTATCTATACAAACATCCCGCAAGCGAAAACAGAAAAGGGGCCAGAACAGGCGCTGGTACCGAACAAACTACGCGATGACAAGGCGTGACCCAAGCTGCCACTCAGCTAATCAGGCCATGGAGTAAAAGAATTCTCCACACCCAAGGTACAAATGCGTAGGAACTTAGCTACGATTCACCGAAGGTGAGTGGGCGCACAATTACAGTGAGAAGAAGACGAAAAAGTTCGTACCTGCACAAACCAGTGCCCAGCCCGGGAACCGGCCGAGGGTCAACCCCGCTACCTTACCTCTCCGCCGAAGGGGAACGGGGGGAGACGTCCAAAACCCGCCTGGCACGACCGGCGAAGCTCACCGGACAGCTCACCAGCGGTCGAAGCGTAGGCGCTAAGCAGTGGGGACGAGAAAGCCACGCAGCAGCACAGGCAGGGCCGACGAAACGAGGATCTCCCGCTCTTCATTCCAACAGCAAGTCCGAAACCCGAGAACCGGTCGAAAAACCAAAGTCCGTAGGCTAGAGCAGAGCGCAAGACGACCGAATCGTGCGCCTAAGTAGACTAGACTGGGGGATTATGGGTACCCGGCTTCTGGGTGGTGGGTATAGGGAGACAACTCTTGGTCCCCTCGGGGTTCCCCGAGTGCCTCCCGGGTTGTGTTTTTACACAACTGGCTCTTAGGCTAGAATGAGTAAGTAGTAGACACTTCCATTCAGTCATGTCATCGGTAATGTTTTTGAAGAAACAAACACCACCACAAGGACTGGCTGTCGGCACAGACCTTGAAGAAGATAGAAGCGAGGAAGCAGAAGAAAGCAGCGGTCAACAACAGTCGCACGAGAGCAGCCAAAGTCAGGGCACAGGGGGAATACTCGGAAGCCAACCGCGAGGTGAAGAGGAGTATCAGGGCAGACAAGAGGGCCTACACAGACAGCCTGGCAGCAGAGGCAGAAAAGGCAGCAGGCAGCAGGCAGCAGCAACATGAAACAGCTCTACGACATTACCAGAAGATTGTCGGGTAAGTATGGCCATACAGAAAGACCAGTAAAAGACAAGGAAGGCAAGCCTATTGCAGACAGAGCAGACCAACTCGACAGATGGGCCGAGTATTTTGAAGAGTTACTGAACAGACCTAGCCCACCCGACCCCCCCGACATCCAGCCGGCAGAGACCGACCTACCCATCAGCTGTGACAGACCCAGCTGGGAAGAGATCAGAAAAGCAGTGGCATTTTTGAAGAATGGCAAAGCAGCAGGGCCAGATGGCATCCCAGCGGAGTCTCTGAAAGCAGACCTAGAGACAACAGTTGAGATGCTGTACCCACTGTTTGGAAAGATCTGGGAAGAGGAGGTGATGCCAGCTGACTGGAAGGAGGGGTACCTAATCAAGCTTCCCAAGAAAGGCGACCTCAGCAAGTGTTCCAACTACAGAGGAATCACCTTGCTGTCAGTACCAGGAAAGGTCTTCAACAGGATCATCCTAGAGAGAATGAGGAGCTCCATTGACCCCCAGCTGAGAGACCAGCAAGCAGGATTCAGGAAGAACCGATCATGTACAGACCAGATCGCCACTCTCCGCATCATCGTGGAACAGTCTCTGGAGTGGAGCTCCCCGCTGTACGTCGGGGGTTCTTTCTCCGGGTACTCCGGTTCTTCCACCCCCCCCCCCACCCCCCACCCCCCACACTTTGGTACCGGTCTCAGGCCACTTTACAAATTTCAAATACAAGCGATCAAAAATCTCTGTAACTTCAGTAGCTGACTGGCCCTTCGTTTGTCTTGTACTGTGTTTGTCTTAAATGGCGTAAAATCTGTGTCTGTTTCGTGAGTGTGTGAGGGTTTCAGGCGCGGCGCTTTGAGTCGATTTCCCCAAAATTGAGAAAAAGCGCCTATATAATAACAGTATTATTATTATTATTACGTCAACTTTGTGGATTATGAGAAAGCATTTGACAGCGTGGAACGAGAGACTCTGTGGAAACTCCTACGACACTACGGTGTACCCACAAAGCTCGTCCGCCTGATCAAGAGCAGCTATGATGGCATGACATGTCGCGTGATCCACGAAGGGCAGTTCACCAGAGAGCTCCAGGTCAGAACTGGTGTCAGGCAGGGGTGTCTGCTGTCTCCGTTCCTCTTCCTACTGGCCATAGACTGGGTCATGAAGATGACCACAGAGCACAGACAAAGTGGAATACAGTGGACACTGTGGACACAGCTTGACGACCTCGATTTTGCAGACGACTTGGCATTACTGTCCCACACTCATCAACAAATGCAGGACAAGACCACGAGGCTTGCTGACATCTCGTCCCAAGTGGGCCTCACCATTCACAAACAGAAAACAAAGACAATGAGGCTGAACGCAACCAGGGAAGAACCAGTCTTGCTTGCTGGCACCCCGTTGGGAGGAGGTGGAGTCCTTCACCTATCTCGGGAGCATCATAGACAAAAAAGGCGGCACTGATGCAGATGTCAGAGCACGAATCGGTAAAGCCAGAGCAGCCTTTCTCCAGTTGAAAAAAGTGTGGAGTTCCAGAGAGCTGTCACAACACACCAAAGTCCGGATTTTCAACTCCAATGTAAAAGCAGTTCTCCTATATGGAGCAGAGACATGGAGATTGACAAAAACCACAGTCAACAGAGTACAGACCTTCATGAACAGTTGCCTTAGAAGAATTTTGAAAATCCACTGGCCAGAGAAGATCAGCAACGTCAGACTCTGGGAGAGATCAGAGCAGATAACAGCAGAGAATGAAATTGGGCGAAGAAGATGGGGATGGATCAGTCAGTCTGAGAAAGCCAGCTTCCAGTATCACTAGGCAGGCATTGTCATGGAACCCCCTGGGAAAGAGGAAAAGAGGTAGGCCGAGAAACTCCTGGCGTCGAGACCTCCAAGCAGACATCAAGAGACTGGGAACCACCTGGAGTAGAATCGAAGGAGAAGCACAGGACAGGAGTTGCTGGAGGTCTCTCGTCGACGGCCTATACCCGGGTAGGGGTGACAGGTGTAAGTAAGTAAGTATGCTATGTTTTTTTGTCTTGTTTGTACTATTTGTTATAAATGTACCACAACCGAATTTCTCTTTTCGAGATAATAAAGTACTCTTATTCTTCTTATAAGGCGCCTATACATGGCAAGATGCCCTAGGCGCCCTACATATGAACAAGAAAAATATTACACAAAAAGTGACAAAACCAAAACCACATGTACAAGTACACAAAAGAACAGAAAATGACTCAATACATGAACACTGATAATCACATTGGGAAACGAAGGGTTTTAAGACTGTGTTTAAAACTGGCACTAGCATTTCTTCAGACAATACAGTAGCATCTAGATTCAGCAACCAACTTTCTTGCAAGAAAAAAATTGGTCTTAAAAGACAGGTGATCTTTTACGAGAAGTTTTGAAGGACAAAAAGACAATGGCTACAGCCACCTAAATGATGGTCTTTGATGACAGGTGGTCTAATAAGGGGGAGGGGGGTTGCTCAAAAGAGGTTCTGCTGTACTCCTGTGACCATTTTCCTTAACCCTTGTAGCCCCAAGGTCCCATTACTCAAATTTTGGAGTTGTTGCCTAACAACTATGTACCAGCTGCAGGAGATGGCTTGACCATGATAATTCAAGGGTAGTGCCAAATTAGCTTGGCGCCTTCAGGCGCCAAGCTAATCTGGCACTACCCTTGAATTATCATGGTCAAGCCATCCTGCTGTAGATCCGGGGCTAAAAGTCCTCGATGAGGGGTAAAGACACTGGGACTTGCAATGAGATTCGCAAACTCTGCTCATCCAGCTATACTACGCAGAATCAGTCTTCTTCAATTTTTCTGTGTACTTCAAGTGCCGAGAAAACCTGAACACCATCCAACTGTAAGAGGCATAGATCCTCATGAGCCCCCGCAGTTGCGGGGGCTCATGAGGATCTATGCCTCTTGTTGAAACCACTTAGAATCCTAGGACATTGGTCTTGAATTCACAAAGACTGCAGAAACGCAGACTGCGTCAGCCGACACCGAACTGGTTAATATACCCTCAGTCACATGCATGCACGCACATACACCTACACAAACACAGGGCACGCGCACGCACATTTACACATGCACAAAGAGTCACACACACAAAATACAAACTGACCTGACAGACATGTCTTTTTCTGAGAGTGCAGCTGATGTCTCTCTCCTCAAAACCTGGTTGCGATTCATGTCAAGGTCACTGTCAAGGCAAAAAAACAAAGTAGCAAACCAAATCAAGTAGAAAATGTAACATGACCTAAAACATTTTGTTTTCATCCCAACGTCACACGACCAGTCCCTTTAGCGCAAACCGTACCATGTGACCGTGACACAAAAAATCCTTGTAGCGACAAATGGTGGACTTCTTGTAGCCCTCTTTGTGACGCATCTTGGATGCGAGTTTTGATCTATAAATGATCACCAAAACGTTCAAAAGTAAAAGGTTACTTAGTGTTGTTCGAAACAACAGCACACTCAGTACTGGAGACGGCAATGTCATGAAATATTTTTAAATTACGTCATAAGTCTGTTATGTATAAATGTATATTCCTTTGTCATGTCTGGCGTGATCCAGGTCAGAAGATGTCTTCTTGATTTCTTTTACGAAAATAGTGGAGGAATGAAAACAAATACATTATTGGTAGCAGGAGCTTGCTGCACGGACCCTTGTATGCCTTTGTAAGGTCAAAGGAATCACTGTACCCCTCAGGCCTGAGGGGTACATTGGTTCCTTTGACCTCCCTCTGGCCTACAAGAGTCCGTGTAGCAAGCCCCTGTGACCAATAACTTATAATATAACCTTCTGACTGCTGCTGATGATACCACTTGGCAGGAAAGACACGTAACCTCACTGAGTGACATCGTCAATAGCAGTCAGGTGGTTAACCCTATTAGCCCCAGATCCCTGCAGCAGGAGATGGCTTGACCATGATAATTCAAGGGTAGTGCCAGATGAGCTTGGCGCCTGCAGGCGCCAAGCTCATCTGGCACTACCCTTGAATTATCATGGTCAAGCCATCTCCTGCAACTGGTACATAGTCGTTAGGCAACACCTCCACAATTTGATAAACGGGACCTTGGGGCTAAAAGGGTTAGAGTAACTTGAGGAAAGTGTAATTTTCATTACTCTGAAGAAGAAAAAAAGCCAGGAACGTACGTTATGCTTCTTTGTTTCGCCGCTTTGACTTTCTGCCGCAACTTTGGTGAGTACTTGAGCTTGAAGAGACTGGCTTTGGTTCTGGAAGCAAAAGGAAACCGCACATTGAGGTTTAGCCAGAAACATAGCCTACATGATGTCCTAGAGAAAATGTCAACATTCAAGTTTTTACCACAGACAATAGACGGACAACAGACAGATAAATGAATGATGGACACATAACCCGAACCTCTGTCCATGCAGGTACTCACGTTTGCTATCGCATGAGAGCCAAAGAGTTGGCCCCCAAATGCAACAGTTTGCACACACATCTCTTTTGACTTATTTAACCCTTTGGCTGTCAGTAGCGTGTTTGAATCACCTCAACTAAACACAGAGTTGGGCATGATAGTTCGTGGGTAGTGTCTGATTAACCCACTTAGCCCCGAGTCCCTACAGCAGGAGATGGATTACCATGATAATTCAAGGGTAGTGCCAGATTAGCTTGGCGCCTGCAGGCGCCAAGCTAATCTGGTACTTCCCTTGAATTATCATAGTCAATCCATCTCCTGCAACTGCTACAGACACTACCCTAAACTATTACAGTCAATCGATCGCCTGCACCTGGTATGCAGTAATCTTCCAAATTCAGGAAGTTACATATGGGAGCCATTGAAATCAAACTGTGTTACTCCCCCAGAATTCCTGATGAATGAAAGCACCCAACTGGCAGCCAGGGACTTGAAAGCATTACAACAGATTATAACCATTTTGGCCATCAGTAGCGCTTTTGGTCAAAGTGATTCCTGCATGAATCACCTCACCTCGCCTAAAAGCGCTACCAACAACTGAAGGGTTAATCCGCTTGTGCATACAGCCACCAGTAATGTTTCAGGCTGTAAACAGTACAAGCCGCTTCACACAAAATAGAAGGTTAACCCGTTTAGCCCTGGATCCCTACAGCAGGAGATGGCTTGACCATGATAATTCAAGGGTAGTGCCAGATTAGCTTGGCGCCTGCAGGCGCCAAGCTAATCTGGCACTACCCTTGAATTATCATGGTCAAGCCATCTCCTGCAACTGGTACATAGTCATTAGGCAACACCTCCAAAATTTGAGAAATGGGACCTTGGGGCTAAAAGGGTGAACTTGGCGTTTTGGCAGATGGACGGGACCAGCACTGACTGATACAGCATAAATACCAAGGGGAATCACCAAAAGCTAGACAACCACACGCACAGTTAGATCCCCTTAACCCTTTTTATGGCACCACATTGCCATCCCACAACAGACAAGACATACAGTATGGACACAACCCATCCCTTAGTACATGTATACTGACAACAAAAAGAAATGTGACGTTTTTGGAATTATCGGCGATGATTCCAAAAATGTCACATTTCTTTTGCTCATCAAAATGTATACTACTACAAGCAGAAAAAAAGCAAGATACATACTCAACTTTCACAAACGGAATTTCTCGAAGCTGTTCCTGGGACAGGCCGTCCGTGTCTTTCAGACCATACCTGTGACAAAGAAAGAGCAGCATGTCTTCAATGAATAATACAAAAGTTAAACAAAAATAAAATAAATAACCCATTAGCTGCGAATCAAATATGAACACCATGCAACTGCAAGAGGCAAAGAACCTCAGGAGCCACTACACATGTGGGAGCTCATAAAGTTCTTTGCCACTTGCTGGGACCATTGACATTGTATATCTATGGTCTTCTGGTGGATGGGTTATTTGGTGTTGGATCTGCAACAGTTTAAAAACAGAATGTGTCTGCTGGCTGTCATGGGTTGAAATCACAATGAAAACTGAAAAAAATTAGGATAGAACAACAAAATCATTTAAGTGAATGACATTTTTTTTTAAAATTACAAGCTGGCTGTTAGTAATGATAATAATAGAAGAGAACTTACAATTCTCAATCCACTATCTGTTAACCCATACCATACTGCTAGCTAAAAGCTTCAAATTTGTACACTGCCATATGCAAGCTACATTACAGTACTTACAGATAAGGATATAAACCAATGGCTTTAGTTCAAGGGTAGTGCCAGAATAGCTCGGCGTCTTTAGGCGCCGAGCTATTCTGGCACTGCCCTTGACCTATTTTAGTCAAACATATTTCACACACACTGGTGTATTCCGAATGATAAGGGTTAAAAGTTTATTTCTGGATCCAGTGCGCATGCTGTTTGTTTGATTCCTGGATTTTTTCTTTCTTTCTTTCTTCTTTTTTTGCTTTTGTTTTTGTTTGGTTGGTTTTGAAAGTGTTTCATGTGGAATATATGAATGACATATAAAAGGTGCGGTTTCCACTCACTCAAAGTGCTGCTTCAGCTCGTCTGGCGGCCTCTTACCAGGGGACTTGCTGCGCCTGCAAGTGATGGTAAGTGATGGTAATTTTACATCATTAACTCACTCAGCCATGACACACCATAGCAAAACATGGATCGAGCATGATAGATCAAGGGTGGTGCCAGAATAGCTTGGCGCCCATACTTACTTACTTACGCCTGTCACCCCTACCCGGGTATAGGCCGTCGACGAGAGACCTCCAGCAACTCCTGTCCTGTGCTTCTCCTTCGATTCTACTCCAGGTGGTTCCCAGTCTCTTGATGTCTGCTTGGAGGTCTCGACACCAGGAGTTTCTTGGCCTACCTCTTTTCCTCTTTCCCTGGGGGTTCCATGACAATGCCTGCCTAGTGATACTGGAAGCTGGCTTTCTCAGACTGTGACCGATCCATCCCCATCTTCTTCGCCCAATTTCATTCTCTGCTGTTATCTGCTCTGTTCTCTCCCAGAGTCTGACGTTGCTGATCTTCTCTGGCCAGTGGATTTTCAAAATTCTTCTAAGGCAACTGTTCATGAAGGTCTGTACTCTGTTGACTGTGGTTTTTGTCAATCTCCAAGTCTCTGCTCCATATAGGAGAACTGCTTTTACATTGGAGTTGAAAATCCGGATTTTGGTGTGTTGTGACAGCTCTCTGGAACTCTACACTTTTTTCAACTGGAGAAAGGCTGCTCTGGCTTTACCGATTCGTGCTCTGACATCTGCATCAGTGCCACCTTTTTTGTCTATGATGCTCCCGAGATAGGTGAAGGACTCCACCTCCTCCAACGGGGTGCCAGCAAGCAAGACTGGTTCTTCCCTGGTTGCGTTCAGCCTCATTGTCTTTGTTTTCTGTTTGTGAATGGTGAGGCCCACTTGGGACGAGATGTTAGCAAGCCTCGTGGTCTTGTCCTGCATTTGTTGATGAGTGTTGGCGCCCATAGGCGCCAAGCTATTCTGGCACCAGCCTTGAACTATCATGCTGGATCTGTCTGTAGAATTGTAATACAGTCCTTCCGAGGGCAACTTGACAATTTGGGGTAGAATGTGTTAACTGAAAACACTGAACCTACTACGGTCCTCTGGTTGCATGTTCGCCACATTTGGCCTGTGCATGGCTGAGCCTGGGCAACGGAAGCATACGCTGGCCCGAGCACCTATTTAGCCCCGAGGCACTACAGCAGGAAATGGATTGAACATGATAAATTCAAGGGTAGTGCCAGATTAGATTGGCGCCATGCTAATCTGGCACTACTCTTGAATTATCACACTCACAGTCAATCCACCTCCTGCAACTGGTACGCAGTCATTAGGTGTCATCTCCAAAATTTGGGAAATGAGGCCTTGGGGTTAAATGGGTGAACAAACTGAAATGAACGAACTGAACTGAACGAACCGAACTGAAAAGAATGAACCGCATGCACATATGCATGCACACACAAACACATGCACCCCTGCTTGCACACACACAAAGAAGTACCCAACGGAGAAAGAAACACGCTTAGAAAAGACGGGTACAACACAATTTATTAATATTTCGGGTAAATACCCTTTGTCAAAATAGACAAACAAACAAACATAGAGATTAGCCGCTACTTATCTTCAATGGCAGAAGGAATGTGGCAACTGAAGGAGGTGACGTAAAACATTTTACGTCACCTCCTTCAGTTGCCACATTCCTTCTGCCATTGAAGATAAGTAGCGGCTAATCTCTATGTTTGTTTGTTTGTCTATTTTGACAAAGGGTATTTACCCGAAATATGCATTTTTCTTTAAAAGGTATTTTTTCGAAAAATACTTACCGATGACATGACCTTATGGGAGATGTCTACTACTTACGCAATTCTAGCCTAAGAGCTCGTTGTGTTACCACACAACCCGGGAGGCACTCGGGGAACCCCGAGGGGGCCGAGAGTTATCTCCCGATACTTCCCATCTGGGACAGAGTACCCATAGTCCTTCAGTCAGGATACTTAGCTTACCAGCGGCAAGCGGGGCAGGTGGGAGGGTCGTCCGAGTCATGTCATCGGTAAGTATTTTTCGAAAAAATACCTTTTAAAGAAAAATGCATTTGTTTCTTCAAAAACATTACCGATGACATGACCTTATGGGAGAATGGCGAAAAGGAGGAGGGTGCCGCGCTCTAGCACACCTAAGGCCCCAAGGGCCGTCCTCCCAACCGCAAACTCCCGACAACTCTAGGTAGGTCTAAGCGACGGCGCTGAAGCGCCAGGAGGGAGGAGAGCCCCCCTGGGATGTCCCCCACCAGAGCGAGTAACCTCGCTAGGCTGACAGAACTCTGCGATCGAGAGCACCTGCGCGCCAGCCCTCCAATAGCCACGAAGAGGGCAGCCCAGTTCCTGGCGGCTGTAGCGTTCGTGGCCCTGCACGTAGCTAATTGGACGTAATTAGCCTCTAAGCTCCCTGAGGGAGGGATCCTGGAATTCGGATCGTATGGCAGAGCGTAGACAGGGAGATCGACTGCCCTGTAGCTTCAGAGCTGCCGGGCACGGCCCGGAAGCGTGCGCGTCCGCCCGTACGGCTATGTGGTCGTAGGTATACGTGAGGCAGGCTCAGGCTATCCTGCCTAGTCTTCTGGGGATAAGTCAACCAGCTGGGGTCAGTAGGGTCGGTGGGTGAGAGGTGACGGACGCTGACCAAGAACACAATGCCTCGCCAACTTCCTCGTAGAGGCGTCAAGTTGGGGAAGCGGGCCATAGCGAGGCTTCGACTGCTGCCCATGCGAAGACTCCCGCGTTGAGGGTCTGTCGCAACCGCCAAGGCTCAGGGGTAGGCGCTCCAGCAAGGCGGAACAGCGACCATCGCGGCGGCATGAGGACCTAATAGAAAGCGGGAAGCAGTCGCGGGGGGTCCGTGGCGAGAGAGGTTCAGGACCGGTAACAGGGAAAGGGGTGACCCACAGGACGAGAGGAGGATCCTTCCCAGGCCCGGTCAGAGCGTTGGCATCACGTCCAGGAGGGCTATACCCCACGAAGGCGCGGGGAAAGCCAGAGATCCCACCTTGCGGCGGACAGGTCCACTAGGCCATCTCGCCAGCACGCCGATCCTCCGAAGGTATCCTGGTGCCTTCGGAGTGAAGCAACTGGTTCCATCGGGGAAAAGGCTGGCTCAGACCTCCCACGAGCAAACCTCCTAGTCCGTGTCCGATCCAAGCCGTTCACGCTCTTGTCCGCGAGGTCCGGAGGCTAGGCTGGACCTCGAGAAGAACCACGGAAGTATGGGGCGTAGCTACGGCAGCCGGGCTGCGAGACGACCGACGGAGAGTAGAGCCGACCTCCGAGCAGGGGCTAGGCCCTTCCACCGCGAGCAACGCCGCAGCAGTACCACCTGTCTGAACTCCGGCGTACCCCTGTGCGCCCAATGGGGATACTTACTTACGCCCATCATCCTCCCTGGGGCATAGGCCGCCGACAAGGTCCCTCCAGCCGTCTCTGTCCTGGGCGAGTCTCTCCAGCTGTCCCCAGGTGTGGCCCCTTTCCTTGGCATCTGTCTCCAGGTCACGTCGCCAGGTGTTTTGTGGCCGACCTCTCTTCCTTTTCCCTGTGGGTTCCATCTTAGGGCTTGCTTTGTGGTGTTGGTTGCTGGCTTGCGTAGTGTGTGACCTATCCATCTCCAGCGGCGTCGTTGAAGCTCCACTTCTGCAGGCTTCTGCTTTGTCCGCTGCCACAATTCCTCGTTGCTGATTTTGTCCGGCCAGCGTATCCCGGGGAGCCTTCCCAGACTGTTGTGGATGAACGTCTGCATTTCACGGTGGCCGACACTGTGGTCCTCCAGGTCTCTGCTCCCAAGAGGAGTACTGGTGTCCCAAGGGGATGTCGAGTAGGTTAGGCACCAGTATAAGCGACACCCAGGTCCTAGAAGCCTCCTCCGGTCTGCTCCCCCAAAGTGAAGGCCAGGAACTCCGAAGAACCTGGGTCAGCCGAGTCGTCAGCACAGGGGGTCCTTCCGCGGCCAGACGACCTGCCAGGGGCCAGGAGCCGTCCACTGGAGAACGAAGAGCAGGGTAAGGCGCTCCCCAATCCCACGCAGTTTAGGGCGTTACGGACGAGAGAGGTCATCTAGTCCAAGAAGAGTCAAGAGCGGATCCACCGCCGGTAGGGACAGGGAACTCCTGAGAACCGGCCCTGCCGAGGGAAGCCAACCGCTGACCACTCCAAGGAGGGCGAAGCAAGAAGCTCCGGGAACCGAGAGAAGAAGCGCAGGGAAGTCGAAACGCCTGTCACGAAGTGCGGCAGCCGCGGCCAACTCCGAGCTGTATCCGAGAGAGCACCAGTGGAGACAGAAGCCTAAGCGCTCGCCGACCTGTTTACCCCCCGCGTGAAGTCAGAACCCGTCCAACTGACTAAGTGTAATTTGGATCTCACGTGTAAAGGTCACAAGCTAGTGAGTAGGCAGATCTCCAAAGGTGTATATAGTGTGTAACTGTGTAGAAACGTGTACATGGAAGTGTAACCCAATCAAATATGCGTACTTTAAGCCCCAAGAGTAGGTAAACAGGTCTGTGCTAGGCGAAGTAACGACTGCGTCCTCCCCGAGGATCCACCGGAGGGGGTCGAGCATCCCGAAGTGGAGAGACTGCAGCCAGGCGCCCTAGGACGGAGCACGAAGAAGGGGAAAGGGCTGAGTGAGGGGGAGAGGAAAGGGACGAACGGCAGCAGGACGCGAAGGGGTCGACGAGCAAGATGGGACAGGATCCCTGGAGCGACGTAAAGAACGGCAACTCCTAAGCACGCCCGCAGTGGAGAGATAGCGGAGTGTAGACGTTGAGTGTAGGAAGAGTGACTCCAACGATGGCAAACCGTAGCGGACGAGCATCCCAATCGAGCGGAGCGGTCCCTCCTCGCGTGTATGAGTTCGATAGAGGAGATCCGATGTTAAATGCCATGAGGATTCCAATCGTGACGTGACAGTGTACGCGAGCGTGAATGTCTCCATGGACCGAGCTCTATGGCGAGGTGGGCTCGCTGCCGGCGAGAAGACTCCGCGAAGGAGCCATCGGGCTGTCTGGGAGACGAGTGGGGATCGGCATCGGATCAAGGACGGATTGGCGCACGTCCCTCGGCACCGAGCTCCGTGCCGGTGCTGGTTTCCTGTCTGTCATCAGGTCTGTTCTTGGTGCGATCCACCTGGGACCGACCGCATCGATCAACCCACTCCGCGTACTGGAACGTTGCGACCGGCGTGGTGATCTCTCCACAAGATCGTCGAGCAGTAAGCACGGAGACTGGAACCTCGGTCCAGCCAGCTGGTCACCAAGGACTCTGTAACCACTAGCAGCCGGCTCAGGGTGATCCCCGACGAGCAGCGCTGTCCTGGTGGAGCCCCCTCCAGGGAGCGAGGGCGGTGCCAGCATACCCGCTCCGAGCGCGAAACCTGCGCTACGTCGTCGGCCGCCTGGACGGCTTCCCCGCTGACCTTGAGCGGTGTGTGGGTTCCATACTGTGCGCCCAGCGGATTCCATTTGTGCCAAGACGATGCATGCGTGCGAGAATGTCTCCGTGAACCGAGCTCTATGGCGATGTGGCTCGCTGTCGGCTAGGAGACTCCGCGTAGGAGCCAGGGCTTTCTAGGAGACGAGTGGGGATCGGAATTGGATCAAGGACGGATGGCGCACGTCCCTCGGTCACGGAGCTCCGTGCCGGTGCTGGTTTTCTGTCTGTCACAAGGTCTGTTCTTGGTGCGTTCCCTCCTGGGAACGACCGCATCGATCAACCCACTCTGCACGCTAACCTGACGCGTCCGGCCTGGTGATCTCTCCGTCATCTCGTCGGGACTCGATTGATCGCAGTACCGGGAACAGCAGCCGGTCTACCAGTAGGTCTGGAACCAGTCACAGGTGCCGTGCGAACTCGCCAAGTAGCGCCCAGCGTCGTTCAGGTCATGCGGAGCAAACGTCACACCAACGTTCGGAGGTACATCCGGCACCTGGTAGACCTTGTGTGAGTCCGACGGTCACAGGAATCCTCTATGTAGTGTGCAGGTCGTCCAGAGGTCACTGCAACATATACAAGCCGAAGGCACGCGGGCGTGGGCCTGAGGGACCCCGCCCTGGTAAGGTTAACCTTCGCAACAAATCATGCACAACAACTCAAACATGTCATGACAAGTATAGGATAGGTCCGAAGCCAGCGGCATGCACAGTAACCTTTGTCGGGGCAGTGCCCTCCGCTGAACACCTGCGCTGTACTATAGCGACAGGCCTCCAGGTGCAGCGTTGATCGTAGTTTTATGTTGCCTAACAGGCCATTAATCTCCTGTCGACCGTAATTTGTAATCACAAGCACAAGCCTTAGTCAAGGAGAAATTTAACCAAAGAGCATATATTAGGTGTTCAGGAGACATAGGGCTGTCTTAGCACTCTGTTACCGTCAGGTAGGTTCGGGTTGGGCTGAGGTCACCGGCGCCGGCCCTTAGCTGCCTTGGAGACGGGCTCCACCCGTCCGAAAGCCAGGTCCATTTCGTAGCTCTGTTCCTGTAACTTGCGGAACGAGCGCATGCATAAATGTGAGCAGCACCTGTGGTGGCCAGCCAAACTTTTTTTTTTTTTTTTTTTTTTTTTTTTACAGCCACAAAAAGGTCATCTTGGACCTTAAAAAAAAAACGGCAGCAAGGCGTGGCGACCAGTGGCCCTGCGCTCAAGTAGGCAAACGCCTGACATCCAAGGAACAGAAACATGTGATGCCAAGTATAAAAGTGCACAAGAATGTTCACCCACCAGCCAAATCGTGTCCCTAATAAGCCCCCGAGTAAGGTAACAGGGCTGCATTACGCAAAACAGGTATACGTGACCGACACAGTACCGAAGTAAGCGTCGGCTCTCGCCACACTCACCAACGCAATGCGTCAAGGAAAGGCTGGAGCATAACACATTCCCCGAACCCCACAAGGTACAAAAAGAGTAGGTAAGGAATAAGTGAGTAGGTAAGCGCCCGAATAAAGTTAGACTTAACTGTCACCGATCTTTCGCACCCCTCCCATTCCATTAGAGGTTTTAACCGCGAGGAAAAGGTGCTCTGCATCGCTAGACGCCATCTTGGAAAACGAAGCTGACCACCTGTGGATCTGAGCCGTTTAAGAATGACCGTTCCAGCTAAAAACGTCTCATTCCTTTCCTCACGCGTAAACGCCCTTCGAGCCTGCTCAACCAGTGCCCAGCGCGGGGACCGGCCGAGGGCCAACCCAACTACCGTACCTTTTCCCGGAACGGGACCGGGGAAGGGGGGAGAAAATCTCAACCAAGGCACGCGCGGCGAAGTCACAGCGAAGCAGACAGCACAGCCCAGGCCGGAAACAAGCAGCCAACGGGCAGCTGCCAACGAAAAGGGGACACCAGAGCCATGCGAGGCACAGGGAGGACGGACGAAGAAGAATTCAAGCGAAGAACCAAGGCCGTCGACGACCGGCGACCCGGTCGAAAATCCTAAGTCCGTAGGCTAGAGCAAACACGTCTGAACAGCGTAAGCCTAAGTAGACTGACTGAAGGACTATGGGTACTCTGTCCCAGATGGGAAGTATCGGGAGATAACTCTCGGCCCCCTCGGGGTTCCCCGAGTGCCTCCCGGGTTGTGTGGTAACACAACGAGCTCTTAGGCTAGAATTGCGTAAGTAGTAGACATCTCCCATAAGATCATGTCATCGGTAATGTTTTTGAAGAAACATTAATAAATTGTGTTGTACCCATCTTTTCTAAGCGTGTTTCTTTCTCCGTTGGGTACTTCTTTGCATATTACACGCTTGGCAGTCACCTTTTTGGTCTGGATTGCACACACACGCACACACACAGCTGAAATTTCATCTACAATTTTAAAAAAATGAAACTGACCTTCTCCGTCTTCGTTGCTTAGCCTCACCAGCTGGGGCCGAGTGAAGAGATGGAATGGATCTGGAAAAAGGCCACAGTAGATTAGCACTTACCAGGCTAACTTTGAACTGTCATGGTCCACCCATCTCCGAATATAGTTTGTGAGGTGAAAATAAATAAGGAAAAACTCAAAGGCAATTTTTCTTTACACTTTGTCAAGAACAAAATTAATTATAATAGAAGATTAAACTTCTTGTTTCAGTCTCTAAAAATGATGGACCTGGACTTTAATGAAGATTTTTTTAGAAGACATAATGAAGCAAAGGTGATATAAGTTAGCAATCGTTGGCAATAACTGTTCTTGTATCGGTGTATGTGTATGTGTGAGTGCGAGCTTTCGATATGCGTCACTTTAGTTTTTGTAATAGTTATTGTAGCTTTTACCTTTTTGTACTTTTTGTTCTGTGAATTTTGCTCTTGTAAAGCGCTTAGAGCATCATTCATTTGGAGGTTAAGCGCTATATAAATGCACATTATTATTATTATTATTATTATTATTATTATATCTCACTTACCCATTTGGTCTGTTTTCTTTATCATGGAAGGGATACAGCCTGTGATGAAAAAAAAACAAAGTTGACCAAAAAAAAATACTGACAGAAACATCAATGAAAAGATTTCAAACCACATGGCCTGGAGTGTCAAGATGCAAGAAAAGGTGAATTCAACTCTCCAGTTCTAACTTACTGTTCATGAAATTGTCACAACAGAGATACACTTTCTCATTTTTTAAAAAGTCGAAATTTCAGCAAGTATCCAGACCTACTGCTTTGTTCTAAAACTACCACATCAGTGATACTTTCACATACTTTCTGAATCTATGGCTTTGACAGAATGCACTTTGAATATATACTAACAAAGTCCTTTTCTTTCTTAACAATAAAAACAACCCAGTGACATCTTAAGAGAAAAATAAGGAAATTATTTATGCTCTAATTCACATTTGTACATATAAAAGATAAAAAATATTACTCACACTGCGTAAGAGCGCTTGTTGGAACGTTCATGTCCCTGACTAGCTGGGTAGCGAGATGAAACATCCGATGCACTATCACTGTCCACTTCTCGTCTGCCAACATGATAAAATACACGTCAACTTCAATTTGACACGTCAAGTATAATACAGCGGAACCAGTTATACACTGACTGCACTCCATCTCCCAAGCAGACACCTAGTGAGTGAAAAGTCCTTTGGCAGACATCAGTCTTAGTGGTCCACGCATGATTGTGCACAGGCCAATTAAGGCTGACGTCAGCCAGAAGACTTGTTTACTGGGTAATTTTCTGCACGAGCATATATAAATTAACCCATTTATCCCCAACACTCTACAGCAGGAAATGGATCACCCATGATAATTCATGTGTACTACTGGCAGATTAGCTTGGCGCCTGATAACACCAAGCTAATCTGGCACTGCCCTTGAATTATCATGATCCATTCATCTCCTTCAACTGGTACACAGTCGTGATCTGATGTTCTGTCCCTGTTGCCCTGTTTAAAAATTTGGAAAATGCGGCCATGACATTATGTGAGTTAAGCAAACACAAATACAGCAATCACTTGTCACAAAAAATACAATATTAAAAAAAGTTTTACCTGCGTCTTCGTGTGACAGACACATCACTGTCGTTATCTGAACCACGGCGATTTGGAAAATACCTGTAATAATAAAGGATATTTTTTTAAAACAAAAAAATATTAAAAAAGACTGAAAGACTGTACTGTGCACATGATACACTTACTTTATTAAACAATGAGTCTCAATATAAAATAATAACCTGAAGTGTCATTGTCCTTGCGGTACGCGCATGCACTAATACAGACAACCTTTTCTTGAGATGAAATAACTGCAAAAATGAATTTTTCAATTAAAATGCATTTTTTTGAAAAATACTTACCGATGGTATTACACTTAGGAAATGGCTCTTAGCTGGCCTAATTTTAGCCAAATTTTGGTTGTGTCCGTATAAGGGGGTGTTGGCAGGAGTGGGGCGCCATAGACCATGCCAAACCCGAATAGCCTCCCCTTACTCACATCCGGTACAAGATTACCCAGCATACCCCAGTTTAGTTCTTAGCGAACTGCGGCAAGCGGGGCCGGAGGGAGGGACCTTCGAGTAATACCATCGGTAAGTATTTTTCAAAAAAATGCATTTTAATTGAAAAATTCATTTGTTTTCTCAAAACACATTACCGATGGTATTACACTTAGGAAGAATCACAAAGAGGAGGTGGGTGCCGCTATAGCGCCCCTACTGCCAACCCCATTGCCCACAAACTCGCCCTCCTGCAGCACACTCCCGATAATTTTAGCTAAGATACCTGCGGCGCCTAGGGCGCCGGGAGGGAGTGTTGCGCTGCTGCGGTGTCTCCCACCAGCGAGAGGATCTGTCGCTGGGAGGAGAGGTCCCTCAGGTAGCAGCGGGCGAAAGTGGACTCCGCTCGCCATCTCATAGCCGCCACAAGACTTTGACTGCACCGGTGCTGTCGCAGCGGAACTTGCGGCCATGGCTCTGACCTCGTGCGCCGCGTTGTGCAACATGTGGCATCAACAGGTCAACGTCCTGGCAGGCTGGGCGGATAACTCCCCGGAACCAGGAGGAGCAGGTCTGGCTGAGATACCACGTCTACCTGTGGACAGAGGGAGAAAACAGGTGTGTGCGTCCCCCTGCGCCAGCTTGGTCCGGCGCAGGTACACACGGAAGACTCTCACCGGTTCCTATTGTCTGGGCTACTGAGTGGAATCTGACACTCGTACGGGCAGACAGACATAGACTGTTTGGCAGCCAAGGCGACCACGACTTGGCCCTGAAGGCTGGTACCGTAGTAGTTGCACGGCGCCTTCCGTCCGTAACAGCCAGCCATCTGTGTGTGTGTGACGACAGCGCGTACGGATACTGACCCTGGAAGAGGTAAGGCTGTCACCGGGTTTTGAAGTCTGTTCTCCCGGGTGGCACCCAACACGCGCAGGGCGAAACAACTGTCGCCGTCATGTAGGCCGCGTCTCGTCCAGGCAGATGTGTCAGGTAGCTGTAGCATGAACCGGTCGACTGGCACTGCCAGCCACCCGGGTGTGTGGACAGCGTGCATAGTAGTGAGCCTGGAGGTTGAGTCAAGGACTGCCCTGAAGCTCTCCTCCTTGAAACATCCGTCAGGCGCGTCATGTGCCGGGTTCCAACAGACGAGGTTGAGATCCCGTAAGCCCCCAAGGTAGAACTTGGTCCCTGCGCAGCACAGCGGGGCATTCCAAGCGAAGGGAGCCTCTGAAGTGAGGTTTTGCCGCTACCCGGGTCTGATGAGCGAAATCGCCTGTAGGAGTCGGCGATCATGGTGAGATAGACCTGAACGGTGAAAGGGGGCCGTCCTTAGGAGATGAAAACCCCCGAGGAAGCACCCTGCCAGCTGGGGCTTCGTCCAGTTCGGAAGGAAGAAGGTTGTCATTCCCGTCACACAGCGCTCGTCATCTACCCTCGCAACTCGACTGGTTGATGGTCTGCGGGTTGTCTCGGTAGCACCTATGGCCGCCGTAGGAAGCCTCTGTGGAAGAGGGCTTGCTGCCCAATCTCCGGGTGCGCACCTACATCCACCAAGCTGCAACACAAGTAATGGCGGACAACCAAGCGTACAATTCGGCATGCAATCTCGATGGCGAGCAGTGGAGCTGGAAGATCTGGCCACAGCGACGCCTCCCCGCGCGGCAGGCCTCCAGCGCACTAGCCTCTCCCAATTACGCCCTCCTTCTCCAAGCAGAGGAGGTGGCAGGTTGAACGGTGATCCCCTAGTAAGTCATCCGTCCTAAGAGAGCTGAAGAAGGGACTGAGAGTCCCTCCTACACTGCCCTGCTCCCGTCTACTGGGAGTCCCACTCGAACAGGACGACCACGCACTCCATCCTCGACGGAATCCCGGCGAAGAAAACACGTAGTACCTGTCCCGTAGCGTCGGCCCTCTAGTCGACGGCGGAGTGGGCATGATCCCAGCCTACCGCCCGGCTTGCCAACTGGTTACGACTTCGAAACTCGAGTTGTCCCAGGTCCTGGAGGCGCACCGCTGCTCTCAGGTCTTTGTCTGGTATCTGCCGAGATGACGAGGCACTTGTGTCGAGTCGAAGGACGAAGATCGTGCTCCAATCTACCGTCTAGTGTAAGAGCTGCGTCGACCCTACTGCCACAGGCCCGAGCGCAACGACCTCTCAGGAACTAATTCCTGCCAAGTTGTCCCGTCTAACTCCCTGTACTTGCGCCCCCGGCCGCAGGATCCACCGCGCCGAATGGGTAACTCCCGGAAGGCGCTACCGAGGGTAAGTCCATCCGCTCCGGTCCGGCGCTGCAGCCTGCCGGAACTCCAAGTTGCCGCCACCCAGGGAAGCGAACGCTTCCGCTAGGTCCCGACGCTGTCGTCTAAGGAGGCGACAAGCGTGCCTGGTCACCGCTGACTACGGCCAGGCCCAAGCGAAGAGTAGCACCCCGTCGGGGAAAGGAAGCGCCTAGCCGCAAGTCATCTCAGGCGGAGCTAATCTGAACTGTGTGCATACCCCCGAAGAAGACGTCGTCCGCAGTGAAGTCTGTCGGACCAGTCCGCCACCCGCGCTGACCTCTATCCCTCGCGCGCCTGGAGTATGCTGTCCCTGACGTTCACAGGAGAGTGCCGTTGGCGTCCCGTCGCCGCCTCCGTCTCTCGGATGTAAGTCGCCCAATCCGGTGCATCGGACGAACCGCGCCTCCGCGGAAGAGTGGTCCCTGCCAATCCTGTCTGACGGGCCACAGTGTTTTAAGAAGGCTGCTACATCCGGCGGCGCCCGCCGCGTGAATCAGCTGAGTGACAGGCCTTGCAAGCCTCCTTGTCGGTCTGTCCAGGGGGCCAAGAAGTTCTCCACAGCGCGGTGCCCTGCGTGGCCGACTCTCCACTCAGCCGCGCGTAATCGATCAGGACGGACGCAGCAACCGTTGGCAGCGGAAGAAGTAGGATCCAGCTGAAGCCACCAGCGCCTCCCCCGGCGCCCTGAAGCAGAGACAGAAGCCGACCAGAAGGGGCAGGGACTTGAATGCTTGGACGCGATGAGGGGACCTGCGTAGTCCCCGGCTCGAGTAGACTCTCCTGTAAATCTTCGCAGTAGACGGCAAACGCAAGACCTCTCGGAACCGCGAGCGTAGCGACGTAGAGAAGCTAACCTCGTCCAGCCACGGCGAATGACGTCCTCTGGCGTCCAGCGGGAACCGTATGTTCCGCCCGCAGGCGAAGGGATGTCCAACCCCTCCGAAGTCCGGGGAACTCCGGCCGGCGGCGATCCAACGAAGGCGGACCCCGCACTTGGAAGGAACAACGTAGTCTCAGGGGGCCGCTCCCCCGAACGGTGGCGAAAACTCGGAGAGCCCGTCTTTCCCTTGCGTAGCGAGCCATGGAACTGGGACGGCGTCTCCTGTTCCTCTCGTACCCCTGGCTTCTGTGAGGCGAGTCCCTGCTTCCGAAGGGGAACTGAAGATCATGAGCGAACGCCGGAACCCGGATCCCATCGTAAGGTCGTCTCTTCTGCACTGCATCTAGAGCGGCTCTCGTCTGCATGGTCGGCGCGAGGCGTGGCCCAACATCACCGAGCCGGGATCCTGCAGTGCGAAGTGCAGTGGTCCTGTAGCCCTTGCGGTCGCCACAAGCCATAAAAAACTGGTGAGCAGCCCGGGCGAGGGCGCCCAACCTAATAATAAGAAAAATTAAATTAATCAATGCTTAATGCATGAGTACAATTTGATTGTAATAGCCCTTAAGGGATAATCAAGTTATTGAATTAGATTAAAATATGGGAGACAGAATACCCCTCTGTTTTCTCATCTCTATTGCCCAAAGCAAAGAATCGGATTAGAGGTTCCAGGAACCTAACCTTGGAAGGATAAGAGGTGTCGCGCCCCAGCGGCCTGGCGAACCGCTGAGCCGCTGGGAAAGCAACCTTTTAACCCCTGTGTCGCGCACCACGATAAACGTACATACTCATACGTGTTTGCTACCGCGCCCACATGCTCTCACAGACACTAGACACTGTCCAGCGCCTGAGAAGCCGAGCAGTCACTTCTGCATGTCCGTTTACGACTTGTCGTCTGGCCCGGGACTGGAAGCATCGTAGGTACGGTAGCCGACGCCAGCCCTCCGCAGTCAGTGACTACAAGCTTACTGGGCCGGGGCGCCTAGGTCACTGCCGTTGACATGGGCCCCACCTTAATGCTCTGGCCACCTGCCGTTTGTCCACTCTGGCCTGCGGAAGGACAGTGGAGCGGGTCACTCTTGAGGCCGGGTCCCGGGCCGGTGGAAGAATCATTGGTTTAGCCATGCCAGTAGAGGTTGTCAGCTACCTCTCCTGCTGACCAGAGCCCAGAACAAGGTATCTTGTGCTTTACAGGTCCGGGACCACCTTGGGTCCCACCTTAAAACACTTGGGCGTCTCTGTCCGGCGATCTCTGACAGACGACATACTCTCTCTGTGGGACAGCAAGGCACTGCTTCTGATTGGGGTCCCCATTGTTACTCTTGGGCGTCTCTGACAGGCGAGCTCTGAAAGACGCCGACCGCTCTGAGTGACAACTTGCCGACCTGGTTACCCCCTGGGTGCAGCCAGTGTACTTCCAACTGACTAAAAGTGTACTTTGGACTCCCATGTGTATTATTCACAAGCCAGTGAGTTGTCAGTTTCTCCAAAATGTGTATTTGTGTATAACATGCACCTGTACGTGTACCCCAAGCAAAATAGTGTACTTCAATACGCCGAATGTGTATGGTAAACAGGTCTGGGCAACCCAGCCACTAAGGAAGCAACGCAATTTAGTAATATTTAGGTACATACCCAATGTCAATAGACAAACAGAGAATCAGCCACGACTTATTACTTTCGTATGAGGGAAGTGGCAACCCAGCCACTGCTTCCGTGGCCACAATCTCCGATAGGCGTCGCACGCTCTCTGTGGGACAGCAAGGCCACTGCTTGTGCCCTGGGTCCGACCTTGTGGCTGTCAGGCGTCTCTGCCCGGTATCTGATAGGCGTGGTACGCTCACTGTGGGGAACAAAGCCACTGCTCTGACTTGGGTCCCAGCGGGTCCCTGCCAGGTGTCACTGCCCGGCGATCTGATAGGCGTGGTACGCTCTCTGTGGGACCACGAAGTCCCTGCTTCGGACTTGGGTTTCGCCTTGTTACACTCTGATATCAGTGTCCGGCGATCTCTGATAGGCAACGTACGCTCTCTGCGGGACAACGAAGTCCCTGCCTCAGACTTGGGACCCACCTTGTTCATCTCGGACATCAATGCCCGGCGGCCTCTGATAGGCGTCGTACACTCTCTGCGGGACAACGAAGTCCCTGCTGCTGACTTGGGTCGCACCTTGTAAACTCGGACATCAATGCCCGGCGATCTCGGATAGGCGTCGTACGCTCTCTGCGGGACAACGAAGTCCCTATCTCTGTGCGGGACAACGAAGCCCCTGTTCCTGACCTGAGGCGTCGTACGCTCTTTGCGGGACAACGAAGTCCCTATCTCTGTGCGTGACCACGAAGGCCCTGTTCCTGCCTTGAGGCGTCGTACGCTCTCTGCGGGACAACGAAGTCCCTATCTCTGTGCGGGTCAACGAAGTCCCTGTTTCTGACTTGAGGCGTCGTACGTACTCTGCGGGACAACGAAGTCCCTATCTCTGTGCGGGTCAACGAAGTCCCTGTTTCTGACTTGAGGCGTCGTACGTTCTCTGCGGGACAACGAAGTCCCTATCTCTGTGCGGGACAACGAAGTCCCTGTTCCTGACGTGGGTCCCTCCTTGTTAGCTTGGACATCACTGTCGGCTGACCTCTGATAGAGTAGGACGCAAACGGAGGTAAGCCCCCCAGCGTTAACCATCTCTCTTCCAGTCATGAGGCGGACACCTCACCAGTGCGGGTCGACTCGCCTCCTGCTCAGGGAAGGCCCTCCGCATGCTCGTCCGAGGGGCCCTGAAAGTCGCCACACATCGTGCAGATCCGAACCTAGTTACTGCAACAAGAGGGTACAAGATGAAAGAGCGAGCGTGGCCTCTAAGGTCACGCAATAACAACGCGCGCGCGCTGGCGAATCGGACATAATTGAATATGTAGTCGAATCAAACGAGTGTACAGCGCGTGCCGACGCTCGGCGCTCCTTCCCACCCAAGGGCGCCGGTCGAGGGCATTCACCGAGATATTACCTGGCCATGGCGGAAAAAAGGAGCAAACCCACGTATCACCATATCGTAAACAGCACGCCACACAGCCCGACCGGTTCGGAGCGCAGGCCGAAGCAGCGTCCGGAAGCCGCCAGTCACAGTCTCCATGGTACAAGCCGTAGGCCCGTAGAACACACAGGTCGACGAGGCGGCCCAGCGTGAGCACTACTACCCCCAGTCACGCCACCATCTCCACAGTTCAAGTCCCAACGAACGAACAGTCAAGGTCGAAAACGACCGGCCAAGACCCAAAGCGGAGCTCGAACAGACACAACCTACTTCTGCCAGCTAAGAACTAAAACTGGGGTATGCTGGGTAATCTTGTACCGGATGTGAGTAAGGGGAGGCTATTCGGGTTTGGCATGGTCTATGGCGCCCCACTCCTGCCAACACCCCCTTATACGGACACAACCAAAATTTGGCTAAAATTAGGCCAGCTAAGAGCCATTTCCTAAGTGTAATACCATCGGTAATGTGTTTTGAGAAAACAAATGATAACCCTTTCGCTGCCAATGAAGTGAGATGAAATGACATTATTTAACGCATTTGAGACGTGCTGCCTCCGGATACGTGGCGTAAGCCACGTATCCGGAGGCGGCAGGTCTTGAATGAGTTAATTCTGCATGCCTTAGGCATACAAATGTGAATGAGGACAGTAAGAGGCAAAGATCCTCATGAGCCACTGCAACTTGCATTTGGGGGAGTTCACTGTTTTCTGGCACTGAGGTAAATAATATTGAAAATGTTGATCCATGAAAGAAGTGAATAATAATATAACACTTTGCTCACTTTTTGCGCTGGCTGACACCACTTTCACTGTCGCTTCCTGACACCATGCGGCTTCGCTGCTGACTCATCCGGTCACTGCGTGCCGACACCGGGGACTCCTTGCCAACTGTGTATAGACCACTGCGAACAGAAATATATGAAGCTAGCTTAATAAACCTAATGTAGAGTGCATTGAGCTCATTTTAAAACTATTTATCAACATTATTATCATCATTTTAATTACTATTATTATAATTAATTGCATACAGTGTAACAAGGCTCACAGTTGTATAGAATAAAAATATCATAAAAATATCCAGATGTACACAGTTTTTTGAAAGCTGTATGCATGTTGTATGCAAAACCATGCCATTAATATATCAGAATGTGTTTGATGGCACTGGCTGATGTATGATAGTAGAAAATCATCCTTTTAACCCTTTTAGCCCCAAGGTCCCATTTCTCAAATTTTGGAAGTGTTGCCCAACAACTATGTACCAGTTGTAGGAGATAGATTGATCATGATAATTCAAGGGTTGTGCCAAATGAGCTTGGCGCCTGAAGGCGCCAAGCTCATCTGGCACGACCCTTGAATTATCATGATCAATCCATCTCCTGCTACAGGGTCCCGGGGCTAAATGGGTTAACATGCAGTTCCTAATCACAGAAACAAAATTCTGACAAGCTTAAACATTATCTTGTAATCAGAAACTCACCAATCATAGTTGGTTTCCCATGGGGCTGATTTGACACTGCGCGGCGACTCGCGACCTTGAAGCTCAGGAAGTGATCGATGCCTTGGCCTTTGGAAACACAGTACACAGAGTATCTCTGTTACTTGTACACAGTTTGCATATCATTGTAAAATCTGGCCATTTGCCTCTACAAAAATTACAACCATGATTCATGTTTAACCCTTTTAGCTCCAAGGTCCCATTTCTCAAATTTTGGAGGTGTTGCCAGTTGCAAGGGATGGATTGACCATGATAACTCAAGGGTAGTGCCAGATTAGCTTGGTGCCTTCAGGCACCAAGCTAATCTGGCACTACCCTTGTATTATCATGGTCAATCGATCTCCTGCTGTAGAGACTCAGGCCTAAATGGGTTAAACAATTTAGCCCGAACACATTATAGCAGCAGATGGGTTGAACATGATAATTCAAGGGTAGTGTCAGATTAGCTTGGCACCATCAGGTGCCAAGCTAATCTGGCACTACCCTTGATTTATCACATTTGACCTATCTTCTACAACTGGTTGTGAGGTGACACCTCCAATATTTGGAAAATGCAGCTGTGGGGTTAAATGGGTTACACTTCTCCATGTAACAAGAAGCTATGGAACTTACGCTCTAACTGGTTCCGGCCTCATCACCATGGTGACCATACCCGTGTCCCGATTGTACTGACTCTCATAATGGTCACGTGCTGCACACAAACAAGTCATCAAGATAACATACAACTCGGTTTACAGCAAAACAACGTTTTCTACGAAACGTCTGCTGAACAGAAAAATCAGAGTATGTAGACGATTTATTTGTCCCAGAAAAAAATGTTATGCATAAAGAGCAAATATGAATTTCACTCAAGCAGAGACCCTTGCAATTCAACTCACAAAATGCAAACTATGTGCATCTGAAAAGAAGAGCATTCTAAAATGCAACCATGTGTTTTGAACAAAAATGTGTGTGCGTGCGTGCGTGCGTGCGTGCGTGCGTGTGTGTGTGTGTCTGTCTCTGTGTGTGAGTGAACGAGAGAATGTGTTAAATCCTTGTTATTTTTTTTCAGAAATAGCAGAGAAAAGAGACCTATGCATCTAAAACCCATTAATCTTTTGGCTGTCAGCAGCACATTTTGTTGCAGTGATTCCTACAGGTTTAACCGATTACATCCGGAAGGTAGCTTATTGGCCTATGAGCTAATCACAGATTAGGAGATTGATCAACTGTTTTGGTTCAAGAATGGTGCCAGAATAGCTTGGCCAAGCTATTCTGACACCACCCTTGAACTATCAGTCAAATTTATGTCAAGCAAGGGGTGCATCAGGATGAAAAGGGTTAAGAGACATATAGTACATCATTTTGTACTAAATAAACACGTACAATGGAGACCGGAGTCGGAGTTCATGCGACGAGGTTGCCGCCTGCTTTGCAGACGGATAACACTGGACGACTGACGCGACAAACTATCGCTAACTGCCTGACGTTCTGAGCGGCCACTGCAACATACAAAACTTAATCAAAACTCACAACCCACAGCGAAACACTCATGAAGCTTCAAATTTGTACACTGCCATGTGCAAGCTACATTATAGTACTTACACATAAGGATATAGACCAATGGCTTTAGTTCAAGGGTGGTGCCAGAATAGCTTGGGGCCTAGAGGCGCCAAGCTATTTTGGCACTACCCTTGAACGTTTTTAGTCAAACTTATTTCACACACTGGTGTATTCCGAATGATAAGGGTTAACCATGACACAGGACAGCAAGATATGGATCAACCAAGATAGTTTGAGTGGTGTCAGAATAGCTTGGCACTTCAACGGCACCAAGCTATTCTGGTACTACCACCCTTGAACATTAGAGGTGCCAAGCTATTCTGGCACCACCTTTGAGCATCATGGCTGATTTGTCTCCTGAACTGAAATCCAGTCTTCAGAGGACAAAAATCTGAGAAGTTGAAGCATAGAATTCAATGTGTTAAAGCAATGACTTCCGTATGACACGGGCTGAAGAACATCATTTTAATAGACGATTTCTGAAAACCAGAACGAGGTCCAAAGCTTTATGTCTTTTTAACGCAAACAGTGGATTAAAAGCCCAGACAAACATGCTTTAAAGCCCGAACAAATATGTGATATCACATATTTGTCCAGGGTTTTAATCCACTGTTAGCGTCAAAAGATGCACTTTTTCTTTTTTACATCCATTTCTGATTTACGAAAATCATCTACTAAATACTGGCTTTGACCACTTTACTCCAGATGCATGGCACATACCAGCCAACTGAAAGTGGCATAGACACACATGAGCCCAAACACCTGTGGGAGCACATGAGGGTCTATGCCTCTTCTTGGTCTCACTTATATCAATGTATCTTAAGCCGAGGGTTATAGAGCCATCAGTCTGCGATACATGTAGTTAACCCACCTTCTGCATACAGCTACTAGTTACTGTTCTCAGTATTGGTGGTTACATGCAGAAGGGGATTAACCCTTCGGCTGTTGGTAACACTTTTCGTAAAGGTGATTCCTGTAGGATCACCTCAACAAAAAGCACAACCGACAGACAGATGGTTACTTTGTCGGTCCGTAGTGCTTTCTGTTGAGGTGATTCCTGTAGGAATGAACTCAACAAAGAGCGCAAGTGACAACCAAAAGGTTAAGAGATATTGTTCATGGACTGTATAATGTTAAAAAATATAGGGAGAAAGTATAAAATGTGTGACAATTAAGAGATGCAAATAAGTAGGAAGGAATGTTTAATTACCTAGGAGAAAAAGAGAGAAGACAAAGCATTATTATACTGTAAGCTGATATATATGTGTACACGTTTAACTCATTCGTGGCCAGCTGCATCCGGATGCGGCTGGCCGCGAATGAGTTAATGAAAATACTTAATACAAAGAGAAAAAATGATACATTGTAGAAAGCTAAACTCTGATATTAGAATGAAAGGAAATTTTTCACCAAAAAGAGACAAAAAATAGTCAGCATAGTGCTATCTTTGTTGGTCATGTAAATTTTGGCACCTGTGAACACCTACATGTACTCTCCCACCTCTGACACAGCAACAGATGTAGGGTTATGAATATTCATAGAAATCATACAAACACATATGTGAATAAACTATTGGTTGTTATATTTATAGTAAAGATACATTTTCAATGTAATCACAGAACAATTTGAAACACTGAAACTAGCCCTTTCTCCCAAGTTTGATTTTTAATGGGACTCCCCCCCCCCCCCCCCCCCCCCCACCGCCCGCCCCCCAAAAATAAAAATTGTTGTGTTAGTATCAAGTACACCCCTCATGTTCTTTATTCTCTCTTGAGAGTGGTGCAATTCTCACCTGCGTCGGTTAGTGGAGAGAGACCGAAAGAGGCGGACCGGTCTATTGTTTCGGTCCTGAGTCTGTGTAAGTCTGATGAGTTAGCATGAAAACAGGTCAGATGGGGTTAATCGTGAAAATGACAGAATTCAACCTGCCCTCACAAACTGACAGATGAAGATGGCTCAGGCATGATAGTTCAAGGTAAGGCATGATAGTTCAAGGTAGTGCCCTATCAATTCGACAAATCGACTGACTATTCCTGTACAGACCCCCCCCTTCCACCCCCCCCCCCCCCAAAAAAAAAAAAAGGCCCACAAAAAGTTGCAACCATAACTGATACTTTACGATAAATATCTGATAAGCTTGGTACCTGGGAAAGCACCATGATAGCTCAAGAGTAGTGACAGATTAGCTTGGCACCTCAAGGCACCAAGCAAATCTGTCACTACCCTTAAACTATTATGACTATTCACATCCCCTGCGATGTTGTATTACTCAGGTAAGGATTAACATGTTAACTCATTCTGCCCGACGGCCGTATTTCCCAAATTTTGGAGGCATCATCTAACTATGCACCAGTTGCAGGAGATAGGTCAACCATGATAATTCAAGGGTAGTGCCAGATTAGCTTGGCGCCGACAGGCGCCAAGCTAATCTGGCACTACCCTTGAATTATCATGGTCGGCCCATCTCCTGCTGTAGTGCGTCAGGGCTGAATGGCTTAAAAGAGTGAATGTGTCCAAATGTTGACAGAACTAAACTATCATGGTTGAGCCATCTTCAAAACTGGTATTTAGTTGTCAAAGGTCAGCTTCCAAATGTGACCTCAGGACTGTAAATGTTTATGTCAAAACAGTTAGAGTTGTATGTCATGTCAACACGATCCTTATTGCTGACAGAACATACTTCAGGAGCCCAAAAGCAAACCTTCACCTTGCCACACATGAGTATCATAGATCATTAACCCTTTGGCTGTCAGTAGCAGGAATCATTGTGACAAGAACAGCTACCAACGGCCAAAGTATTAACCCTATGGCCATCAGTAGTGCTTTCTGTCAGGCAGTTCTTGCAGGAATCACCTCAATGAAAAGCGCTCCTGACAGCCAACAGGTTAAGCTGTTACAGCACAATACACAAGTATCGCTGATCGCTTAACTGTAAGTAGGCTTTAACTATACAGCACGAGTACATGTATGTGTATGAAAATATACATGGTACTGTATAGATCTAAATATACATGGTATAGATCTAAATCTAGGTAAGCATACATGACCTGTGTGCTGGTCTGTGATTTTGGACCTTACAGCTTGAAGCAAATTTTATGATGCAAATATAACTCTGATATTAACCCCTTCCCTGCCACTGTATATACATTTTTGTTTCTGAAGGCTTTGTTCATTCAACACCAAAAGCAAAGACCAACCAAGAAACATACAAACTGGTCTCAGCAAGAGCCATAGATCCTCAAGAGCCCCGCAGTCATGGGGGCTCAGGAGTATATATTATTCTATGTCTCTTGCAGCTGGACCATGTTCACTTTTTCTCCACAGTGAAGGGGTTACCGCTTTAATGGTTACAGGAAAAGGAGTGCCATCACCACACTATGCAGAAAGAACAATTTATTGTGGACCCCTTATAAGTACGCAGCTACCAGTACTGTAAACAGTACCAGTGGTTGCACGCATGGGTGGGGGGGCGGGGTGGGGGTGGGTGGGGGGGGGGGTTATGATTTTATTGTAGAAGACAATCAGCTGTATGCTGTTTGAAATTTGTGTGAACAACCCTCAAGTCTTACATTGTACAACAATTTTAGAAACATGTATGGCACTGTGAAAAAGTAAGCATGTCAAAATGGTGACTTCTTCTGCTTTAACATGCTGCAGAGACAAATAAAAGTTAAAAAGTTAAAAGCATGTGATGGAGTCTCAGAACAGTGCAAATGAATCAGTGTTACCACTGTAAAAGTTATATAGTCCTCTCTGCATACAACAAAGTGGCATGACTGCTTTAACTCATTCAGCCCGACGGCCGTATTTCCCAAATTGTGGAGGCATCATCTAATGACTATGCACCAGTTGCAGGAGATGGATCGACCATGATAATTCAAGGGTAGTGCCAGATTAGCTTGGCACTGACAGGTGCCAAGCTAATCTGGCACTACCCTTGAATTATCATGGTCGACCCATCTTCTGCTGTAGGGCGTCAGGGCTGAATGGGTTAAAGGTAAACTATAGAAGTCAGCAAAGTCCCAGTGCACACAAGTCTGTCAGGCCAAACGTCAGGCGATGTTGACCCATGCATGGGCCAACAGTGGCTGACATCGGCCTGATGGACTTTGCACACTGGGTTGATGAAACCTTTCAAAATAAGCCAGGAAGACAAACAGGAGCTAAGTCGACACACATAAATACAGTCAAACACACAGAAAAATAGTCTATCCTGAAGATTTACCAGTACACACGATAAGTGCGCAAAGGCCACTGGGCTGACATCAGCCACCTTTGGCCTGCGCACAGCTGTGCACAGGCCAACGGCGGGTGACATCAGCCCGGTGGCCTTTTACGCATTGGGGGCATCGTTCTGCCATGTTTTCTAGCCTGTCGCACAAACTGGGTTTGTTAGAACATTCATCTGGCGTTTCTTTGAGTGGGAGCCTCCTGTACCACTGTCAATGTACCTACAAATCTTCAGGATAGTATTTTTAATGAAAAAATACAAAAGCAAAGAGGTACAAGAAAGTGATAAACAATACCTAAAGAAAGCATGGTGTTCAACGCAACATTTCCACAGGTGTTTGCAGGCAGTCTTGCGGGCCAGCTCAAAGGCATATGCATGCTCTTCGTTCTTGAAACAATCAAAATGTCACAAGCACTGACATGATGCACGATCAGGCAAAAAACATGAGACAAAAACAGAAAATGTGAAACAGCAGTCTCATGCAAGAAAACCTTGACACATGCTGACAGGAGGGAATGAAGTTTTTCTTTAAAACTTTTACTGTCAGCAAAGATTTTTGTCACAGTGATTCCTGCAGGAATCACCTCAACAAAAAGCGTTTCCGACAGCCAAGTGGTTAACTTGAACTTGCCTGAATCCTGCGCAAGAAAGTGACTGCCAAGCACGTAAAACGCAAAGCAGTTCCCAACAGAGAAACAAGCCTATAAAGCACAAGTACAACATAATTGTGTTGTCCTTTTCCAGCATGTTTCTTTCTTGGGATTTTTTTAACTCATATCATACTGACGCTAAAAGCTTTAAATTGTACACTGCCATATGCAAGCTACATTATAGTACTTACAGATAAGGACATAGACCAATGGCTTTAGTTCAAGGGTAGTGCCAGAATAGCTTGGCGCCTTGAGGCGCCAAGCTATTCTGGCACTACCCTTGAACTATTTTTCACACACTGGTGTATTTCGAATGATAAGGCTTAACTTGCCTGATATATTACAACCTTCTAGAAGCAAAAATCGGCATGTTGGACACTTCACGTAACTAACAGCAAGGGGCCACAATGAATCATCAGTTAAAAAATAGTTTTCTCACCATTTATTTACAGCTAGTGTAAGCTTATAATCACTTTAAAAATAAATCTAAACAACCAATGCTAATAAATCATGAGGTCATGGACACAAACAGCACAATCATGCATGTATATATAAAACAGAGGTTACAACACTACATAAAATGCTTACACTTTTGTCCTTGACCTTGATGATGAAGATTTTGCCTTTGAAGGTGACCTTGTTGATCCTGGGCCTAGAAAAATTCATTTTTCTCTAAAAGGTATTTTTTTCGAAAAATACTTACCGATGACATGACTACATGGAAATGTCTACTTCTAGGCTCAATTTTAGCCTACTTGCCCGTTGTGTGCCCACACAACCCGAGAGGCACTCGGGGACCCCCCCCCCCCCCCCCCCAGAGGGGCCGAGAGTTATCTCCCCATACCTGCCTTACCAGATCTGGTCACGAGACCATTCATTCTGATACTTCGCTCGAAAGCGGCAAGCGGGGCAGGAGGGAGGGTCATCCGAGTCATGTCATCGGTAAGTATTTTTCGAAAAAATACCTTTTAGAGAAAAATGAATTTGTTTCTTCAAAAACATTACCGATGACATGACTACATGGGAGAATTGCGATGAGGAGGAGGGTGCCGCCCAAAACTCCCCAACAGAACAGCGCCGTTCTCCCCGTCGCACACTCCCGACAATTTTAGCGAAGTACACACCACGGTGCCGGTGGCGCCGAGAGGGAGTGTTGCGCCGCGGCGATGTCCCCCACCAGTGCGAGATTCTCTCGCTGGCTGGCCAGGTCCCGGAGGTAGAAACGGGCAAAGACCGACTCGGTTTTCCAGCCCACGGCGGCCACGATGTCCTTGACAGCGCAGTTTTGATCAAACGCGACGCTCGTGGCCATAGCTCGTACCTCGTGTGCGTGAATGTGCAGCCTCTTCGCTCCCTGAGGGGAGATCTCCTGATAAGCGGAGCGTATGACCCAGCGGAGCCAGGAAGAGATCGTCTGGGCTGTAATGTCACGCCGGTTGGGTCTTAGAGGTAGGAAGAGGCGCGACCGTCCCCTGCGGCTTCGGAAGACGATCCGCAGACCCGTAGAGACGGTGTCGCAATCCAGGGGTCGTCGCCAAAGAGCGTGAGCCAATTTCCGCGGGAATCGGCTAGCCGCCCGCCGACCGGAGACCCCGAGGCTCTCACAGTGGACCAGGTGTCGCCGAACAGCAAGGGCCCACCCAAGGGGGCACGGCGAAGTTGCGCTCGCAGGACCGGCGGCAACGTACTGCAGGCGAGGAGCAGGGCATCTCAACGCATGAGGTCGCAGTGGCCGACGCAGCCATCGCGTTGACCGACGAGTGGTAGGCGGCGCGGTTGGCGGTCTCCGCGAGGACCAGCAGGTCGCCTAGGAGGGGAGAGATGGAAGGAAGCCAGGATTCCTCCACCCGACGGACCAAGGCTTGAGTGAGGAGCTCCAAGACACCAGAGCAGGCTAAGGAGTTCCGGACCAAGGTCGCTGTCTTGTCCAGGCCCCGCGGCAGGGACCGCCGCAGCAGAGTCGGGCCGCCGGCTAGCGACACGGCCGAAGGGTCCAGCGTAGGCAGAGGGATGGAGAAGGCCTGTGGAATGGCCAGCATACCAGTTCCGCCAAAACGACATGTCTAAATCCGCGGGCCAGCGACGGTCGGAGAAGAAGACCGGCTCCTGGGACGTGGCCAGCTGCAGGTGCGACGAAAAGACGTCTCGAAGGTCCTTAAAGCCGGGCGGTTGGGGAAGCGACTTAAACTTCTTGACCTGTCTCTCCGCGTCAACGAAGGCGGCGACCTTCCTCTTCAGAGGCGGGGAAGCTGGGCAGGCGTCCGCCGGCAGCGTCGCGGCCACGATCCTGGCGGCTTCCTCCAGAGCTAAAAGCGTCTCTGACCGGGAAGAAGAGGGGAGCGCCGAGGGGGAAGCCACCTCGAGGCTCTTCTTTTTTTTTTTTTCTTCTTTTAATGCCAACAGCACTTGGTGTTCCCAGGCGGTCACCCATCCAAGTACTAACCGAGCCCGACGTTGCTTAACTTCGGTGATCAGACGAGAACCGGTGTATTCAACGTGGTATGGCCGTTGGCCACGGGCGAGGTCGAGCGACCCTCCTCGTCCAAAAGAGCCGAGACGGAGTCTTCAGGCAGCAGGCTGAGCGTGTCGTCCTCTAGGGGGCGTCGAGAAGGCACCGGAACCACCACCAACTGCAGCGAGGTCCCAGGAGAGCGCTGAACCTCCGGCGAAGACAGGGGACGCGAGGGCAGCGGGGAGCGCGGCGGTAAGCGAGGAGGCGACCGGGAGTGGGATCGAGGGCGAGAAGGCGCCCGGCGAGCACGCGGTGAGGAGTCCCGACGACGCGAGGAGGGTCGACGAGGGCTGAGACGCAACGAAGGTGACACCCGGCATGGCAAAGAGCGCGAAGGCGCCTGAGGGGAAGCAGGGTGGCGAGGATCCCGCTGACGGCGCTCGCTAGGCGAGCGAGAGCGTGGGCGTCGAGAGGAGGAACGGTGAGGATCAGGGTTGCGGCTGCATCGCGAAGGACGGTGCTGACGTCTCTCCGGGCCATACTCCAGAAGTAGGCCACTATGCCGGCAAGGAGATCCTCCGAAAGGATCAGCGGGCCTGTTGCGTGGAGAGTGGTGAGGACGGCTCGTCAACGACGGACGGCTCAAGGCCGACTGCTGCTGGCCACTCCCGGTGGGACGGGCGCTAAGCCGGCAAACAGACCCTCCGGAAGGGTCAGCGGGCGTGGCAGCAGTGGCGGTCCCGTGGTCAGACAAGGAACGCGAACCCCGACGAGAAGACCGTTCCGTGCGGGAGAGGTCAGAGGAAACAGTAAGGGCGGCCAATGTCTCAACGGGCGCCGGACGCTCGTTAGCCGGGCGGGAACGCTCTCGGCGGTAGAAGGACCAAAGGTCCGCCCACAGAACCTCAGGCCAGGCCGCACAAACCTTACCCCTGCGGCCCGAGGAACAACCCGAACACAGTAGGCAGACCGAGTGGGTGTCCGTCGGCCACTTAAAGCATACCTGTTTAACCCCTGGGTGCAGTCAGTGTACTTTCAACTGCCTAATTGTGTGTATTTATTCACAAGCCAGGGAGTTGCCAGTTTCTCCAAAATGTGTATCTGTATACACGTGTTTTATGTATGTGTACCCCAAAGCAAAATTGTGTACTTTAATACGCCAAATGTGAATGGTAAACAGGTCTGTTAAAGTCACCGCACCGGGAGCACAAAGCATAATGGCTAAGCGCAAGCGGGCTCCCGGAGAAGCGTAATGGGGAACTCTCGGAGGGCTAAAGGGCCTTTAAACGGGCTAACACACAAGGAGCCCAAGGCCCACGTGCCAAACGGGCGCGAAACGGTAAAAAACCGACCGTGAGCTAATCAGGCACTACGCACTGAAAGAAAGACCACTAAGAAAGAAAGCAGGGAAGCACCCAACAGTCAGCCGGCTCTCAGCCCGAGGGCCAGCCGAGGGAACTACCGCTACCTTACCTCTGCAATGAAGGGAAGGGGGAAGGGTTTTTCTTAGGCAAACCGCCGTCCACCGACAGCAGAAGAATCCCCGCAAGCAGCCTCAACGAAGCAGGAAGAGAAGGCAGGGTAGACGGCAGGGTAGAAGAGGGCGCAGAGCACACGAAGTCGGCAACGGGCGTCGGTAGGCAGAAGACCGGTCGAGGCAGCGAGAGCGCAAGCCAGCCACGTCTTCTCATCACGAGCGAAGTAGCAAGACTGAATGGTCTCGTGACCGGATCTGGTAAGGCAGGTATGGGGAGATAACTCTCGGCCCCTCTGGGGGGGGGGGGGGGGGGGTTCCCTCAAGTGCCTCTCGGGTTGTGTGGGCACACAACAGGCAAGTAGGCTAAAATTGAGCCTAGAAGTAGACATTCCCATGTAGTCATGTCATCGGTAATGTTTTTGAAGAAACAAAAATCATAGTCAGTTGCTGGGAAAAAAAAAAAAACATTTTATCTGACTAGTCGGCAAAGATTAAAAAACGTTACAATGGATTTCAAAAGACAACATTACAGTAAAACCTGTTTTGAGTAACCACCTTTTTGCTAAAAAAAAAAGGGGGGTCTTAAAAGACAGGTGCTCTTTCAAAAGAAGTTTTGCAGGGCAAAACGTGTCACCTGTCATGAACCCTTTGGCTGTCGGTAGTGGGTGTTGTGATGATTCCTGCAGGAATCATCGCGACAACACCCACTACCGACAGCCAAAGGGCTAAAGACTATCCTGTAGGAGGCTACAGCAAAGTGTTGTATTTTGTACTTACCAGAAGTAGTTTCCGACTTTGTTCTTATTTTTGTAGACAACTATACCCGTGGGTGTCAGACCCAGGAAATACTCCACACTGCCCTCTCCCTGGAAACACACCCTGGGTACTAATTAACTCAGAAGAGACGTGCCGCCTCCGGATACACGGCTTAAGCCACGTATCCGGAGGCAGCATGTCTCCAATGAGTTAACACATGTATAACAATGCATGCTTTTCTGTAATTTTGAACCTAATGGCTGAAAGGGCCAAACTAATCTAGCACTATGTTTGAATTAGCATGGTCAATCCAACTACTGCAACTACAGCTGGGCCAAATTACAAATCAACACATGTACATATAGTCAAAGCTGCATCTCATTGGCAGCCATTTCATCTCCACACTGCTGAAGAAAGATGACACAGATCTTCATGAGCCCCTGCAGTTTTTAGGGGGCCATGAGGACCTATGCCTCTTGTTGATACCACTTTGTACCCATGTTCTTGAGAGGGCTGGTGTCTTTAGCACTGAATAAACAAAGATCTTAAAAACACAATTTGCATCCAGTGACAGCGAAGAGCTCAAGAGACCATAGAAAAGTGGTAACCAAACACAGTTCACCTGAACCCACTTAACCCCGAGGTCACATTTTCCAACTTTCAGGGCCAGCTGTCACCTGATGACTATGCACCAGCTGTAAGAGAAGGATCAACCATGGTAATTCAAGGGTGGTGCCAGATTAGCTTGGCACCTGATTGGTGCCAAGCTAATCTGGCATTACCCTTGAATTATCCTGGTTGATCTCTCCTCTTGTAGTACATCAGGGCTAAATGGTTTAAGCAGGGCCACTAAGTTGCAGCAAAAAGATTATGGGGTTAAAAAAAAACTGCCTGGTCATCTTATACAGTAGCACAGTGTGGGTGGGGTGGGAATGTTTGGGAAGGGGAGGGGGCCTGGGGAAGAGGGGTGTTACATGCGCTTCCCCAATCCCCCTCTCACTAGATTCTCACACACATCTGACAGTGGACTGCCTCAATGTTTACACACAGTCAGGCACAGACTACCACTATGGTCTGCACTGTTACACCCCTGTTGCGGGTTGAACCCCCTTAACCCCACGGCCGCATTTCCAAACTTTTGGAGGCGTTGTCTAACGACTATGTACCAGTTGTAGGAGATGAATTGATCATGATAATCCAAGGGCAGTGCCAGATGAGCTTGGCGCCTTCAGGCGCCAAGCTCATCTAGCAATACCCTTGGATTATCATGATAAATCCATCTCCTGATGCAGGGTCCCAGGGCAAAATGGGTTAAACAGTCACTCAGTGGCAGTAAAACAAAATGTGAGAAACAGTGCGTCACTGTAACTATAATAAAGCAGCACACTGGGGGACTGTGGGGAGGGCGTGGGGGTTTAGAAGTCAGCAACAACAAAAAGAAAAGGAAGGAAAAAGACTGACCAAGACAGGATGAAGGTCCACTCCATACATGTCCAGCCATTTCACTTTGTCCAGAAATCGGTACTCAGCCAGCAGTGGCACCAGACCCCTGACAGACAGACAGAATCATGCAATGTTCAAACAATCCAAACACCCCCCAAAAATAACAACAAAGAAAAACGGAGAAGTACAAACAGTGGTGGTGGTGGTTATTGGAGTTTAACGCCGAGCAGGCGACTAAGGCCATCTCACAGCGGTACAAACAGAGTTGGTTACTGCTAACATGTAAAATACAAAGAAAGTCCCAAGAAAAAAATAAATAAGTTTAAAAAGGAATGTGCAACAAAACTGGTGAATGTCAAATAGTAAAATGCAAAGAAATTCCCAACAAAGAATCAAACACCCTGCCCTCTTTGCCTGCTATGTACTTTTTCTGTATTACGTACTCAGCCAATAAGTTATTATGTTAAGAGTTCATTTCTGGATCCCTCGCGCTGGGACCATATGGCGTTGAGGCGCGTCCCCTGGGTGGTGGATAGGGGATCAATCGCGAGAGGGGTGCACCGAATTAAATAAGGTGCCGTGAACCAACATGGTCTAAGGGAAGGTGACCCCGACAGAAAACCCCTGGTCCTCCTAGTAAGGGGGTTGGGCGTGGGGGTAGCTTCCTCTTCCTTCCTTCCTCGCCTGTCACCTCTCCCCGGGTATAGGCCGTCGACGAGAGACCTCCAGCGACTCCTGTCCTGTGCTTCTCCTTCGATTTTACTCCAGGTGGTTCCCAGTCTCTTGATGTCTGCTTGGAGGTCTCGACGCCAGGTGTTTCTCGGCCTGCCTCTTTTCCTCTTTCCCTGGGGGTTCCATGACAATGCCTGCCAAGTGATACTGGAAACTGGCTTTCTCAGACTGTGACCAATCCATCCCCATCTTCTTCGCCCAATTTCATTCTCTGCTGTTATCTGCTCTGTTCTCTCCCAGAGTCTGACGTTGCTGATCTTCTCTGGCCAGTGGATTTTCAAAATTCTTCTAAGGCAACTGTTTATGAAGATCTGTACTCTGTTGACTGTGGTTTTTGTCAATCTCTAAGTCTCTGCTCCAAATAGGAGAACTGCTTTTACATTGGAGTTCAAAATCCGGACTTTGGTGTGTTGTGACAACTCTCTGGAACTCCACACTTTTTTCAACTGGAGAAAGGCTGCTCTGGCTTTACCGATTCGTGCTCTGACATTTGCATCAGTGCCACCCTTTTGTCTATGATGCTCCCGAGATAGGTGAAGGAATCCACCTCCTCCAACGGGGTGCCAGCAAGCAAGACTGGTTCTTCCCTGGTTGCGTTCAGCCTCATTGTCTTTGTTTTCTGTTTGTGGATGGTGAGGCCCACTTGGGACGAGATGTCAGCAAGCCTCGTGGTCTTGTCCTGCATTTGTTGATGAGTGTGGGACAGTAAAGCCAAGTCGTCTGTAAAATTGAGGTCGTCAAGCTGTGTCCACAGTGTCCACTGTATTCCACTTCGTCTGTGCTCTGTGGTCCTCTTCATGACCCAGTCTATGGCCAGTAAGAAGAGGAACGGAGACAGCAAACACCCCTGCCTGACACCGGTTCTGACCTGGAGCTCCCTGGTGAACTGCCCTTCGTGGATCACGCGACATGTCATGCCATCGTAGCTGCTCTTGATCAGGTGGACGAGCCTTGTGGGTACACCGTAGTGTCGTAGGAGTTTCCACAGAGTCTCTCGGTCCACGCTGTCAAATGCTTTCTCGTAATCCACAAAGTTGACGTACAGCGGGGAGCTCCACTCCAGAGACTGTTCCACGATGATGAGGAGAGTGGCGATCTGGTCTGTACTTGATCGGTTTTTCCTGAATCCTGCTTGCTGGTCTCTCAGCTGGGGGTCAATGGAGCTCTTCATTCTCTCCAGGATGATCCTGTTGAAGACCTTTCCTGGTACTGACAGCAAGGTGATTCCTCTGTAGTTGGAACACTTGCTGAGGTCGCCTTTCTTGGGAAGCTTAATTAGGTACCCCTCCTTCCAGTTAGCCGGCATCACCTCCTCTTCCCAGATCTTTCCAAACAGTGGGTACAGCAGCTCTACTGTTGTCTCTAGGTCTGCTTTCAGAGACTCCGCTGGGATGCCATCTGGCCCTGCTGCTTTGCCGTTCTTCAAAAATGCCACTGCTCTTCTGATCTCTTCCCGGCTGGGTCTGTCACAGCTGATGGGTAGGTCGGTCTCTGCTGGCCAGATGTCTGGGGGGTCGGGTGGGCTGGGTCTGTTCAGTAACTCTTCAAAATACTCGGCCCATCTGTCGAGTTGGTCTGCTCTGTCTGCAATAGGCTTGCCTTCTTTGTCTTTTACTGGTCTTTCTGTATGGCCATACTAGCCCGACAATCTTCTGGTAATGTCGTAGGGCTGTTTCATGTTGCCGCTGCCTGCTGCCTTTTCTGCCTCTGCTGCCAGGCTGTCTGTGTAGTGGGGGTAGCTTCCCCACCCTGCAAATAAGAAAATAGCTACAAAAACGCTGACGAAAAGACAAACAGCAATTTCTTTCCTGGAGGAGGAAGGTTCTTATAGTCTACCAGAAGATTTATGACGTCCTGTGGTGAAAGCTGGAAGTCTTCGGAAGCCACAGGACCGAGCCGCCTCTCTCTATCCAGGGACACAACCATGGGCACATGGAATGTCAAGACCATGTACCAGAGCGGCAAGGCCGCCCAGATAGCAGCGGAAGTGCAAAAGTACAACCTTTCCCTGCTAGGTATCAGTGAAGCCAGATGGACGCAGTCTGGCCAGAAAAGGCTGTTAAGTGGGGAGATGATTCTGTATTCAGGTCATGAAGAGGAGAATGCCCCCCATGCAGAAGGTGTAGCATTCATGCTGTCACCAGTGGCACAGAGAGCACTGATGGGCTGGGAACCTCTTGGGCCAAGAATTATCACAGCTGCCTTTAGTACCAAGAAAAAGATCAAGCTCAACATCATCCAGTGTTATGCGCCCACTAATGACAGTGACGAGGAAGAGAAACAAGAGTTCTACGACCGACGAGTGCTGTGGACAAATATGCAGAGCGAGACATCACCATCGTCATGAACGATTTTAATGCCAAAATAGGGGAGGACAACACCGGATACGAAGAGGTGATGGGGAGACAGAGACTAGGGGAGATGAGTGAGAACGGGGAGAGGTTTGTAGACTTTTGTGCCCTAAACAGACTTGTCATTGGAGGCAGCATCTTCCCACACAGAAGAATACACAAAGCAACTTGCGTCTCACCTGACCATACTACAGAGAACCAAATAGACCATATCTGCATTAGCAAGAACTTTAGAAGATGACTTCAAGATGTTCGAGTGAGGAGGGGAGCAGATGTCGCCTCAGACCACCATCTGCTTACCTTAAGAATAAAGCTCAAGCTAAAGGAAAGCCGCACAGAGACAACAAGAAGACAGCGCTATAATGTAGGCCTCCTGAGAGAGACTGGAGTGAGAGAAGAGTTCAAACTGATGCTGTCCAACCGGTTTCAAGCGCTACAGGAGCTTGTAAATGAAGAGGAGGCAGTCACCACAGAGCAGCAGTGAAAGGCAGTTAGAGAGGCGCTGAACTCAACCTGCAAAGACACTGTAGGGTTCAGGAAACACCATCACAAGGACTGGATGCCGGCACACACCTTGAAGAAGATAGAAGTGAGGAAGCAGAAGAAAGCAGTTGTCAACAACAGTCGCACGAGAGCAGCCAAAGCAAGGGCACAGGAGGAATACTCGGAAGCCAACCGCGAGGTGAAGAAGAGTATCAGGGCAGATAAGAGGGCCTACACACACACTTTGGCAGCAGAGGCAGAAAAGGCAGCAGGCAGCAGCGACATGAAACAGCTCTACGACATTACCAGAAGATTGTCGGGCAAGTATGGCCATACAGAAAGACCAGTAAAAGACAAAGAAGGCAAGCCTATTGCAGACAGAGCAGACAACTCGACAGATGGGCCGAGTATTTTGAAGAGTTACTGAACAGACCCAGCCCACCCGACCCCCCAGACATCTGGCCAGCAGAGACCGACCTACCCATCAGCTGTGACAGACCCAGCCGGGAAGAGTTCAGAAGAGCAGTGGCATTTTTGAAGAACGGCAAAGCAGCAGGGCCAGATGGCATCCCAGCGGAGTCTCGGAAAGCAGACCTAGAGACAACAGTAGAGCTGCTGTACCCACTGTTTGGAAAGATCTGGGAAGAGGAGGTGATGCCGGCTGACTGGAAGGAGGGGTACCTAATCAAGCTTCTGAAGAAAGGCGACCTCAGCAAGTGTTCCAACTAAAGAGGAATCACCATGCTGTCAGTACCAGGAAAGGTCTTCAACAGGATCATCCTGGAGAGAATGAAGAGCTCCGTTGACCCCCAGCTGAGAGACCAGCAAGCAGGATTCAGGAAAAACCGATCATGTACAGACCAGATCGCCACTCTCCGCATCATCGTGGAACAGTCTCTGGAGTGGAGCTCCCCGCTGTACGTCAACTTTGTGGATTACGAGAAAGCATTTGACAGCGTGGACCGAGAGACTCTGTGGAAACTCCTACGACACTACGGTGTACCCACAAAGCTCGTCTGCCTGATCAAGAGCAGCTACGATGGCATGACATGTCGCGTGATCCACGAAGGACAGTTCACCAGGGAGCTCCAGGTCAGAACCGGTGTCAGGCAGGGGTGTTTGCTGTCTCCGTTCCTCTTCTTACTGGCCATAGACTGGGTCATGAAGAGGACCACAGATCACAGACGAAGAGGAATACAGTGGACACTGTGGACACAACTTGACGACCTTGATTTTGCAGACGACTTGGCTTTACTGTCCCACACTCATCAACAAATGCAGGACAAGACCACGAGGCTTGCTGACATCTCGTCCCAAGTGGGCCTCACCATCCACAAACAGAAAACAAAGACAATGAGGCTGATCGCAACCAGGGAAGAACCAGTCTTGCTTGCTGGCACCCCGTTGCAGGAGGTGGAGTCCTTCACCTATCTCGGGAGCATCATAGACAAAAAAGGCGGCACTGATGCAGATGTCAGAGCACAAATCGGTAAAGCCAGAGCAGCCTTTCTCCAGTTGAAAAAAGTGTGGAGTTCCAGAGAGCTGTCATCATCATCATCATCATCAGTCCCTTGCCCGAACTGGGCGTTGGGGGGACTAAAAGGCAGCAGCAACAGACAGTGCTCTCCACTGAGTTCTATTTTGGGCGGTGGCAAGCAAGTCTGGCATCTCGAGAGAGCTGTCACAACACACCAAAGTCCGGATTTTCAACTCCAACGTAAAAGCAGTTCTCCTATATGGAGCAGAGACTTGGAGATTGACAAAAAAACACAGTCAACAGAGTACAGATCTTCATAAACAGTTGCCTTAGAAGAATTTTGAAAATCCACTGGCCAGAGAAGATCAGCAACGTCAGACTCTGGGAGAGAACAGAGCAGATAACAGCAGAGAATGAAATTGGGCGAAGAAGATGGGGATGGATTGGTCACAGTCTGAGAAAGCCAGCTTCCAGTATCACTAGGCAGGCATTGTCATGGAACCCCCAGGGAAAGAGGGAAAGAGGAAACGAGGCAGGCCGAGAAACACCTGGCGTCGAGACCTCCAAGCAGACATCAAGAGACTGGGAACCACCTGAAGTAAAATCGAAGGAGAAGCACAGGACAGGAGTCGCTGGAGGTCTCTCTTCGACGGCCTATACCCTGGGAGGGGTGACAGGCGTAAGTAAGTAAGTCATTTCTGGATCCAGTGTGCATGCCAAGTAACGGCTTGTAATGACACATTCAGCACTAAAAATAGCCAAGCACACGCACTGCAAATGAACCTTGACTGGGTGGATCTCGCCGCTAAAAGTGTTCTAGGGGAAGTAATCTGGCAGCGGTTGAAGTCGACATCCATAAGGAAAGAGCTATAAAGGTCACATTTTACTTTCCTTTTTAAAGCATGCTCTTGCTTTTGCTGTGAATTTCTTTGCATTGTAAACGTGTGACAGTGACCATTTTGGTCTGGATTTTGTGTTCATCCAAATACAGACACAAAAGAACTAAAATTTCTGTTAACCCTTGTCATCCGGAATACACCAGTGTGTGAAATAAGTTTGACTAAAATAGTTCAAGGGTAGTGTCAGAATAGCTTGGCGCCTAGAGGCGCCAAGCTATTCTGGCACTACCCTTAAACTAAAGCCATTGGTCTATATCTTTATCTTTAAGTACAATAATGTAGCTTGCATATGGCAGTGTACAAATTGGAAGCTTTTAGCCTCAGTATGATATGGGTTAATATGTGGTATGATATAGAATGCTCCCACGCTTAATCACATGGACATGCTGAGAAAGTGAAAAGTCACCGCTGATGTCAGGACATTAAAGGGTCAGTTCCCAATGGTGCACCTTCAGGCCCCCAAAGTACAGCAGACTGCACTGTACTTTGAAGTATTAAATGAACCCCTTTTGCATGTATCCACCAATATTGTCAACAGTACTGGTGGCTGCATGCACTAGGGATTTAACAGCGTTCCAGCAGATTGCATTTCCAAAGTCTGTTATTTTCCATGCAAAAGATCCTCAGCCAACCAAGGAACAGGTATACAAAGTGTGGTCATCAAGAGACATAAACTGCAGGGGCTCATGAGGATCTATGTCTCTTGCATTTGGGCATTGTTCACTGTGTTATGGCAGTGAAGGGGTTAATAGAAAACAGCAAAGTACTGTTGCATGTGCCTGTCCTTACCCTAGCCTGCGATGTATGGCAGCAATTCTAGCCTCCAGCTCCTCCGTCTGATTCTGTACAAAGCAAAACTCCGACACATAGCCTGGGGTGTGATGGCGCGGCTCAAAGTCACCAAGCTCCGCTGAAACACACAAGAAAATAGTTCTGGATATGCTGGTTACACAGCCACCAGGAAATTATATCGCATACACACTTAAACCTTTAAAGGCGACCTCCTGTCTAAGCAGACCACCCGTTTTGGTACAAGTCTTTTTTTGTTAAGGCTGCTCCCTCTGAGTAGAAAGACCACCTGGCTAAGGTGACCACTTTTTCATAATTCCTTGGGAGGTTGCCTTTTACGGGTTTAACTGTACATGCACACTGGGATTAAAAGCAGCCTCATCTGACTCCCTCCCACCTTCAAATGTACTGCTGAAGGGTGGGAGAGGAGAGGTGACCCACCTCAACTTATCCCCTTTTCTTCAAATTCGAATGACAGCGCCACTAGTGTTATAATTTGTAGCCCTACATTTGTGTATACTACCCTGCATGCCCATTGTTTTGTTTCTTTTTTGTTTTTAGTGGTTAGCACCGTCCACCTTTTTACCACATAAGTGGTTCTTAGAGAGGGCTGACATGTCCAAAAATTGAAACCGAATCTCAAGCACAGCGGACACGTGCACACAAAGGGTCTACATCTGGGGTGCTACTCTGACAGAGTTAAGCAAGAAATAAGTAAGGACCATGGAATCACACTTTCTACCATGGGTGTGGTGCCTTAACTCTTTGCCTACAGCTGGCAGCTACAACCACTGTGAGGCAACGTCCTGTTGCACACCATGGGCAGCAAGATCTGCCTAGCCAAAGTTTGCTTGCAGTGCGTGCGCTTGGCTATTTTGAGTTCTGAATGTGTCATTACAATCTGTTAATTGGCATGTGCACTGAAATGAACTCCTAACCCTTATCATTCGGAATACACCAGTGTGTGAAATAAGTGTGACTAAAATTGTTCAAGGGTAGTGCCAGAATAGCTTGGCACCTCTAGGCACCAAGCTATTCTGGCACCACCCTTGAACTAAAGCCATTGGTATATATCCTTATCTGTAAGTGCTTGCATATGGCATTATACAGATTTGAAGCTTTAGCCTCAGTATGATATGGGTTAACAGAATCACTTAGTGGCAGAGTACACAATACAGAAAAGTTACTCAGAAAAGTCAACAAGTTAAATGAACACTGCATACCTTGCATTTAACTCAACACCACTATTAGGTGGGTCCAGCCAAAATTTGAAATAAAAATGTTTGGGATAAAAATGGTATGTACCTATGCACAATGCTAATATTTAAACAGGTGTAAAATTTCATAGTTGTAGCACAATGTTAATATTTAAACAGGTGTAAAATTTCATAGTTGTATCTTTAACGGTTTGCGAGAAATGAAGGTTTAAAGTTTTAGCTCGGCCGAGTAAATATAGCATTTAAAATGAAAGACCAAGTTTGTGCTCAAATAACTATCGACTACTTATGACTACTGGTTAAATATTTGCACATAGTGTAAAATTTACACATGCAAACATAATAATAGAGACAAATGATTGCTACATGCACATGTTGCTTTGTGTTGTGACACCAAAGTTGACAAAAAACAGTACCATGCAAAAGGGGCATTTCATGCCCACATCATTACTCAAGTAATCATCCGACAGACTCTACATCTCATTTATATACTCAAATTACTACATAGAGTTTGCTTTTATTTTTCCTGGGGTGTCAGTTAATACAAGTAAACTTTATAGCCCTAATAACATCACTATTCATGCAAGTTTGTGAAGGGTAAAAAGGGCATCCAAGGATAACCCTAACAGGCACAATGACAAGAATGTCATATCTCAGCTTTTAGTAGGTCCACAGGAATGGTTCATACATCAAAGTGTTTGTAATGACTTCACCAAAGTGTTTAATATGCTTGCAAACATGTAACATGGGTACTCACAAACCAGATAGGTGAGGCTAGCGCTGGCAGAATTGTACTCAAACCAAGGGGAATCACAGCGCTGGACAGACAAACAGTTAGATCAGGGGAGGGGATCTAACTGTTTGTCTGTCCAGCGCTGTGATTCCCCTTGGTTTGAGTACAATGTAACATGGGTAACTTTGCCATTGGAAAATACAAAAAGATAAAATAACAAGAGGGTACAATGTATTAAAAAGTATAACCACGGAGTGAAATTTCCATGCAAAATTTCTGTATTCTATCTTCCTATTCACTGTGGTACTAATACTATTGAACTAAGTACATTAACTACCAATATCCTGTCCAGATCAGTTGAACAGTATTGCACAACATAAGATACTTCTGAGCAATAACCTGCCACCCCCAATATGCTGTTATCACAACCCAGCCATCAGATTTAGTACAGTGAGTCTGTCAGCAGTATCTGCAGTATTATTAACTCCTCATGATGATTTGTTTCTTCAAAAACATTACCGATGACATGACTTAGTGGAGGTGTCTACTACTTACTCAATTCTAGCCTAAGAACCCGTTGTGTTGAGACACAACCCAGGAGGCACTCGGGGAACCCCGAAGGGGGCCAAGAGTTGTCTCCCGTTAACTGCCCATCCGGTTCCGATACACGGTGTGACTATTCACACTACTTAGGCTCACGCTGTTCAGACGTGTTGCTCTAGCCTACGGACTTTTGGATTTCGACCGGTTCACCGGTCTTCCGGACTTGGCTTCTTCTCTGGGATTCAACTTCGTCGGCCCTGCCTGTGCCCTCTTTGGCCGCTTGTGTGCCTGGGCTACGCGGTGAGCGTCGCCGGGACTTGGCCCGGTCCTTCCATGGGCGTTGGACTTTTCTCCCCCCGTTCCCGCTCCGGCGGAAAGGTAAGGTAGCTGGGTTGGCCCTCGGCCGGTTCCTGGGTTGGGCACTGGTTTGAGCGGGCACAAAGGCAGTCTTCATTTTCGCTGTTGCTTGCGAGCCAAAATTCTCAACTCTTCGCTTGGCGGGCCTCGTGCCCGCCCCCACTCTCCTTCGGTTCTTGGTGTGGCATATTTCAGGGGTCAAATCTTCCTCTTGCCGAGGATATCAGCGTTAAAAAAAAAAAAAAAAATCCGCTTAAAAAAAAAAGGCAATTCCGCGTGATGAAAGGAAAAATAAAGTGTAAAAAAATGTGACACGATCATGGTTCGGCGCAGGTCCACAAGTTGTCAGATTCGTTTTCCAAGATGGCGTCTAGCGATGCAGGTCACATTGTTGCTCGCGGCTAAACCTTTAATGAGACGGGAGTAAGAAAGAAATGGAGTTGGGAGTGGTGTAAAAAAATCGGTGAAAGTTAAGTCGAACCCTGATTATTGGCGCTTACCTACTCACTTGTACCTTGTGTGATTTGGGGAATTTGTTATGCTCCAGCCCATGCCTTGACGCCATTACGTTGGTGGATGTGGCGGGAGCAGACGCTTGCTTCGTTACCGAGTTGGTCATGTAATGCTTGTTTTTTGTTAGGCATTATGCAGACCTGTTTACCATGCACATTTGGCGCACTGAGGTACACAATTTTGCTTGGGGTACATATACTTGTGCACGTTTATACACAAAAATACGCTTTTTGATGACACTGGCAACTCACTGGCTTGTGAATAAATACACATGTGAGGTCCAAAGTACATATTAGTCAGTTGAATAAACACTGACTGCGCCCAGGGGGTCCTCGCGCTGGGACCATACGGCGTTGAGGCGCGTCCCCTGGGTGGTGGATAGGGGGTCCCTCGTGAGAGGGGTGCACCGAATGAAATAAGGTGCCGTGAACCAACATGGTCTAAGGGAAGGTGACCCCGACAGAAAACCCCTGGTCCTCCTAGTAAGGGGGTTGGGCGTGGGGGTAGCTTCCCCACCCTGCAAAAAAGGAAATAGCTACAAAAACGCTGACGAAAAGACTAACAGTAATTCCTTTCCTGGAGGAGGAAGGTTCTTCTACCAGAAGACTTATGACGTCCTGTGGTGAAAGCCGGAAGTCTTCGGAAGCCACAGGACCGAGCCGCCTCTCTCTATCCAGGGATACAACCATGGGCACATGGAACGTCAAGACCATGTACCAGAGCGGCAAGGCCGCCCAGATAGCAGCGGAAATGCAAAAGTACAACCTTTCCCTGCTAGGCATCAGTGAAGCCAGATGGACGCAGTCTGGCCAGAAAAGGCTGTTAAGTGGGGAGATGATTCTGTATTCAGGTCATGAAGAGGAGAATGCCCCCCCATACAGAAGGAGTAGCACTCATGCTGTCACCAGTGGCACAGAGAGCGCTGATGGGCTGGGAACCTCTTGGGCCAAGAATTATAAAAGCAGCCTTTAGAACCAAGAAAAAGCTCAAGCTGAACGTCATCCAGTGTTATGCGCCCACCAATGACAGTGACGAGGAAGAGAAACAAGAGTTCTACGACCGACTCCAGAGTGCTGTGGACAAATGTGCGGAGCGAGACATCACCATCGTCATGGGCGATTTTAATGCCAAAATAGGGGAGGACAACACCGGATACGAAGAGGTGATGGGGAGACAGGGACTAGGCTCGGAGATGAGTGAGAACGGGGAGAGGTTTGTAGACTTTTGTGCTCTAAACCGACTTGTCATTGGAGGCAGCATCTTCCCACACAGAAGAATACACAAAGCAACTTGGGTCTCACCTGACCATACAACAGAGAACCAAATAGACCATTAGCAAGAAATTTAGAAGATCCCTTCAAGATGTTCGAGTGAGGAGGGGAGCAGATGTCGCCTCAGACCACCATCTGCTTACCTTAAGAATGAAGCTCAAGCTAAAGAAAAGCTGCACAGAGACAACAAGAAGACAGCGCTATAATGTAGGCCTCCTGAGAGAAACTGGAGTTAGAGAAGAGTTCAAACTGGTGCTGTCCAACCGGTTTCAAGCGCTACAGGAGCTAGTAAATGAAGAGGAGGCGGTCACCACAGAGCAGCAGTGGAAGGCAGTTAGAGAGGCGCTGAACTCAACCTGCAAAGACACTGTAGGGTTCAGGAAACACCACCACAAGGACTGGCTGTCGGCACAGACCTTGAAGAAGATAGAAGCGAGGAAGCAGAAGAAAGCAGCGGTCAACAACAGTCGCACGAGAGCAGCCAAAGTAAGGGCACAGGGGGAATACTCGGAAGCCAACCGCGAGGTGAAGAGGAGTATCAGGGCAGACAAGAGGGCCTACACAGACAGCCTGGCAGCAGAGGCAGAAAAGGCAGCAGGCAGCGGCAACATGAAACAGCTCTACGACATTACCAGAAGATTGTCGGGTAAGTATGGCCATACAGAAAGACCAGTAAAAGACAAAGAAGGCAAGCCTATTGCAGACAGAGCAGACCAACTCGACAGATGGGCCGAGTATTTTGAAGAGTTACTGAACAGACCTAGCCCACCCGACCCCCCCGACATCCAGCCGGCAGAGACCGACCTACCCATCAGCTGTGACAGACCCAGCCGGGAAGAGATCAGAAAAGCAGTGGCATTTTTGAAGAATGGCAAAGCAGCAGGGCCAGATGGCATCCCAGCGGAGTCTCTGAAAGCAGACCTAGAGACAACAGTTGAGATGCTGTACCCACTGTTTGGAAAGATCTGGGAAGAGGAGGTGATGCCAGCTGACTGGAAGGAGGGGTACCTAATCAAGCTTCCCAAGAAAGGCGACCTCAGCAAGTGTTCCAACTACAGAGGAATCACCTTGCTGTCAGTACCAGGAAAGGTCTTCAACAGGATCATCCTAGAGAGAATGAAGAGCTCCGTTGACCCCCAGCTGAGAGACCAGCAAGCAGGATTCAGGAAGAACCGATCATGTACAGACCAGATCGCCACTCTCCGCATCATCGTGGAACAGTCTCTGGAGTGGAGCTCCCCGCTGTACGTCAACTTTGTGGATTATGAGAAAGCATTTGACAGCGTGGACCGAGAGACTCTGTGGAAACTCCTACGACACTACGGTGTACCCACAAAGCTCGTCCGCCTGATCAAGAGCAGCTATGATGGCATGACATGTCGCGTGATCCACGAAGGGCAGTTCACCAGAGAGCTCCAGGTCAGAACTGGTGTCAGGCAGGGGTGTCTGCTGTCTCCGTTCCTCTTCCTACTGGCCATAGACTGGGTCATGAAGATGACCACAGAGCACAGGTGGACACATCTTGACGACCTCGATTTTGCAGACGACTTGGCATTACTGTCCCACACTCATCAACAAATGCAGGACAAGACCACGAGGCTTGCTGACATCTCGTCCCAAGTGGGCCTCACCATTCACAAACAGAAAACAAAGACAATGAGGCTGAACGCAACCAGGGAAGAACCAGTCTTGCTTGCTGGCACCCCGTTGGAGGAGGTGGCGTCCTTCACCTATCTTGGGAGCATCATAGACAAAAAAGGCGGCACTGATGCAGATGTCAGAGCACGAATAGGTAAAGCCAGAGCAGCCTTTCTCCAGTTGAAAAAAGTGTGGAGTTCCAGAGAGCTGTCACAACACACCAAAGTCCGGATTTTCAACTCCAATGTAAAAGCAGTTCTCCTATATGGAGCAGAGACATGGAGATTGACAAAAACCACAGTCAACAGAGTACAGACCTTCATGAACAGTTGCCTTAGAAGAATTTTGAAAATCCACTGGCCAGAGAAGATCAGCAACGTCAGACTCTGGGAGAGAACAGAGCAGATAACACCAGAGAATGAAATTGGGCGAAGAAGATGGGGATGGATCGGTCACAGTCTGAGAAAGCCAGCTTCCAGTATCACTAGGCAGGCATTGTCATGGAACCCCCAGGGAAAGAGGAAAAGAGGTAGGCCGAGAAACTCCTGGCGTCGAGACCTCCAAGCAGACATCAAGAGACTGGGAACCACCTGGAGTAGAATCGAAGGAGAAGCACAGGACAGGAGTTGCTGGAGGTCTCTCGTCGACGGCCTATACCCGGGTAGGGGTGACAGGCGTAAGTAAGTAAGCACCCAGGGGGTAAACAGGCCTGATTATGCGTCGTGTACTCCCCTTAGCTTGGCGGGGCCCCACGTGCCCGCCCCCTGTCGCCATTACGTGGTAATGTTACGGTGCCAGACGCTTGTTTTGTGCCTTTTCTTGGCATCACATGTTTGAGTTGTTGTGCATCATGAGGCATATGCTCACCTTGGTTGGCGGAGCCTCGTGTCCCCGCACCCTGTTGCCTTTTTATGGATAAGGTTACTGTACCTACCGCTTGCTTCATGCCTATACTTGTCATGACATGCTTGAGTTTTGTTGTACATGATGTATCGTATGCTCACCTTAGCGTGGCGGGCTATTGCCTTCCAGACCAAGGGTGAGTGCCACGCGTGTGTATGCAGGGAGGTACCCAGCGCAGGAAGGGATACGCTGGGATGACAGGTACAACACATTGTTGATGGTTGGGGAGTTACCTTGGCAGGATGGGCAAACAGAGAGGTGAGGGTAGAGGGTAGGTCGAAAAGGTAGGGTGCTTACCTTAGTTTAGCCTGCGCTCTCTAGCTTGCGGGGATGGATTGCTGGCCCAGGCGCTTGCTGACAGGTTTGTTCCTCGCTGTTTGTGCCTTTGTGTTGCGAAGGCTAGCCTTACCAGGGCGGGGTCCCTCAGGCCCACGCCCGCGTGCCTTCGGTTGTGTTGTGTGTTGCAGTGACCTGTTGCCGTCCCGTTCCCGAGGCAGAGGGTTCCAGTGGCCGTCACTTACCAGAGGTCTGTCTCTCGGCACCGGATGCGCCCCCGACCACGCTTGCGACACCTACTCCTCCTGACCGGAGCTGCGCTGTTAGCAGTTATGGAGTGTACAGACGCGAGCGACCGGCACCTGTGTGTTATCTGAATCCAGTCGAGGCGCTATTCCCGGACCTTGCGTACAACCGCACGAGACCGGCCACCACACGAGACCGTGACGACCTTTGCGGAGGACGCCACTCCGGACGCAGGATCCTAGTGCACAGAGCGGGTTTGATCGAAGTGGCCGCTTCCAGGAGGGAGCGCGCCCGGACAGAGCCTTCTGACAGGCAGAGAACCCACCTCGATACAGAGCCCGGTTCGGAGAGACGCGCCTCACGCCGTCCCATGTCCACTTTCGATCCCCACTCGTCTCCATGGAAGCCCGCTGGCTCCTACGCGGAGTCACCTCGCCGGCAGAGAACCCACCTTGATACAGAGCCCGGTTCGGAGAGACCTTACGCACGTGTCCGAGTCCTTCGCGCAGTACGGAACCCCCACACCGCCCAAGGTCGGCTTGGAAGCCGCCCAGGCGGCCGACGACTTAGCGCAGGGTCTTGCGCTCGGAGCAGGAATGCTGTCACCGCGCTCGCTTCCTGGAGGGAGCCCCACCAGGACAACGCTGCTCGTCGGAAGACACACTGAGCCGTCTGCTAGTGGTTGCAGGGTCCTGTTGGTGACTGGCCAGCAAAGCGAAGGTTCCAGTCTCCGTCCCTTACCGCTCGAGTCCTCGGCGACCTTGTGGAGAGATCGCCACGCCGGACGCAACAGACTAGTACGCGGAGTGGGATGATCGACGCGGTCGTTCCCAGGAGGGAACGCACCTGGACAAAGCCTGTTGTCAGGCAGAGAACCCACCTCGATACAGAGCCCAGTTCGGAGAGACGTACTTCGCGCCGTCCCTGGTCCACTTCCGATCCCCGCTCGTCTCCACGGAAGCCCGCTGGCTCCTACGTGGAGTCACCTTGCCGGCAGCGAGCCCACCTCGATACAGAGCCCGGTTCGCGGAGACATTCACGCACGCATACTCTGTCTCGGCACGACTTTGAATCCACCTTTCGCTCAAGATCAGATCGCCTCTCTCGCTCTCCTACACGCGAGCACAAGAGGGACCATACTTCACATCACTCCAGGGTTCCTGTTCCTGTGCGCTCTACAGCTTCGTCTCACTAGTCCGCCTCCACTCCCCGCCAGGAATCTCGTTCCTCCCGTCCCTCCCGTCCCTCACTCGGCCCGTCTTCCCCCTCCACGGACCCGTCGGCCTCGTTCGACTTCTCGCAGTCGCTCTCCCCGCCCTGGTCGCCTGGCCCGCAGCGCTAGCTCGCCGCTTCGTCGTCTCGCCCCTCGCCCTCCTCCCGGACCTCCGGCGTCCGCCGTCGCTGCCCACGTTCGTCGAGGCCGCCACTCTCGGAGCCCCCGACACCAGCGAGCTTCTCCGGCCTCCGCTTGCGGGACGACGAGTCTCTGAGCCTTCTTCCCGACGACTCCATTTCGGCGCTTCTCGGAGGACTCGGTTCGCCTCACTCTTCTTCTTCAGACTCCTCGGCTTCCCAGAGGTTACTTTCTTCCTCCCGGACGGAAACTCTCCTTGCGCTCGACGAGGTAGCACGTCTTATCGCCGCCACGCTTCCCGCCGATGACTGTCCCCCGCTCAAGAGGAAGGTCTCCGCTTCGTGGTTGCTGGTAAACAAGTTAAGAGATTTAAGTCCCTGCCTTGACGTTCTCCTCATGCCCCTTGCGGACGCGACCGGACTTCGGACAAGGATGCCCTGATGCAGCTGGGCCACGGTTGGGGTGACTGGTCACCACAGGTAAGTCGGTCCTCACACCCTCTCGTCGCTTCGTCTTATTGGCTGGGAGCTCCCCTTCGTCCTACAGGTGCGTTGCTGGGGCCACGGATCCTAGGTTGGATGACTTGCAGCCGGATAGCACAGCAGGACACAGCCTCCGCATTGGCTTCCGCGCCTTGGGTGGACATGCGGCGCCGGATCTACTCCTCCTCGGTCGTCTCTTCGCCCAGCCGCTGCAGCCGCACCGCTGGGTACGCAGGCAGACACGCCCACGTTGGAGCTGCAAGCCGTTCTGGCAGACCCGCATCGCGTGGAAGGAACACTCAGTCACCAGGGACTGCTCGTCCTCTCCGACAACGCGACAGTGATGGCATACATACAGGACACAGAGTGGGCCTTACGCCAGGACGCCTTCGGATGCTCGGCGCTCGTTGGGAGACAACGTGTCGGTCTGTTCACCTCGGGGTGGTTCTCCAGCCTCCCCCTGCTTGTCTCCCCGATCCCAGTCCCACTCGCCTGGCCAGTCTTCGCATATCCACTCGGTGGCACCGTCTCTTCGCTTCTTCTTCCCCCCAACAGTCTGCGTCCCCTTCCTCCTCAAGCTGCGAGATAGCTATCCCACCCTTGTCAGAGCGCCTCCTCCTTCATGCTTGGACTTGTGCCGCAGGCTCTCGACGCTGGACGCTTCTCGAGGGCAGCAGTGGAGGCTATCGCTTCAGCCCACAAGCACTCAGCTTGACGCTTCTATAAGGGAAGAGGGTGAGTACTGCGCTCCTGGGCGGCGTCCGTCGCCGCTCCCCCACCGACCTAACTACACAAGCTCGCGGACTTCTTCCTCTGGCTTCTCGGAGACCAAGGTGGCCTGTTGCGGACATTACCCTTCCGACGTGTTACTGGTGGCTCTCACATTTGGCCCAAGTCAGCGAGCTACACGCGCTTCGGCGCACCCTGCCTGCCTGCAGCTTCGAGCGGTCCGTGCCGTACAGCTCCTTCGGACTCTGCCTTCTGGCCATGACCACGTCTTCTTGGACGTAGCCACCTGGGTGCACCTTTTGACCGCTGTGAGGGACTTACTTCCCCAGGAGATAAGGCAATAAGACCCTTTGCAAGCCCTACACTTGTACCTACTCAGTCACAAGCCGTCCGGAGTGGACGCACACGCCTCTTCTGCCGTTATGCCGGCAGGACTGATGCTTCAGCCCAGACGATCTCTTCCTGGCTACGCTCAATCATACCAGGATCACTACCAAGGAGTGAAGAGGCTAAAGATACGTGCACACAAGGTACACGCCATGACCGCGAACGTTACGTTCGACCGGAACTGTGCTCTCTTACACAGCGTGGCGACCGGGGGCTGGCGGGCAGAATTACTTCGCCTGCCTCTATCCTAGGGATCTGGCAGGCCAGCGAGTCTCCTCGCTTGGGTGGGGGACATCACTGCGGCGCAACACTCCCTCCTGGCGCCTCGGCGCCATAAGTCTTCACCTTCCTAGGGTCGTCGGGAGTTTGCGGCAGGGAGGACGGCTCTTGGACCCTATGGGGTGCTGGGGCGCGGCACCCTCCTCCTGTTCGCAATTCCTCCACTAAGTCATGTCATCGGTAATGTTTTTGAAGAAACAAATTCATTTTTCTCTAAAAGGTATTTTTTCGAAAAATACTTACCAATGACATGACTCGGACGACCCTCCCACCTGCCCCGCTTGCCGCTGGCGAGCTAAGTATCCTGACTGAATAGTCACACCGTGTATTGGAACCGGATGGGCAGTAAACGGGAGACAACTCTTGGCCCCCTTCGGGGTTCCCCGAGTGCCTCCTGGGTTGTGTCTCAACACAACGGGTTTTTAGGCTAGAATTGAGTAAGTAGTAGACACCTCCACTAAGTCATGTCATCGGTAAGTATTTTTCAAAAAAATACCTTTTAGAGAAAAATGCATATTTCATAACCAGACCTGAATTATACTTGACCATAAAAACCAAAAAAAAAACCCACTATACAATCACTAATCTGTAATTTGCAGCCACACTGTAATACTGACCGAAAATACCTGTGTGTGACTGGTAAAACAAGAAAAATCCAAGAAATTGCACCCCCCCCCCTCCCCCCTTTCAAAAAGAAAATCACGGATGAGTGATACAAATATGGTACACAAACACATTTTGAATAAGAAAACACAATTAACATAGATACAGTCTGAGTTCTCTCAGTGCTGATGTTAGTGCAAACAAAAATCGTCTGCTCAACTTACTGTCAACAGTGTCAGTAAGAGTAATCTTTTCTTGAATTCTTCCACCCTTCGTTTTTGCTAAATTAACCTAGTAAAACTCAATCGACTTGAAAATACAAAAAAAAAATGAATTTTTCTCTAAAATGTATTTTTTTCAAAAAATACTTACCGATGACATTACTGTTAGGAATAGTGTCGTAGCTAGCCTAACTTTAGCCAAAATTGGTTGTGTACCTATATGGCAGGGGAGGCAACAAGGGGTGCGATAAGCCTAGTCCAGCATCCCGAGTAGCCTCCCTTCCATCCCCATCCGGGCAACTGCTTACCGGATTCCCGCCAGTTTTGTTTCTTAGCTTAGCCATGAAGGTAATGTACCTCTGCTTCTTGGCGGTGTACTTTGTGACTGGTCGCCTTGTGGCCTGGACTCTGCCGTGTTCTCTGTACTGGCCTGGATTACTTTTTCACTGTGCTAGCTTGACGTTTACCTTCGTCGGTTTACGTGTGAATTTTCACCGGACTTGTGGTGACGTGGACTTGGATTACTTCCCGTGTTCGGTGTTGACTGTGCGCGCTGTGACCGTTCGCCTTGTGGCTTGGGCTCTGCCGTGTTCACTGTACCAAACTGGGATGACTACTTCACTGTGCTAGCTTGGAGTTTACCTTCATTGGTGTTATGAGTGACTGCCACCGGACTTGTGGTGCTGGGGACTTGGATTACTTCCCGTGTTCCACATGACTCTTGGATTACTGTGTTCACGGTGTTCTTCGAGCTACCTTTGGGGTGCGGGCGCTTCCGTTGGTGGTATGAGGCTTCGCTTCAGCGGCACGTTTGGTTACTACAGTCCTTGGTTGGCCTTCGGCCTCCCCGACATGGTAAGTTAAACCTCGGTTATTGTTGCTGACCAGCGCTCAAGGAAGGGAGCTTAGAGCACCGGGCATCGACACTGGCCGTGATTTGGCATTTGGTTCGAAGTCTGCCTTCGCGCACGTATGCTGATCGCGTGGCCTCGGGGAGCCACGTTCGCTCGCCTATCACTGTTGACTATGTTTTGCAGTTACAAGTCCGCAACTACACGCTTGTGGGGACTTCCTATGGCGAGTGACGAGCATGCTGTCTGCCGATACTGTGCAGGCGGAGCCTACACTCACCGTACGATGCGTGGCGTCCCGGGCTGGACGAGCAGTGGTTACAGCTTGCAGCGTCTATCTCCGTGACGACCCACACCAGTCTGAGGGCAGACGCTGGTTATCGGTCATCCCTCCTCTGCGGCTGTGACAGCAGACGAGTTTACCAGGGAGCCGAGAGCGAGCACCCGCACCGGCAGCTGCCACAGACGGGCCAAGATGTGTTTCCCCAGTTGTGGAGCCTCAGACTAGGCTTATCGCACCCCTTGTTGCCTCCCCTGCCATATAGGTACACAACCAATTTTGGCTAAAATTAGGCTAGCTAGGACACTATTCCTAACAGTAATGTCATCGGTAATGAGTTTTGAGGAAACAAATAGCTGAATACTTTAAGCATTACACTACATCTTTCCACGTGAATCCACAGAAACCATCTATTTTTCCCATAACATCAGCTGTTAGAAACGATACGCAAGGCCGCGCAGTGAATGGCTACTCGCAAGCCCGCGAGGTTTCACCGAACGATGAATGATCAAGAATAAAACATATTTATGCGTTTGTAACAAACAAAAAAAGAAATATAGTTAATATATTCTATTTTTAATAGTTTAGAAGGCAATTCGTTTACTTTGTAGCGCAGTAGGTCGCGTGAACATCTTGTCGAAGTTCCAACTCTGTGCACAATAGTTTGAATGTCCGCCAGCGCAGCTCCTGACCGCGCGTTGTTGTATGTAAATGAGATCAGGGCGTGTGGGTCAAATGGTTGTTGTGATGCGTCTAGTGTGGTAGTGTAGCGTCTGTGTTTGTCGCTCTCGCTTTCAGCTCCCACCGCTGGCTAGCAGTTTTGCGAAAAGGGGAGCAGAGTATGTCAGTCTCTCCCTGCCAGTACACAGCCTCTCCAACAACAAGCCTCATGTAGTGTCTCCTCGTGGCGACTCACGGTAACCGAGCACCTTACGGACTCGGGCTGAACTACAGAGGACCCGGAGGAGGTCTGGCCCCCAGACATGCGGCACGCAGGCCCATCGATATGTGGACAAGCCCTGATGCCCATGAACCAGATCCCCAGCTATGGGTAAATAGCCCCACTGCCTTGTGGGTGCCTTGGGAGAGGCAAAGGCTAGGGGAGTAAACCCTATACAAATCCGGGCAGGGATACTCAATTGCCTTGGTTGGCAGATCTCATTCGAGAAGGAAAACTACAAGGAAAAACCTGAGTAGATGGGACTCGTAAGCCTTGGTCGGCAACCCATCTAGGAGAAGGACACTCCAAAGCCAAACCATCCTGTGCTCCCAGGAAAGCCTTTTGACTAGGAGTTAAGGGTGAGGTAACCCCGACAGAAACCCCCGAGTCCTGAAGACGGAGGTACTGGGCTGCACAGCGCACTCTAATAAACCACAGTACCACGCATATACAGCCATATGACACTTGGAGATGGATTGAACAGAAATGGTGCTCGCCCTGTGGAGTCTCACCAGGCAGGTGCAGTACCGGGCTCTGCGCCTCTTCGGAGCCCACCCCCAGCGACTGGAGGACCTTCCCGACCATCTCGAGGAGCCAGGGGACGGGGAAGTAAAGCGACTGGCCAGCGAAAAAACAAGACCAGAGACAAAGAAAAAGCCAATGTGAACATCATGCACTGGAATGCAGAAGGGGTTACCAACAAGAAAACAGAACTACAGAACTTTCTGTACGAAAACAGCATAAACATCTGTTGTATACAAGAGACACACCTGCAAGAAGGTAAACCCTTTAAGGTCAGAGGATATCAGGTCTTCCAAAGTGATCGCCAAGGGAGGAAGAAAGGGGAGTTATGACCCTAGTTAGAAACAATCTGAATGCCAGCGAAACCAGGAGATTCATGGAAGAGGTGGAATACATCCAGGTCAAGGTAACCACCAGTGACAGAACCTGGTCAACTACTACTGCCCTAATGATAAGCTGCTGTCCCTTGACACTATCCAGGTCCCAGACGGTGGATTCCTCATCACTGGTGACTTCAACAGCCAGTCCCAGAGTTGGGGATATGATACGATTGACAAGAGAGGAGAAGACATTGAGGAGTGGCAAGATGAAAATCACCTGATACTTGCCAATGACCCTGATGACCAACCTACCTTCTACTCTCGCCGCTGGCACACCACCACTACACCGGACCTGGCGCTTTGCACTGACGATGTTCATAAGCGCCTCAGCAGAACAGTAGGACCACAGTTAGGAGGGAGTGACCACCGCCCTGTCCTCCTCTCCCTAAAAGGAAGCACAGCAGCTAGCTCGCCACACCGACCAAGATGGAACTACCGAAAGGCAGACTGGCGCTTGTTCAGTATCCGAACAAATGAGCTAATGCAAGACCTCGCTGTGTCTGGAAGGAACATCAACAATGTGGTCAGAGAGTTCAACGACATTATCAGTAAGTCAGCCAAGGAAACTATACCTCCAGGGGTCCGGAAAAACTACACCCCATACTGGACCGCAGATCTTCAGAAAGCACATGAAAGAAAGTAACATCACTCTCCCACAAATGCTTGAGAAAGAAATCAGACAGGAAGAAAGAGAAAGAACAAGAGATGCAAACAACCATGATGCAATGAAGAAGGACATCACCCTTCCAGAACTGAAGATGGCCATCAAACAGCTGAAGAAGAAAAAATCTCCAGGTCCAGACAGCATCTCAAACGAGATGTTACAACACCTTGGCAACACTGCCTTCATGAAGCTACTGGACATCTTTAACCACAGCTGGAGAGGAGGACAGCTACCCCAGTGCTGGAAGGAAGCCAGGATGATCCTAATTTTGAAAAAAGGGAAGAATAAGTCCAAAGCTCTGAGTTATCACCCCATCAGCCTGACAAGTTGTGTGTGCAAGACCATGGAGCGCATCATCAACAAGCGCCTGCAGTGGTACCTGGACTCCGAGAGCATTATCGTGCCACAGCAAGCCGGCTTCAGAAGCCACAAGAGTACAGAAGACCAGACAACACACCTTGCACAGGTCATAGAAGATGCCTTTCAAGATCAGAAGGTGACATTAGCTGCCTTCATTGACCTACAGAAGGCTTTCGACAAGGTGTGGAAGGATGGTCTCCTTGTGAAACTCCTTTGCAGTGGCATCCAAGGGAACATGTATCGGTGGACCAAGTCATACCTCCACAATCGCAGAGCCCGTGTGACAGTGGATGGGTTCTGTGGCCAAAAAGTGCTGCTGCGTCAGGGGGTGCCACAGGGGGGGAGTCCTGTCACCGACCTGTTCAAACTCTTCATCAACGACCTTGTGCCAGAGCTACCAAAAGAAGTCCACGCAGCCCTGTATGCAGATGACCTGGTACTCTGGTGCTCAGAAGAGTATGCAACAACTGCTACATACAGGATGCAGCTAGCCCTGGACAGGCTGACAGACTGGACCAACAACTGGTGTGTGACCATCAACACAGAAAAATCATCAGCCACACTCTTCTCTCTCTCCAACAAAGCAAAGGCTGGCAACCTAACACTGGGCAACACCCCACTGCGGTATGATGACCAACAGACATACCTGGACTTCACCCTTGACAAGAGGCTGATGTGGAAGCCGCACATTTGGAACGCAGCAGTGAAAGCTAGAAGAAAGCTGAACATCATGAGGAAGCTGGCTGGAACACAATGGGGAGCCAATGAAAAGATCCTCAAAAATGTATATCAAGGCACAGTGAGACAATGCATGGTTGACGGCAGCCCAGTCACACCAGCAGACCATTGACAGAGTTCAGAACCAGGCACTGCGTATCATCACCGGCGTAATGAGATCCACACCAATTGAAAAGATGGAAGAGACAACAGGCATCCCATCCCTGCGCAAGAGAAGAGATTGCAAAGTCTTGATACAGTCCACAAAGGTTAAGTCTTCCAAAGACCACCCTATGAATGCCAGGATGAAACAGCCAACCTCAGGGAGACTGAAAAGATCAAGCTTTGTGAAGGAGACGAGAGCTCTGAAGAGAAAACACCAGGCAAAACTCCCTACGCAGGTAGAGGCTCTGAATCCTGCTAGTGACCTTCCACCCTGGGAAAGTAAGCCAGAAAACATCACCATATCTTCCACGGTACCCTACATCACCAAAAAAAGATGAGTACAGCACTGTGAGCAAGAAAGCCCTGACACTGGCCATGCTCGAAGAAAAGTATCCCCAGGAAGCATGGATACGGGCATACACCGATGGATCAGCCACAGATGCAGTTCAGAATGGAGGGGCTGGGGTGTACATTCAGTACCCAAACGGAAAATGGCAGGCAGAGGCAGTATCAACAGGCCTTCACTGCACAAATTACAGAGCTGAGGTGGAAGCCCTGGTCCGTGCTGCAAACACCCTTAGTGGCACTGCAGACCCTGATGCCCAGATTGTCTTCCTGACTGATGCCGTGTCTGTCCTTAAGGCAGCAACAGCAAGCAAACTGCCACGTCTACAAGAGGCACTGCAAAACATCAAGTGCACCAGACTGGTGCTGCAGTGGATCCCTTCACACTGTGGCATCTACGGCAGTGAAGAAACTGACAGAATGGCAAAAGTGGGTGCAGAGAAAGAACAAGATGAAAATGGAGTCAGCTTCACAGAGATGAAGACCATCATTAAGTCTGTGTACAGACCACCACAATGGCCCCTAGACAGTTACCATCAGCTGTCCAGACAAGAGCAGGTCTTCCGTCTGAGGACCGGGCACAACCGACTCAATTTCCACCTGCACAGATGCTTTCACCTCGTGCCATCTCCCCTGTGCGCTTGTGGAGAAGCAGAGCAGACCACACAGCACATCCTCCAGGACTGTGGGAACCACCAGCTGCTGAGGGAGGAGATATGGCAGAAGCCCGCCACTCTACAAGAGAAACTGTACGGGCCTGTGGAGGTGCTACAGAAGACCACAGATTTCATTTTGAGAGCCAAACTCCAAGTGTGACGGCGTTTGAGAAGAAGATCAGGGCGCAGTAGCGCAAAACTATACGATATCCGATAGTAGATTTTAAAAGAGCAGAAATTGCGCTTTCTAGTGGTGCTTGGGACGAAAATGTACATTGGAAAATACAAATGTTATTAACTTTTCCATTTTTGAAATTTATTAAATCATCAAATACAAAAAGAAAACAAAAAACTTTTCGTTTTGTCCCTTAAATGGTTAGAATTGGAGTGGCTTTGCCTTTTCAATGGTATGTGCTATTAATAGCTACAATGCAACTACAGGGAGCCATTTGAAGAGAAAGCGAGGTACCCATTTCTCAATGTTGTGATGGAATGCATATGAGAGGCGCAGAGAGCATATTTCCATGCGCAAGTGAGGTACAGTCTCGGATTTTTTAAACCCATTATTTTTTATCACATCACAAAAACAAAGATACAGAACAACTTAGGAAAGAATAGACTTTTATTTTATGTAACTTCCATGAAACACTGAAGAGTTTTGTGACTGAAAATCGTGCGAGAAGTGGGATGATTTTAGACTTGGCTACCCGCTTTTCCCAGCCTTACCCGGCGCATGGGCCTACCTACTACTATGCTCTGCTAGGAATGGAAATCTGTAGAGCCAACTCACACTGCACAGCATAGGCACACAACTCTGCAGCTTCATCAAATGTGACAGGTAGTCTCCCTTGCAGAATGTCCTGTTTGACTTGCAAGAAGAACAGATACCTGTACAAACAAAACATTAACATGGTTCAGTACACCACTATCCACCAGAGTAATCCTTTGGCTGCAGGAATTACCTTGACAAAATGTACTACAAACAGGCAAAGGGTTAACAAATTAAATCCTCAGGATGCATTATGATTGTTTTTAGATATTCTTTGAAGTATATATATCACAGTTCTGGAGACAGATCAACCATGATAGTTCAAGGGTGATGTCAGAATAGCTTGGCCAAGCTATTCTACCACCACCCTTGAACTATCATGGTCAATCACATCCAGCTGTAGCATGTCAGGGCCTTATGGTTAAACATGCTGAGCCCAATTATCAAAACTCATAAATGTGGGAGTTACCCCTGAAGACTACACAAAGTTATGACAAGAGTGCCCAAGATACATGTAAATTGTATATCAAGAAACATGTCAGAACAGATTGGTGTCTAAAATCATGTGGCACACAACAGCTAGGTTGTTAACTCATTCAGCCCCAACACACCACATCAAGACATGGATCGAGCATGTTAGTTCAAGGGTGGTGCCAAAACAGCTTGGCCCACAGGCGCCAAGTTATTCTGGCACCACCCTCGACCTATCATGCTTAATCTGTCTCTAGAATTGTAATACAGTCCTTCAGAGGGCAGAGGTTACCAACCCTGCTTCCTTATTTAAGGCATCAGCAACTTGCTTCAAATCTCTGGAAGTATTACAAAAATCGACACAAGAACAAGAAGGGCATACCTTGTTATCTCCTCTCGCAGTTTGCATGGATCAGCCGCATAAAACTTCACTCCAAAATACAGCCTCACCCTGTTTGGGCTCTGACAACCTATAAATAGACATTTTCATTCACCTCACATGACAGATTTCACTTTCCCAACACAAATACATCATGATGGACAGTAATACAGTATTACTAAACCCTTCTCCTCCATTAAAAATGGTGTACAGTAGAACCTGTTTTGAGCAATCACATTTCTCACCAGAAAAAGTGGTTTCAAAATAAATAATGCTCTCTCAAGGAAGTCTTTTTCAGCAGTAAAAAGTGGTTTTTAAAGAAATAATGCTATATCAAGAGTCTTTTTCACCAGAAATAAAAGTGGTTTTAACAGAAATAATGCACTCTCAAGGGATGTCTTGAACGGGAAAATAGTGTCACCTATCATTAAAGACCATTATTCAGGTGACTGCAGCCACCACAATGACATGGGTGGAAACTCAAAACATTTGTGTGTGGGTTAATTTGAGGGCAAAAAAATGTCGTTACAGTACCTTTAAACTGGGATGACAATGACTTGTTGCTATCCAGCCAATGCTGAAACAAAAATGTGAATATTGCATACATATTAAAAATCGAAATGAGTTATAATATAATCTAGTTCTTTGACTGACTTGGTGAACATTTCACATGCATTTTCACTATATCAACGAATCTGTTGATCAATCTGCTAAGCAGTACAAATTATTAATCAACCAATATCCACAAAAGTAAAAATTTCCCCAACAGACTTTCTGTAGACAGAAAATTTTCCGTATTTTACAGACAACTTTTGACTGGGACGGAAAAATGGCCGGCCAGCAGTCACAGGATGTACAAATATTGTGAAAAAAGGAACATCCAGTTACTCATCCTGGGCGTGTTTTAAGTACAGTGTACATGATGGACTTTAGAGTGCCTGCAACAGAATTTTTGTCATGCTGTACGTCCCGATGACGGACAATTTAAAATCCTAGTGGAAAGCCTGTGAATGTATGCACTGTTTTGTTCATCCTCTGTGGCCTTCACTTACTGATAAGATCAACACCTGAATCGACTTGCTTTTTGAATTCAGATATAACGTGGTCAGACAGTGGCTCCCAAGTAGATACCCAACACCAAAACTTTTCTGTACCTCTATCATTTTGACACTTTAATTTAACGTTACTTCTTTTTTTAAAATTTACACACACTGTATTCTGTGTGCATAAATTTTCATGCCACACCTTCAGTTGCTGCTCTTCTAGCAAATCAAGGATAAGTATCAAACCGTTTTCTTATCTACAGGTATTTCCATTTTGAAACAGGTTTTTAACAGGATTTTTTTTTTAATGTGTTGCAAATGTCAATGTAATTTTTTTTGGCATTTTAGTTTGCATGTTTGGCAGGCACATTTTAGGTCTCGATACCCAATAAGCAAGTTGTCATCTGGCTAACGCCAGCCTTAGTTGGCCCGCACACAGCTGTGTGTGGGCCAAATAAGGTCAGTCTAATCGGCCAGAGGATGCTTTGCTTATATGTACCTTCTTACTCCTAGGAGAAGTTTTGATGTCAGTTCCAAGATTTTAGAATCCGTTTATAGAAGCCTGATTGAAAACATACTGACTTTTAACATCACTGCTTGGTATGGCAACATTAGTATAAAAAACATGGGTAGACTGTCAAGTATCATCAGAACAGCTGGGAAGATCATTGGCCTAGGACAGTACCCATTAGATGATCTGTACCATAGGGCTGTCCGAAGGAAAGCTGCTAGCATTGTCAGTGATCCTCGTCACCCACTGTTTGATCAGTTTCAAATGCTACAATCAGGCAGACGTTTCAACATGCCACTTGTAAAAAAGAATGTTTTTAAGAAGTCTTTTATTTCAACTGCTGTCTCGATTTTGAACTCTTGTTGATAGATTGCCTGTGATAGATATGTTTATTAGTGTCTTGTATTGTTTTATGATGAGCCAAAAGGCAAATTTCTGTCGTGCTTTGACTCGAACAGACAATAAAGTTGTATTGTATTGTATCACTCAGTTACTGTGTCATTTCTTAATAAGCTTATAATAATAATAATCATAATAATAATTATAATTCTGTGAATTGACTCAAACTTGTCACAGCACCGTGAACTCAACTCAACATGCACGCTCATGTGAATCACACGCATTCACTCTGAACACAAACACAGTACAAGACAAACACAGGCCATAATTTCATGTGGTGTGAAGGGTCAGCTCAGCTATTGAAATTTCAGAAATTTTGATCCCTTGTATTTTAAAGTTATAAAGTGGCCAGAAACCGGTACCAGAGTGAAGGGGGAGGAAGAGCCGGAGCACCCCAAGAAAGAACCCCCAAGGGTCTACTCGAATTAACAGTGACACGTACTAGAGGAGAAAAGTCCAACGCCGAAACCAGGTATTGAGCCTGGCACCTTTAGCATTGGTGGCAGACACTTTACCACCATGCCACGGACTGCCCCCTAGTTTAGCATCACATTAATATCAACACCAAATATAGCGGTCTGACTTTATGACTCCCAGGTATCATGATATAAAGAGGCTGCACGATATAATGAGGCTGACCTGCATTTTCTTTCGCCTGTCAAGTAATATTTCTGATGCATTCACCCATCTAATGCCACATTTCCCAAATTTTGTAGGTGTCACCTTAAGACTGTGTACCAGTTGGAGGAGATGGAATGACTAATTAATGGGTACTGCCAGATTTAATTACATAGCTTGGCAACATCAGGCGCCATATCAATCTGGCACTACCCTTGTCATGGTTAATCTATTTCCTGTCGTACTGCGTCAGGGCTAGATGGGTTGAGATAAAGACTTACGGTTTGTCCAGCACTATCAATGAAGCGCAGACTGAAGTAGTCTTTTTCATGCAGCCCCAGCAGCTCACACACTTTATCCAGCAGCTGTCCTCCCTTCCAGCTCCCCTGTCACGATCATACAGTCAAAACACCAACATAAGGCAAAAACAGAGCCCCAAAGAAAACCCTCAACAAGAACAGTGAAATGTTCAATGACTCTGAAACCAGTTGTGTGGATCTTCTTCATAACCTGGTTAACACTGCTCAAATGAGTGTCGATGTTGGCTAACAAAACATCACATTTTTCTTTTTGTAATTGTGGTTGTTGTTGTTTCACAAACCCTGGACTACATTTCTGTCAAGATGTAGACATATTCAGGGTCCGGTGGAACTAGTAGTTAGAGTCTGACTGCGGCAGCGTGAGCATGTTTACAGTAGTGCAGAGGTGCAGCGGGGATGTGGTGAAGGCTTAGCAATTAGTCAAGGCGGGGACAGTAGTCTGTTTATTGTCCACTGTAAGATGTCATAGATCAAGGGTCGGGTAGTTGTAATCAAGATAGAAAGGAAGGGTGTAGAGTGTGAGAAAGGGGAAGAATGAGTTAGTTGAGAACTGGCGGCCGGCAGAGAAGGACTGTAAACCAGAATAAAGAAAGCTAAAAAGAAGTTCTGTACTTTAAGTATTATTTTGAAAGGATGGAGAGAAGAGAAGCCTTAGAGAGAGGAAATATGAGAGGAAAAAAGCAATTTACATACACCCCCAAATTTCCATTGTTTTGACCACAAATCGCTCATCTAATAACCCACCCCCGATTTTCCCATATTTTCCCATAGATAAAAGGGATGTAACTTTTGGTTACAAGCAAAACGACATACACAGTTGCTTCCCTTAGACTGAACAAACACCACACAGCCGACGACACATAGCAACGGTCACGTGTTAGTTTGTAAACACCAAGCCAGTCGTCTTTCTTTCTGTTAAGCGGCTTTGTAGGAGACGGACATGTTTTGAGGACTGACTTGATTCTCAGAGGTGATATTCAGTGATCGATAAATCTTGCGAATATATACGACGGTAAGATCGATAGATTGCGTGTTGTGTTATTTAGAAACAAGACAGGCGGCCTCGCGGTTACTGCAGTGCGCTAAGTCTTACTGTTCAATAGTTAACCAGAGCGGTCTAGTTTTATTTACCCAGGCTACACTCACTAACATTCACTCATTTCAGAAAATGAATTGGACTCAGGAAGAGGTGTCAATCTTGCGATCTCATGGTGAATACCATAAAAAAATGACCGCTTTCATTCATTCCGTTTTAACAAAAGCTCCGGAATTTTGGCTTGAAAAACCGGGAAAACCACTCGGAAATTTGAGTGATATACTCAACAGTGGTTCGAAAAAACAAAAGACAAATAAAGAACCAAAAGAACTTGATTTGTTCTTTAGACAAAATCTTTCTGATGGCAAGCCGCCTGCGTGCAGTAGAGTAGAACAATGTGATTTGAGTATATTTACTTTAGACATGTTAAAAAAGAATTTGGAAGACGGCTACAAAATACTTCAGGAAACCAAACGCCTAAACATTTCAGCTTCAATCTGCTATGGAGAGTGGCTAATCCAAGGTGCTGAAATCCTTAAAATTCAGAAAATAAGAAAACAGACTAAATTGAACTGGCCAGATTGGCTAAAAGTAAACGTAAAAATTTCCAAGTCGTATGCTCATCGGTTGTGTGTTCTAGCCAGGCTGCTACGAGGGTACCCCAAATTTCATTTTCTTGCACTGTCTTTCCGAAAGGTGTTTAGTTTGCGGGAGCAAATTGAACAAATGCTGAAAATACAGGAAATAGCCGATTTTTGGAAAAACCCCTGACGCTGGTCTGTAACCTTGTTTATTGTTTGTTTGTTTTGTTTGTGCAAAGGCTCTGGCGTGGCTTAAAAGGCCCGTAACCTACTGTTTTGAACGGTTCATAAACTTGTTCAGTACTGCAATTGAACAAAAGTGTTTGGCACAACCAAAAGAACCATAATATTACTGTTTAAAACAAAGGCTCTGGCGCGGCTTTAAATGCTCGTAACCTTTTGTTTTAAACGGTCCGTAACCTTATTCAGTACTGAAATTGAACAAAAGGCTCTGGAGGACCATAATCTTATTTGTTTTGTTTGTGTTGTCACGTTGCACAAAGGCTCTGGCATGGTCTAACGACTCGTAACCATGCTTTTTATGTTTGTATTACCCCAAATGTTATGGACCAAATGTGAGAGGTTTTTCCCACCCTCATGCAAGTAGCTTGCTTTTTGCAAGTGAATTGAAAATGGATTTTACATAGGTTTTAGCAACAGGACTGACGGTGGGGTATACCTGTAGCACCCTGGCAAAGAAAGATGATTTTGGCTTTGTATCTGAATAATTGATTTACAAAACGGCACCCTGGTCAGCCCACTTGTAGCACGCTGTCAGAGAAAGGTGTTTATTGACATTGTATCTGAATAATTGATTTATAAATTACTCTGCGCCCTAGTCAAGCCTTCAAATCATGGTATCTAACGTAAACACATGACGTATGTCCTTAGCGAATCGTCCCCCACTGGGGGACCGGTATCTAACGTAAACACATGACGTATGTCCTTAGCGAATCGTCCCCCACTGGGGGACCGGTATCTAACGTAAACACATGACGTATGTCCTTAGCGAATCGTCCCCCACTGGGGGACAGGTATCTAACGTAAACACATGACGTAGAGCCTTAGTGATGGGACGAAGTGCGCAGTGTCGATTTGAGTACACAGCCTGTGTATCGCGTGTCATACGGTGTTTTGCGGACGAGTCTACAATATTCATGCAGAATAAAGATTTTGTGTTTGTTTGTCTGTTTGTCTATGCGTGTGTGTGTTTGTAGGTATGTGTGAGTGCATGCGTGTATGAGTCTGTGTGTGTTTATATGTGTGCGTGTGCGTGTATGAGTCTGTGTGTGTTTATATGTGTGCGTGTGCGGTGCGTGCGTGTGCGTGTGCATGCGTGCGTGTGCGTGCGTGCGTGATTATGCGTGTCGGAATGCGCCTGCCTGTAATGTGTGTGTGTGTGTGTGTGTGAGTATGTAAATCCCGTAAACCGGGGACACACACAGGTTATACACCCACAACCGGGGACTTCCAGTAAACGGGGGACGTCCCCGATTCTACATGATTTGAGTTATCATTTGCAACGTATATTATGACTGAAAACAATGTTACTGGTGAAATATGAGCAAAATCTGACGTATATGGTTTGTATGGTTACACACACACAAAAAAAAAAAAAAAAAAAAAAATTGACATACACACTTGATAACATTTTTTTTTTTTTATACCAACAGATACTTGATAACAAATTTCCAAAGTCACTTATAACTGACAAATAACTTTACAGGTAACCTTTTAAGATCCTATAAATTAGTTATAAGTGACTTAAGTCAAGAACTTATAAGAAATTAAACATAAGAAGTTGTAAGTTCTTGACTCAAGTCACAACTTAAGTCACAACTTACTCAGACAGATTTGATAAGATACAAGGACAATGAAAAAACTTTTTTTTTAGTAATAGTCTGGTGGTGGCGGTGGAGCTGATGGGGTTAAATAGTTAGGCGGCATGACATTTTTCTGTGAAGTGTAATGAAAAAATAATAAATGATTACCAAATCTGATTTTTATTTGTTTAAAAGATTGTGTAGTTTTTCTGTGGTTTCCTGAACACCAATCTTTTTCCCCATCTCTAAAAAACTAGCTTTTAGTTCTTCAACATTCACAGGAGATTGACTACGCATTTTATTTTGTATTTCAGACTTCTGTTTCTTGTAATTATTTAAATCATCCTGGACTCTCTTAAATTCCTCGTCATCAATACAATTATCGTTCAATGCCTTACTGATAATAAGTTTCATACTGCTCAGCTTTGCACCGGCCAGCGTACTCAATGCTTCATGTTTCTGTAATTTCGTGTGAAACCTCTTGTTCAAGGCCTCCAAACCAAAGCAAGCCAGGCATGTAGCAATGCTAACACCCTCAACTGCTATTCCAGCCAAACTTCCAATTCCCGTGGCAAACAGAACAATACCTCCTACAGAACATCCAGCTGAAACTGCACCAATAGCCATAGAAGTGTTTTGAACAGAATTAAAAATGGTCTGATACCGTCTCTTACATCTGGAGTACCTCGCCTCTTCACTTTCCAAATATTTAATTGCTTCTGTAATATTCATTAAACGAAATGCGTCTGCCTGTAATGTTTTATCTGATGCAATTGGCACAGCTGTCGCATGCGGATCAGGTGCAAGCGTTGTTTTAGTCATCGCAATTGATTCAGTCGGCTCAAGCGTCGGTAGTATTGGATAAAATTTTACCATATTTTTTTTATTGACAAATATTTTTTTTATTTAATCATCAATTACATTTTGCAACTCTTCAAAAGTGTACAATTTGCTAGCATAATAAAATGCAACAAGATCAATGTGTTCAAGGTTTATGTAACTTAAACGAACAAAAGTTAGTTTATCAACAATTATCTTGACAGCCGGAACACTGCTCGAAACATTAATAACATCAACATTTTTTGTAATAGCAATAAAGACCTTCAATGATTCTGATACTGTTTCATCCCATGTAAGTTTTATTCCTTGTGCAATATTTGCCTCTTTTGCAGAAGTTACAGATTTCATGATAATTTCAAATACTATTGTCGCTTCTCTAGCCACGACTAAGCTTGCTGGCATAAACACAACAGAAGTATCTGATCTACCCTTTCTAGTTGTAAGAAGATACCACCGTCTCTCATAATTTTCAACTTTCAGTTTATCTCTGCTATTGTTGTCTGGGGCAAAGCTTGGAACAAGGCTTACAATCAGCGGCCCAGAATTAACAACTTTCCTAAACACTAAGGCACCTTCATCATCAGTGTATACATAAGGACTAATAAATTCCAACTTTATGTCCCAGTCAATTGTTGGTGCTGGCGTAGGCGCAGACGGCACAGGTGAAACCACCCACTTATTTCCCACATGTATTAAGTTGTAAGGCGCATTATTTACAGGTGGAGTAGGTACAGTAACATCACGCAGCTGACCAAGTTTAGGAATCTGTCTTTCACCATCTTTCATGTCAACAATTACTTTCCTCTTGTACATACCATTTGAATCAAGTTCAAAACCATATATTTCTCCAACATCACCCTCCTTCTCAAAATCCTGTACATCAGCCAAATCTTTCAACTCTGTTACTGGACATGCAACTGGTATGATTCTCGGCTTTGGACCACCACTCATTTTTATAAACAAAAATAAAATTATTTAATTTCCAACACAACACTAAAATCATGCATAACAACTGGTTTGTCATCCTGATTAGTTACAGATATACACAGTGACTCAAAGAAACTAGAACCTATTTTTTAAACTGCGCAGGAAATCTAGCAACCACACTTTCACAATAGGGTGCAGTTCCAGTTGGTAAGCATCTCAACAAAGTTGAAGGCTTTCCATTGTGAACATTTTCAGTTGTGTTTAGTTCTTTCAAATACACATTAAATACTGTGTGTACTGACAAACTGACAGGGCGTTTCCCAGTTATTTTAAGTTTTTTTGTCTTCATTGTTATAATGCCAAACTTTAATTCATCTAAAACATCTGTTCTCCACCAATCTTCGTCAATATAAAATCCAAGTAAATATGCAAATCTGTCTGAGATCCTTAACCAATTTTGTGTCGGAAATTCTAATGTAACAAGTAGGTTAGCTGGATTTAAAGTTGCTTTAATTTTAAAATTACTTTGAAACCATTCAGCTATAGTACAAAAGTCATAATACTCAGGTGGTAAAGCTTCAGTCTTACCACCAAAAATTACTTTATTATATATATCATCTTCTATATTAAACCATTTTACTGTATAGAACATTTCATGGATAGCAACAGCCTTGCTACCATCACGATTATCAATCCCATTAGTTAACCACACTGGTTTGCTTGTGTCAAGATTTGTTAATGTGATAAACATTTTTATTATCTCATATAAAAAAGGATGGAATTTAAATCACCAACCATTACCACTACAAACGCATTTCAATTTAATGTGGATGCTAAATATAATGTCGCACCTACTTATGAACAGAAAATAATTCAACTAAATCAGCTTGATATTGCTGTGAACGAACAAGATTTATTTCAAGTGAAAGTACCAAATCCCTTTGATCAATATCTAAACCCTCCAATAACAGACGACTCAACTGCAAGAAAGTGGTCTTCAAGTCCACTACAGATGTTTCAAAACCAACTCAACTTTGCCATACTATGTTCAACTACAGGCTGTGGTGTTTCATTTACAGACCACTTGAATCACTCAAACAAACTGATTAAGTCTGTCTATCGTTTCCATGTTTATTACCAGCTTAGACGTATACTGTCAGAACTTCATACACCACTGCCCACTGAATCCAGTTTCAACAGGTTTAACAACCCCATGGATATGAAAGCATTTGAACGCATCTGTAATGAATTTAACATCAACCCCGGTACAAAGTATGACTTCACACAAAAACTTGATGATCACAATGGTATGGGCACATTGTATTATGCTATGAGTCACAGACAATACCCTCAAGATTACTACCCTGGGTACACTTCATTCTCATCAAAATCACAAGTCTGGATAGGTTCCATTGAACAGAAACAGTCTAACGCCTGGACCACATTTATTTTAGATAAAACTGATGGGTTTACTCAAGCAGGAGTCGAGCGCGTCAATGAGTCTATCAGAACATATGTCTGGTGTATACTAGGTGCACAATCACTAACAAAATCGAACATTTTAAATGGAAGTGGTAAATTTGAAGCATAAAAACAGTTTCTTGCAAATCTTGAAGATTCAATTAATTCAACAGTAGATCTCCCGTCAAGCATACAGCGTTACCAAGACGTACTCAGATATGCCAGATCAAAAGTTGACTTTGTAGTAGGCTTCGGGTTATACATGTTACCATCTGACCTTCAACTCCAAATGGGTACAATAACAAATTATAATAATGAAATAGTTGTTGCAGGTGTTGGTCAAAAACTCGGTCTCAATCAATCTGTAAACTTAGGAGCAACAACCACACATGTTCAGTCATTAAAATCATTACAGACGGTAACACCCCCGGCCCCGGCCCTCATACAACCAGTACAGTCAACCCCTGACACACATGAGTCAGAAAGAACTGCATTGGTAATAGGTCTAACAGGATTAGGGGTTTTACTTCTTTATCTGTTTCATTAAATAACCCACCATCAACCCTCCTACTGTAACCAGAAAGACCCACACATGCTCTGCCATAAACCCAACTACCTTTGCTGCTGTAGTAATCAGCCAACTGACAACAGTGCCAATTATGCCAGGCAAAGCATCTATTGCTTTCAGAGCCAATTTTTTAAACAAGTCTGATATGTGAGACAACTGTTTTTTTTACCCATGACTGTAAATCTTTTGGGTCTGTTGAAGTCGGGGGGCCAGGGGTTGGTGGTGCTGGAGGTGGAGAACCACCGGGTCCACCAGCACCGGAGACAGCCAACACAACAGTACTGATAATAAACCCAAGAGCAGTAATTAAACTAGCAATTGTAATACCCTGTTCTCTGAAAAGTGTTTTTAGTCTCTCAGCCAGAGTAGTGTCTTCGTGAAGTATTTTCTGAATAGTTTCTCTAATTCTGTTGACCTGTGATTTTAGTTTTTGTCTTCCAATACTAATTGTTTCTAACCTTCCTGATCTTTCTATCTGCAAATCATTTAATCTGTGTTGGATTCTTTCTTTCATTTCTGTGTCTGCGGTAGCCAGTTTCTCTTTTTCACGTTCTATGTGTTTATCAAGCTCACCTAGTTTGGCAACATTGTTTACCATCTCACCTCTTATCGTCTGCAGTGATTTATCCAACCCTATAATCTCTCTCATTGACAAAGGTGGATCATCTATTGTTTTCAAAGCGTCATTTATTTGTCCTTCAGTAAATGAGGTTTCTTGTATCACTGTGTTTGCTATTTCTGGTAGGCTTGTTACTGGTGCCATTTCAATTTGTTGCCCTGTTGGCAACTTTGTTTGCGTGTCATGAAGAACACTAACCAGTCTTGGGGGAACAGGAGACCCACCAATTCCAAGGTACCTTGCCAACCCAGAGTTACCACCGACTTCACCTTTAATTGTACTTAAAGCTCTAAACTTAGAAGGATTGTTTTTATGTGTTAGATATATTTTCCCTCTGTCTGTATTTACAAATAAGTGTCCTTTATCATATTCAAATTGATTAGGATCTATTACATCTGGGCGCGCTCCAACACTGACATAAAATGAGTTTACTTTGTCTTTTAACAGTTCATGATGCATACTACTACTACTAGTTACCATTCCAGTCATATCTGTGATACTGGTATCTGAGACATTCATGTCATCCATTTCAAAATCTTCATGATTAAATCCTCCCGCTGCCATTGTTTTATTAATTTATTATTTTTTATTGTGCATAATAATAGGTACCGGCAGTCTATATGGCTGGTCAGTGTAGACCCAAATGTGACTTATCTTTCATGTGTGATATCTATGTTGTTTGTTGGTCAAAATCAATAAAATGCATACCCACATGTTCAGGAAGTTGTTTTCTTGTATTTGCTTACAAATCTGAATGTGTATGAGGTGTATGAAGTTTGTGAATAAGCTTGAAAAACGAGTACTTTGAGCGTCCATTCGCCTCCGACTGCCGTCTAGCCGCGGCTCCGAAAACGACACACTCGCGTTTCTTACACGATCGAATCCGTACTATAAATAGAAGAACACACTAACGTATACCATTAGAAAGAGCAGATCGCGAGCTTTTTAATGATACTAACCAAAACGTGTTTTTTTTTTAATTGATGATTTTGTTTTAAAAATGAAAGTTTTAACTTGCAAAATCACCCTCTTCGGTAAAAAATTTGACACATGTGTGTAGGTTCGTTGGAAAGCTCATTTTGTACAGAATCCGAGGGTACCGGTTGTGTCACGCTCCTATAAATAGAACGCATTCGGTTGGCCGATATTTGAACCAACCCACGAGTAGTGCAGTACACCGTACTACACACCATGGCGGGCGCTTCGACTCGCTTCATTCCCGACCGATTGACAAAAGAATTGGTAAGTTTTCGCATTCCACACTCTTTTAATGATTACAACTTAGGTTAATATTGCCAATGATTGCTTTTGTAAAGTGCATTTAAGACATATCTCGGTAAAAATTCCATAAGTTCAGATTGTTGGGTGTGTGGAGACATTGCATTACACGGAATAGAGCAAGCCCAGTAGACCCCATCACTTTGTATTTTTTACCCTTAGCTTGTAGAATAAAATGATAGCATAAGAACGCAATTCTTTATTCAATTATCCTTTAAGATCAGTAAATCATTGAAAATACAGTGTTTTATACGCTAGGTTTAGTAAACGATTGAGTGAAAAATCATGATCAAAATTCGAAGGCCTACTTCCGGTTGGGGTTGCCGTTTTTGTCACTGTCGTCTGCTCGAGCCGTTTCATCAACATCTGTTGTTGTCGGTACAATTCTAGTAAGTGTAATGTGTATTCACAGCATTATTTCAGAAGAAGCTAGCACTTTTTTTAGGAAGATGAATTTATTCTAACCTTTAACCGTTTCTAGTGGCCAACCATCACTTGCAATGATAGTAGTTAGTACAGCAGATGTTTGACACAGAATGGGAAGGGGGAGTGAATGGGAGTTTGTTCCAAGTATTGTTGAACTTTCTTACAAAAATAAGCAGTCCTATAAACTATATGATGGTCACAATTGTTTGTTTTTTTTTCAGATGATGACTGCTACCATTATCAAAACATCTTAGCCATGCCAGGGGGAAAGGCAGGTCACCTAAACTTCCAAGCAAATGCGGTCACCAACAAACTCCTCCTGCAGTTATTCCGTGCCAAGGAAGAAACTGGGATTTCCTGGGGCAAGCTTGAAGACATTCTTCAACAAAGTGCCTGCTTTAAACTAAAGACTATCCTAGGAGAAAGTATCGAGGCCTTTTCCAAGAGACTGTCAAACATGCACAATCATTGTGCCCTGAAAATACACGGTGTACACGGAACAATATTATTAACTTAGAAAAGGACAGCCCCTGCAGCTGTTTTGTTTTGTTTTTGGGACATATGTGGACATAGTTATATTTGTGATATTAACTAGAGAGTGTGTAATGACTGCACCAAACATTTTTTAGAATTGGATTCCAGATTTATGTTAATTATTGAACAGCTCGACTTACTGCGTTTTCATCCAAATGGCAATTTTGAACATCACACAAAAAATAATGATGTCTTGTGCAAGTTAAAATAAGATTTGCATAGTTTTTCATGTGTCTTTCTGTCTTCAAAACAGCAAACCTTTTTCAAATCGGATGTTTAGTTCAAGAGTTATGCTTGTTTACATATGGGTCCCGCAAGCTGTTTTCTGGGTGTCTTGTAACAGTTGCACAAATTGAATGAAAAGCCATTTTCATTTGCTTGTCTTTTTATTCAGCAGTCACTGGGAAGCCTGAAAAAAAAATGGAGCTGTTGTATGTATATACAGCTTTATAAAATATTATTTAGAAAGCTGATCATCCCAGTGCTCTTGTATTGGTGTGACCCTGAAAATAGCACTTGTGAACGGCCGAAATTTACGGATTTTCAATAAAGTTTAAAAGCTTGTAAAATCCTTATTTTTCAAGCTAGACACTTACTTTTTTGTGTGTTTTGTTTGTTTTGTTATGTACTGTGACCCTATCATGTTTTCTAATGGCTGTGTGTTGATGCAAATTTTAGTTGCCGGTACCTAATAATAAAAATGACACAGTCTTACGGATCAAAGTTAGACCCATACAGAAAACTACGTGAGCCTCTGGGTGTTAAGGGCATAAGACAATCAATCGTCATCACAAACAATCCAAGTACCATAGACCAGAACCAAACACTTACAGTTAAGTTTCCAAACCTAGGCCCCAGTGACGTTATTGTTCCTGGCACTGCTCGCCTAACATTTAATATTGAACTATCATCAGACGCAGATGTAAACAGAACACTGGTTGACAATCTTGGCAGAGCAATTGTTAGAAATATTAAAGTAAAACTTGAAGGACAGGAAGTGTTTAGTCTTGACGACTCAGATGTATTCTAATGTTACAAAGACCTTTGGCTCACAAGAGAAGAACGAGAAGACCGTATTTATCAAGGCATACAATCTGATAATGTTGGTAAACTTCGAATCAATGCTGGAGATAAATCAACGTCAGCAGCCCAGGACGTTATTATAGCAGAAACATATGGAACCAGATTTTACATACCACTTGAGTTTGAAATCCTAACAGCTCATTTGCCTTATTATCAAGGGGCACTGAATGACCGTCTGAGCTTTGAACTAACTTTCAATGACTACTCCAAAGTTATAAAATCATCTGATCTCAGTGCAACATATAAGATCTCTAACATTTCTTTGGAATACGAAATTGTCACACACACTGAACTAGCCAGACTCATACAAAATCAGTACCAGTCAAGACTTCCAATTTATTATGACAGGGTGATTAGACATAGTTTAATACCCAAAGACAAAAGCGACCCAATGTGGAACATAAACTTGAACACACCAGCCAGGTCACTGAAAGGTATTCTTATGTTGTTTGTTGAACCGGTGAGTCCATACAAAAGGGATTCAGAAAAATTCTACAATCCTAAGATTACACATTTGTCTTGTACAATCGAAGGCCGTCCTAATCAAGTGTACGCTTCAGGTTTGTTACCTTATCAACACTACGATGAGATCACAAAGTTTTTTGCGGGTGGAAGGATTAGAGATAAACCAGCAAACATTGTGTGCAAAGATCTACATCTGTATGATGTTAGGATCGGACAATACCTTACAAATAAGTATGCACTGTGGCTAGACCTTCGTAGTACAGATGATGACTACCTTCATGGGTCAGGTCGAACTGTTGAGAACGGCAGTGATGGAATTACAATCCAGATACAAAAAAAGGTTGAAAAAGCCGAAGCCATAAATATATATTTGTATTTGATTTATGATGCACAACTCAATATTGCAGACAGTAGACTGAGTGGACACATATATTAAAATTATATAGTGTATTAAAATGAACCGGAGCTTGATGACCCTTGACCCACACTGTGGATTGTTTTGTGGTGCCACAGGGTGTGGGAAAACTGAATTTGTTCTTAACCTATTACAAACAAGATACATACACCACTTTGAAAACATTGTAATATTTTGTCCTACTATTAAACACAACAAAGCTTATCACAACCGTTTATTCATTTGGACTGACAACAACATTTACTTAGTCGACCCGGAGAAAAAACTGAATGACTACCTACAATATTTTTACAAGCAATTTGAAGGACAGTCAACATTGTTTATTGTTGATGACTGCTCTGCAGAGAAAGACATTGTCAAAAAGAGAAACACTCTAGCAGAACTTGCTTTCAGTGGTAGACATGCAAACGTCAGTGTATGGATTCTCACTCAGAAATATAATGCTGTACTGAAAGATTTTCGAGAACAGTTAAAGTTTATCTGTTTGTTTTACTGTAAGGATCGTGACAGCTTTGAAGACTGTCTCAGAGAAAACGACGTCATCCCAAATAAGCATGAACGTGATGAATTGAAAAATAAACTGAAATCAACTAAGCATCTAAAGCTCATTTTAAAGACAGATCAGCCCACAGGGTATGGGTTAGTAAATTAATTTATACATTTGTTTGTCCAATAAAAATGACAGACGGACAAACCCAAGTGTTTGATGTTACAGAATGCTTCAAAGATGTTATGCTCTTTACTGACTTAAAATCACGTGTGTTTGAACCCAGCTTTAAACTCTCAACACCGACAATAAGAATATACATGACATATAATGTTACTTTGGAATATTCAGATGGATTACCACGTTATGATTATGAGACTGTTGATCTTAAGACAAATGCTTTTAAAGTTTATAATGCTAACAGTGGTCACTTGCGTTGGTTTGAGGTACTGTGTGAAGACATATTTGATCAACTAAGAAAACTACATTGTTACATTCAATAAAGTGATATTACATCTTCAAGACACACACCAGGGAAGCGGTTGACTTGTTTACCATAACTACCGATAATACAGTATTTACATATGGTATGTCAGTGGTATTATTTTTTATTTATTATTTTGTCGGACAAATAAAAATGACGGACAATGTTCAAAGCCCATCAGGCTCATCAGGTTTAAGAAACGTGTTTCACACAACAGATTTGCCTATATCCAATAGTAACAATGTCTATGAATCAATAGAAAACTCTTTTTCTGTCATACAAGATAATCTTCTTACAGGCAGTGTGAAGATACAGATTGTTGCTAAAATAGAATTTACTAGAGTAGACGGTGAAGTGATTGTATCGTATATTTCGACAAGACAACACACAGTTAACACAAGAAGAGAATTAGAGAACGTGTTTAGAGACAGACTGTTACCTGACTTCCTCCAAGCAATTGACAGTGCAAAAATGAAGGGGTCTGGTTGGCACGAAGGACATGTACATGAACTACAATTGAAACAGTCAAGGTATCATCCTATACTAGGTAAATCATGGATACCACTGCCAACAGAGGTTGCAAACAAAAAGGCTGTTGTTAACATACAGAACAAAGACAATTTTGTTTCATGTGGTGTGTGCTTGCTAAACTACACTTTGTAAAAACAAGACCTGATCGCGTATCTAACTACACCAAATTTGTAAATGAACTCGATTTTAGTGGCATTGAGTTCCCTGTTAAAATAGAAGACATAGACTTGTTTGAAAAACTAAATCCTGGTATATCTGTAAATGTGTTTGTGTGGGATAATGAGTCTGTCGACAAGTTACAACCCATTAGAGTATCACCACTTGCCCCAACCTATGGGCAGCCAGAAGATAAACATGTTGACATGTTGCTTATCGGTGATGACAATAACTTTCACTACGCAATTATCAGGAGTATGTCACGTCTAATTCATGGGCATACAACAAAACACAATGGCAAACAGGAAGTTTGTAAAAAATGTTTACAAAGATTCTCCTCTATTTTACTAGCGCACAAACATGTTTTACACTGCAGATCAGCTGATGACATACAAACTGTACTTAAGTATCCTGATCCTGGTAGTCAAGTATATTTTAAGAACTATGGGAATCAGCAAAAGCTGCCGTTTGTAGTGTATGCTGATTTTGAATCACTGGTAGTACCATATGAGGGTCCTGTTCCAGAATCATTACCAAAGACTGTAAAACTAAGTGACCAAGTGGTGTGTTCTTTTGGATACATTATTGTTATGTCAGACGGTCAGCATACAGAACCTGTTATCTACAGGGGTGAAAATGCAGCTTGTCTGTTTTTAACAGAAATGAGACATCTGTATAGTCAGGTAGTACAGTATCTCACAACATGTCAGATGCCTTTGGTGATGACAGAAGAAGACAAACTAAATTTGATACAGTTGAGATGTGTTGGATTTGTGAGCAACCCCTCCAGGGTGATAAAGTTCGTGACCATGATCACATAACTGGACGTTACAGAGGTGCTGCACATAACAATTGTAACTTATTATTAAAAACAGATCCTAAGACATATAAGTTACCAATCTTTTTCCACAATCTCAAAGGATATGATTCACACATTATCATGCAGGCTGTAGATGAGTCTTACAAAAAAATTAGTTGTATTGCCCAGACAACTGAAAAATACTTGACTTTTAGATTGGACAACAAATTAGCATTTTATGACTCCATGCAACATTTGTCTTTAGGATTGGCTAGTCTTGCAGAAGGACTGAGTATCCAATAACGAGTAAATATTTTGAACCAGACTTGATTAAAAAAGGTGTTTATCCGTACGAGTACATTGATCACTGGGTTGTGTTTGAGGAAACAAGACTGCCACCAAAAGAGAAATTTTATTCCACACTTATTGGAAAAGGTATTTCTGACTCTGATTACCAGCACGCACTTGATGCGTGGGGGAAGTTAGGGTGTCAAACGATTGGTGACTATCATGACCAGTACTTGAAAGCATACGTTTGTTTGCTAGCAGACGTATTTGAAAGTTACCGTGAAAAGGGTTTGTTACACTACAAGCTTGACCCTGCTTGTTACATAACTAGTCCTGGCATGACATGGGATGCATTTTTGAAATCCAGTAAGATATCTATAGACCTGTTGTCTGATCGTACGATGGGTGAAATGGTGGAACGTGGATTGAGGGGTGGGATTAGTATTGCAGCGAACAATTATGCCAAGGCCAACAACAAATATCTGGACGGACATGGTGACCTTGGGTTTGATCCCTCAAGGTCAAGGTCATTCATTACCTATGTAGACGCTAACAATTTGTATGGCTGGGCAATGTGTGAGTTATTGCCCTTGAAAAACTTTTGTCTGTATGATTTGTCACAGTATGATGTAACAGAGTCAGGGTTAGCAAACAATATTATGAATCTTGATCAAAACGACGCGAAGGGTTGGATCTTTGAAGTAGACCTGGAGTATCCACACCATCTACATGATTACCACAATGATTATCCGTTGGCTGTTGAGAAAATGAGTATGACGGGGAAAAAAGAAGACACCAAACTTGTACCGAATCTGAATGACAAATTCAATTACGTTTGTCACTATCGATTGTTACAGTTTTACATCAGACACGGGTTAGTACTAAAGAAAGTTCACAGAGGCATTCAATTTGATCAGAGTGCTTTCATGAAAGATTACATAATGAAGAACACAACATTGCGTGCCAGAGACGGCAACACTGCATTTGACAAAGACTTCTTTAAGCTTATGAACAATGCCTGTTTTGGCAAGACAATGGAAAATCCTCATCACCGCAAAGATGTGAGACTGGTCACAACTGAATTGGGTGCAATTAAACTTACAGGTAAGCCACAGTACACAGGGTACAAAGAGTTTCATTCATCATTGTATGCTGTGTCACTCAAAAAAAAGATTGTTAAACTGGACAAGCCAGTATTCATTGGTATGGCAATTCTTGAGTTGTCAAAACTGTTGATGCTTGATTGATTGATTGTACATTGCTTAACGTCCCGACAGCAACAAGGCTTTCTCAGGACGTGCCTGCACTGCTTGTGAAAAAAAATAAACAGAACATTGAATGTATGTCGCCAGCCGGTCAAATATATTAAATAAACCTAACACATGGGGCCTAAATAAAGCTAAGACCATTTAGCAACACACATCCAATATCAAGAGCTACAGGCAGTGCAGACAGTAGGGAGAGTTTTAAAAAGGCAAATACAGGTGAATGGACAAAGGGTAGACAGAAACACATGCCCCAGAATAGAGAGAAAAACCCACCCTGTGGGGCTGACCAGGGTGACCCTGGGAACTAAAAAATACCTAACCCCACCCAAGTCCCCCAGGGCAGACCCGGGTGGGGTCTGTTGATGCTTGAATTTTATTATGATTACTTCAAACCAAAATATCCTGACTGTCGTCTGCTATACACTGACACTGACTCTATGATCATTGATGTGTGTACTGAAGACTTTTATGAAGACATGAAAACAGAGTTACACATGTATGACACGTCTGACTACCCTAAGGATCACCCACTGTTCAGCACACAAAACAAAAAAGTGCCTGGAAAGTTTAAGGATGAACTAAATGGTGTGCCAATAGTTGAGTATGTTGGACTGAGATCCAAAATGTATTCTATACTGCATCAGAAAGGCAGTCAGTCCAAAGCCAAAGGAATTAAAAAAACAGCGATAAAAAATAAAGACATTCGTCATGAACATTATAAGCAAGTGTTAGATGGTGCATTAATGCCTGATTATCCAAACAAGTCACTGAGATCAAACAAACATAATCTTGAAATAATTCAAACACATACGAAGTCACTTGCAGTTGGAGACACGAAACGAGTGTTTCACAGTAAGGAAAAAGCTTATGCACCTGGGCATTACAGGCTCAAGTTATCTGAAGACATTTGTGATGAACTGGTTGATGAATTAATCGATGAGTTAGTTACTGGGGCGGTCCGTGGCGCAGTGGTTAAGGCGCCTGCCACCAATGCTAAAGGTGCGAGGTTCGATTACGGGTTCCGGCGTCGGATTTTTCTCCTCTAGTAAGTGTCACCGTTAATTCGGGCGGACCGTCGGGGGTTCTTTCTCCGGGTACTCCGGCTCTTCCTCCCCCTCCACTTTGGTATCAGCTTCAGCCCACTTAATCAAATTTCAAATACAAACGATCTTGAATTTCCAAAAACTACAGTAGCTCGCTTGAGCTTGCCCTTAGCACCACGTGAATGTTCTGTGTTTACGTACTGTGTGTGGGTGTATGCGCGTGATTCACGTGAGCGTGCTTGTTGGGTTCAGTTCGCGGCGGCGCTTTGAGCCGATTTTCAATTGGGATAAAGCGCCTATTTAATGCGCTTATTATTACTGAAATGAGTAACGGTGTCTGGGGGAATAATCTGTAATTCTTCTCTGACAAATGCCCTCTGGGGTGCAGGGTCGTACAGATAATATATTGTTGCGTCAGGACCGGGCACTATTTTTTTTATATTGTGTACAGATGTTGACCAGATAGGGTCTGTCGCCCTGCGTCTGTCGTCGTTCTCAGCCTCCCCTGGTTGACATAGATATCTCACCTGTTTAGTAAATAAACTTGTTGACTGATTGATTGTACATTGCTTAACGTCCCGACAGCAACAAGGCTTTCTCAGGACGTGCCTGCACTGCTTGTGAAAAAAAAAACCAAAACAGAACATTGAATGTATGTCGCCAGCCGGTCAAATACGTTAAATAAACCTAACACATGGGGCCTAAATAAAGCTAAGACCATTTAGCAACACACATCCAATATCAAGAGCTACAGGCAGTGCAGACAGTAGGGAGAGTTTTAAAAAGGCAAATACAGGTGAATGGACAAAGGGTAGACAGAAACACATGCCCCAGAATAGATAGAAAAACCCACCCTGTGGGGCTGACCAGGGTGACCCTGGGAACTAAAAAATACCTAACCCCACCCAAGTCCCCCAGGGCAGACCCGGGTGGGGTAGTAAATAAACTTGTGTCTGGTGCCAGGGGGTTGGGGTTGGCCCTGTTTTTGGTTCTGTAATTGTTTTCAATTTAATAGCATCAGCAGGTTTAGGATGACCTTCATTGTTCATTGCTTTTATCACATGTGGTAATCTCTTAACCCACTCAGTGTTCCGGGTGTCATGCATGAGTTCCTTAGAATACTGGTAACTGAAAAGTCTTCCTGATAACTGTTTGTTAAAGTTTTCAACAATTGCCTGTGATCTGTGTACGCCTGGAATGCCTCGTCTGACCAGTACGCCGTGCTTAGCAAATAACTGATTAACCGCACCTTTGAATTCTGATCCATCATCAACTTGCACTAGTCTGGGGTATCTTAAAGGGCCTCGACTATATATTTTTGATAATGCTGTAGCAACAGTACTGGCTGTTTTGTCAGATATGGGTTCAGCGTCTTTATATCTTGAAGCAATGTCAACAACAGTTAATGCGTACTTGTATCGTTTCTTTCTTATTGTATCATGTGGTAGGAACAAAAGGTCCATTTGGTGTGTGTCATTTGGTGATGTGTTCTCAAAATGAGGTCTAGATATCTTTCTTGGAGCAGGGAGATATATCTGCCAAATTGCCTGTCTCTGTAACCATTGTTTGACTTGATTGAGTGTTATATCTCCGCCAACAGCGGCATGTAATTTCTGAATAACTGTTGCTCCTTTCCAATACCCTGATGGGGAGTAATATATTTTTGATAGTTTATTTTCGGCTGCCATTTTTTCTAGCAATATAAAGTCCAGTAAAATAAACAAATGTCATTCCCACTAGAACAAAGATTATCTCCCCGTTTCTTTGTTGTGAGCTTGGTTGATAGTAGTCACTTAGTTTTGGTTTCGGTATAGACATGTCTTCACCTGTGACTAAAAAATATTCCCTGATTGCTTCATCTGTATTTAAAAACGTATGTTGTGCGTGACCTTCAAGCTTCAATCTTTCATTGATGAAATCAAGTTTCTCAATTCTTTGTTTTTCATACGCCTGTTCTGCCTGTGCTAATTTTTCTGACGCTTCATTATGACGCTTCAATTCTTCTGCAGATTTCTCTCTACCCATTTTTGAAAAGAGATAATTAGAGCCACTGAACGCGAGGGCGTTAACAACTGCCCCACCAATCATAATAGCTATCGTCGCCATATTATTTTTATTTACATAGAAACATTTTCGGGAATAATTCCTTGCTTGACAAGAAAATCTTTTGTCGCAATCGACGCTGTGACAACTACAATTAGCTTAGCACTGTCTTCGAAATCTAATCTACTCAGGTCTGCTGATTTCATTTTGAGTAGATTTTTTCCTAGCATAGAATAAGCTACTGCTAATCCACTGATTACGGCAGAGTGATAGACAAGGTTCATTATGTTTTTTGTGTCGCTCATTTTCTAAGGCAATAAAAATTAAAATAATATTTTTATTTACTGCATATAAAATGGGTCAACGGCTTTGGATATTGTTGGTAATGTGGAGACTTCTGGTTTTGTTTTTGGAGTGTTTAATTTTTTGGTCACTGTACGAGTCTGTGGTTTGTATTTTTTGTATAATTGATACCCTACGTAACCAAATCCGGCAACAAACCCGGCAATTATATATTTTGTTGATTGAGGTTCGGGGTCAGGGTTAGACTTAGTTGTTTGTCTCTCACTTTGATGAGGGTGTGATAGTAGTGACACAGGTCCTGATGGTGTTGACGACGGGTCATTTACATGAGCCTTTTCTGTTTGTGCTTGAAGCTATAATTTTTTTTGTCTGTTATATTCGGCTAATCTTTTTCCTGCCTCTACCCTTCCTGGACTTTTAGTCTTAGTCACAGTTTGAACCTGCGTCAAGACCGGACTGGGATTCGGTTGTGGAGTCGTCTGGGTCTCGTCCATTTTCTTCTGCAGTAAAATTTATTTTCGAAAAATCAATATGACTCCCAGTAACAAGTAAGGTTACCACAGGTGCAAGGTAATTTCCAAACTTGTAAAACATGATGCATGCTAATTTACCAATTGAACTTGAAACAATAGGATTGCTTTCAAGGTCGTGTGATAGGCTGTCACTATCCACAGGTAGAAAGTGACTCACTGCTTTTGCGTATAGGCAAACAAGAGACCGGCTTAAATCACGAGTCATTAGTGAAGCAATGTGGTTTTCATATTTAGAATGAAGTTTGATTAGTTCTTCAGCCGTGAGGGATTCTATATCCTCTGCCATGTATTGTTTCCCGAGATAAGCCTTTGATTTGCCTGAGACAATTACAGACAAAAGGCGCTGTTTTTTCGAGTCTAAGTCTTTGTTTTCTACAGCATTGATATCATTTAGAAGAAGTAATTTGTCTTGGTTCATTTTATAATAAAAAATATTAATTTTAAATGTCATTGATTTTAGAAACCTTTATTTTACTGAAAAAAAAAAAGAAAATCTTAGAAAAACGGGGTGGGTTATTAGATGAGCGATTTGTGGTCAAAACAATGAAAATTTGGGGGTGTATGTAAATTGCTTTTTTCCTCTCATATTTCCTCTCTCTGCCTTTCACAGTGGTGGCAGGATTATACAAGAAGTGAATACTTCTACCAAGTATATTTCGAACCCAACACCTTTTCGACAAACTGTGTAGACCGGCCAGCTAGCTAACTCCGCAACAGGCATTGCGTAACGGATGCGGCAGTATAACACTGGTGTTGCCAAAGTTACCTTTGTACACACTGTGTTCTGCGGACAGGGGAGCCTGTCATGGTAGTGTCGCCATGGTGGTATAGATGCTATCGTGTTCAGCTGACAGGGGAGCCTGTCATGGTAGTGTCGCCGTGGTGGTATAGACGCTATCGTGTTCAGCCGACAAGGGAACCTCTCGTGGTAGTGTCACCATGGTGGTATAGACGCTATCATGTTCAGCGGACAGGGGAGCCTGTCGTGGTAGTGTCGCCATGGTGGTATAGACACTATCGTGTTCAGTGGACAGGGACCCTCACAGCAGACCTTGAAAGGAGGATACAAGCCACTGAAATGAGATGTTTTCGAAGGCTGCTTGGCATTTCATACAGAGATCACATCACATCACGAACGAGGAAGTGGGAAGCAGAATCAGGCAAGCCATTGGGCCCTATAAAGACCTATTAGCCATTGTGAAAAAACACAAAGTTAACTGAAGCATGGGCATGTCACGCGTTCAGCAGGGCTTGCCAAAACAATCCTGCAAGGCACTGTGCAAGGAGGACGAAGAAGAGGAAGACAGAGGAAAAGATGGGAGGACAATATCTCAGAGTGGACAGGACTGAAGCTGGGCGATACGCTGAGAATGGCAGAGAACAGAGAGGAATGGAGGGAGCTGGTTGCAAAGTCATCAGTGGTGCCCCAATGGTCGGCAAGACTACGTGATATAGATAGATAGATAGATAGATAGATAGATAGATAGATAGATAGATAGATAGATAGATAGATAGATAGATAGAGACATGGCTAGACGTGCAAATAGGGGACGACTTATCAGACTCTCAGAAGTCGGAGCTGAGGCAGCTGTTGTGTGATTTTCAGGACATATTGTTCGACGTACCCAGCAGAACGTCCCTCATTAAGCACGACGTGAAGACACAAAAGGCCGTACAGAATAGCTCAGTCAGCTAGAGCTAGTATTGAGGCGGAGCTGAACTGCACGTTAGACATGGGTATCGTGAGACCGTCAATCAGCCCTTACGCCGCACCCATTGTTGTCATGAAGAAAGCCGATGGCACCCTTCGTTTCTGTGTGGATTATAGGGCGCTGAACCAGGTGACAGAGTTTGACCCTTTTCCCATGCCCCGTATTGATGAGGTACTAGAGTGTTGGAAATGCCAAGGTGATTTCCACCATAGACCTTACCTCAGGATTCTGGCAGATACCTCTGACTGAAGAGGCAAAACTGAATTCGTCACCCCATTCGGACACTTTCAGTTCGAAGTGATGCCTTTTGGTATGGTGAACAGTCCAGCAACGTTCACGAGGTTATGTCCGTAGTGTTAGCAGGCTGTAAGCACGCGAGAGCATACATGGATGCTGTCGTTATCTTTAGCCAATCGTGGGAACACCACATCGAGGATTTAAACGATGTGCTTTCGCGTGTGAGGTCTGCGGGTCTTACAGCAAAGCCCTCAAAATGTGAGATCGGTCTTTCAGAATTGCCCTACCTCGGATTCGTCATAGGAGGGGGAACCCTCAAGCCGCAAGAGAAAAAGATCAGAGCGATCCAGGAGTTCCCTAGGCCGAAATCAAGACCGATGTTCTCAGAATGTTTCTGCCCTCCTTCGCGGAAATTTGGGCACCTCTAAGCGACCTGACGAAGAAAGATTGCTCAAAAAAAGTACAGTGGTCTCCCGAGTGCGAGTTAGCTTTTCAGACATTGAAAGACTGCATACCCGCCGCACCAGTGCTGCAGAACCCAGACTTTTCGAAACCGTTTTTGGTCCAGACCGATGCTTCAGAAAGAGGTCTGGGTGCTGTTTTGTTGCAAATCGGGGACGATGGTGAGGAACACCCGGTAATGTTCCTCAGTCGGAAACTTCGTGGCGCCGAGACACATTACTCCACCGTGGAGAAGGAGTGTTTGTCGATCGTGTGGGCTGTGGACCTACTGCACCCCTACCTGTACGGTTGAAAGTTCACCGTCCAAACGGATCGTCAGCCCCTAAAGTGGTTAGACCGGTTGAAAGACAAGAACAACCATCTGCTGCGCTGGAGTTTGATGCTGCAGCAGTATCAGATCCAGTTCCAGCACCGAGCCGGGTCCAAAAACGCTAACGCTGACGGCCTGTCGCGCCCATCAGATGCCTGAATCAAAAGGCAATTTGCAGTAACCTTGTAGAAACATCGGACTCTATTTAGGCACCGATATGTGCATTGTCAGTAAGGATATATTGTTGATTATGATTTAACACTTTTGTTGATTATGATTTAAACCTCTGACGTGCTTTAATCATGGTGGGGGGTGTCAAGATGTAGAGATATTCAGGGTCCGGTGGCACCAGTAGTTAGGGCGTCCTTTTAGAACCAGAACCTGATATCTTAAAAAAGGTCGTTTTGAGAAAATTGCAGTCAAAGTTTTGATGCGCGCCCACACATCTGCTATCGCACGTACGAAGCTGCGAACTGGTGTAAATGTTCATTGTGGTTAGAAATACCATCCTCAGTGATGCCGAGTGGATATCAACATCAGATGTTTCACAAAAAGAATTTTCCATAGATAGCCTGTTTTGGCATAAAATTGCTCTGTGAGATAGCAAGAGTCTATATTTTGCCAGAACCGAATATTGACCAGTATATGGTTCTGGCTGTAAACATCGCATACAGGTTGTTCGGTTTTTTATCAAGCCAAAACTGAATATAACGCCAAGTCTGTTTTGCCTCCTACAAAATCAAGGCAAAATGACAAAACATTTTAGGCAATAACCGCATACAAGACAAATGCATGTTTTTGCTGTAATAAATAGCGAGGCAAAATGACAAAAATATTAGGCAATAACCGCATATATGACAAATGCATGTTTTTACCATAATAAATAGAGAGGAAAATGTGCATAGATTGTGTGCAAAATCGTTTATCTTGAGATGTACAAGATTAAAACTGAGTAATAACTAAAGTGTTACATTTTAACTGAAGATGTTCATTTCTGTCAGATTTCACTGTTTTACAAACAAATGAAAGCAGACAAGTGTGTAAGAAATTGTTCCTGGTACCAGTACTGCAAAATCTGCCTTTATGGCCGTCTCTCTTCCTCTCACAAACGCATGCTAACACACACAGACGCATATGCACACACACACACATCATGAGGCCAAACACACCTTTCAGTCTATTAACCGTGCATTTATTTGTAACCCACAGCATTTTTAGGACATGCAGCCGTAAAGTATTAATTTGTTAAATGTGTTTATCAACTGTTTGTCTGTGAGCAAATTGTTGTTTCACATTTGTGAAAATTCATGTTATTATACTAGTACTGGTACTGATAACGGCAGTCTTAAAAAGACATGTATGGATAAAGAATACACCACATAACATGCAAAACATGAATCTGTATGTTGCAAATGGGGTTGCTGTGTACTTTCCATCTCATTGTACGGACACAGAAAATAAACGAACGATCAAACATCAAAGCAATGCATCATTTTAAAACTGTGTCATACGTGAAGACTTACTGGTACATCGTCAGTTTACATTGTCCAATACATTGATATAAACAGAGAAAAAAATATTATTATGTGATTCATTATTACAGTTCTCACAGCTGTTTTTCTCTGTGTATGCAATGATGAATCACATAACATCATAATGATAAAACGTCATACAAATCTAAGCGTCTAAAATGTATATGAATGCTGAGTTTTAAATATGCCATAAAAGTCATCTGCATGGTCACAGAAAAACAAAATGGCAGCACTGTAATCAAGTCAGTAACGGTGACAAACAAATATACAGATTAGTCATCATCTGTAGCATTTTCATCCTCAACGTCTGATTCTGGGAGACAGTCTGGAACAGACTTGTTGCTTGGCAGATTCTCATAGTAGCTAAGGCAGTCTCTTGGAACCACCCCTGAGCGACAGAGGTCAAGCAGCCCCTTCTTCTTCTTGTCAGAGATAGGTTTGTTTCCTCAAAAACATTACCGATGCCATTACTACAATGGAACAACCTATAGCTTACGTAATTTTAGCCCCAAAACTTACGACGTGTACCTTTAGGACCAGGGGAGGCCACCTAGGGGTGTCGTGACCTAGCACCTGAGGTAGCCTCCCCTCCCACCCCATACGGGTAACTGCTAGAGCAGCCAGTTTTCTCCTTTAGCTTGCAGCGTCTAGACGTGCTTAGCCCTGCAGTGTGTTTTGCCTACGACTGTGTATGGTCCTAACCTAGTGGTTGCTGCGACTTTGACTTGCTCCCGGCTGTGCTTTCGCCTTGCCTAGGAACTTGGACTGTTTTCCTTGTGTACCTTACTAGTGACTTTGCTCTTCGAGTGCCTGCCTTCGACGGAATGAGACTTGGTTCCCAGACGAGCCTGGCCTTGGAGCCAGGCCCTTAGCCTCACGTGGGGCACTGTGCTACACCACGTGTTCCGGCACTTAGAACTTTTGCACCGAGTCCTGTGCCTGGCTAGGAACCGTCCTCTGGTTGCTTCGTCTGCGGCGGCCCCGGACGCTTCGCCGGTTGAACTGCGGGGACTTCTTCGTCAACCCGGCCTCTTCCCGGTCGTGAGCGGCCCTCAGCCATGTGGGACTGCCTGCTTCTTCAACTCAGGTTTTAATGAAACGCTGAACTCGGGGTCGACGGAAATAGCGAGGATTGGGGCGCGGTTTTTCATCTCGTGGCCTTCAGCTACGACCGGTCGCCTTGTAGTTTTGCCTCTATGTTGCAGTTATCAAGTTCGTACCTGTACCGGTTGTGGCGATTTCCAGTGGCTGAGTGACACACATGCGCTTTGCCTCCCCTGCTCCGGTTGTGCTTCTGGCCACACCTGTGACGTCTGCGTACCCTGGAGCAGTGGGCCCAGCTGTGGAGTTTTTATCGGCGGCGTGAAAGAGGATTGCCACGCGCCTGCATCGGCCCCGGACCCTCCAGGACACACCCGCTCTGCTGTTGGGTGACAGCGTACTATGGATCCCCCCTTGCGCACCCACTCTCTCGAGTCAGGTCCGCAGCGAGTCCGCTCGCCCCGCTTTGCGGAAAACATTCGGCCGCCAGGCCTTGACGTTGGGGGACGGTTATCTCCCCCCTTGCGCACCAGCTCGCTCGAGCCTGGTCCGCAGCGAGTTCACTCGCCCCGCTTTGCGGAACCCAAGCCTCACAAGCCTGGAAGAGAGAAGACTAGAGACAGCAGTGGACGCCACGCCTCACTGACGCCGGACCCTCGGCATCGTCGTGCGGCCCCCAACATGCAAACCCACGTTTGCGATCGTCTGGACACAGCCCGCTCGCGTCACAACCCCTGTCCTCATACGCCACCTCGTACCGCCGCCTACGGCACCACGGCGTGTCGCCTCGTCGACCGCCCTGCTCGTCAGTCTTGGCTCACTCTTCGTACCATGCATCAACGTCTCCTTCAGCCTCACGGACTTCTCGCCCTCCCCGTCGCTCTTCTCCGCGATCTTCGGAGGATCCCTCGTCTGGTCGTCGCTCATCCTGGTCGGTGGCCTCTTCTGTCATCCCTTCTGCGCCTGGTTCGCGGCAGTTTTCCCCTCCCCCTCCTCGGCGGTCCTCCCCCCACCATCCCCGCTCAACCTTCCCTTCACGCCGCCGACCTCGCACTCGCCGTTCTTCTTCGCGTGGACGCTTGCCCTGCCAGACTCGCCGCTCCCGTTCGCGCCATCGCAGCCGCTCGCCTCGGTCTCGCTCTTCCTCGCGGCAGCGACCTCCGCCCCGGCCCATGGTGCGTCGCCCTCTTCGCCTCCTGTGGATGTCGACTCTCTCAGCATTGCCCCAGAGGATTCCGCTTTGGCCCTCTTCAGCCTTTCGGCCTCGTCGCACGCCCACACGCCGTCGGCTCCCTCTTTGCCTACACTGCGTACGACTAGAGCGGAGACCCTTGCCTCCCTCGACGAGGCAGCTCACCTGATTGCGTCGTGTCTTCCTCCAGACGCCTGTCCACCATCACCGCCCCCCAAGCGGAAGCTCTCGGCCTTCGTGGACGCGGATCGTCCGATTACAAGCGGTTTCGGTCCCTGCCTCAACCTCTGGGATTCCAGGGCCTTCACGACGCCTTCTCCGCTCTCCTTCACCAGGAGTCGAGTTCGAGCTCCGACGCGGCCTTCTTCTTCTCCGACACCCGCTGGCCGGCGGCTTTGGATATCGCCTTTCAGCGCTGGTATGCCGGACACTCCCAGAGCTTCGCTACCGACCTCCCAGCTGTGGACCCGGCCACGCAACAGCAAGCTGGTGGACTTCGCGCCGCGCGCCGTTGCATCCCCCCCCCCCCCCCCCGGCCTGGAACGGACAGCGATTCTCATCCGCAATGCCCTCGTCTGCGCTGGTTTCCTCGACTTGGCATTGCAAGCTGTCATCTCCCTTCTGAAGCAGAATTGGCAGGTCTCACCGCTGTTAGGGGCCCTGGCCGTGGCCTCCAACCGGGCGGCTTACCACGCGTCAGTCAACACCATGGCTGCTGCCGCGAACTGCGACCTGCTCCGCCGGGATGCGGTTCTCTCCGTCTGCCCCGATCTTCCGCAGGATTTACGACGACAGCTGCGACAGGTCCCACTTCGGTCCTACCTGGCAGTCGGTGAAGGACGCAAATAATGACCTCTGGCCTTCCCGCGCCACCTCCTCCCAGTTGCGCCCTGCGGACCGTTGAACCCGCTCTGCGCCCGCCCTCTCGGCGAAGCCGCCTCCCGCCTCGGCCTCCCATCACGCCCGCCCGCTCTCCAACCCCACCCCCACCACCGCCCCTGCCTGGCCCAGGCCCGCCCGCCGCGTGGTAGGGCCCGGTGACTTCCTCCCCCCTGCGCCCCCGCCGACCGCTCTCGGGTCTCCTGTCGGCGGGAGGCTTGCCCTCTGCAGCGACGTGTGGCGGTCGCTGCCCCCGGACGACCCGTGGATCCTATCCACCGTTTCCGAGGGCCTCCTGCTCTTCTTTTGGACCCCGCCGCCCCTGCGGCGCAGCCCCATCTGGATGTCCGCCCCTTCAGATCGTGTCAAAGCAGCTGCGCTCCAGGAGGAGTCCTGCTGCGGAAGAACGCCATGGAGGTGGTGTCGCGTCACGACTCGCCCGCCTTCTAGAGTCGCCTCTTCCTGGTCCCCAAGCCCGGCGGCAGGTGGAGTCCAATCATCGACCTCTCGGCGCTGAACAAGTTCATCACCGCGCCGTCCTTCCATTTGGAGACCGCCAGAGCCCTTCGCGCTGCGGTTCAACCCATAGACTTCGCCGTCAGCCTGGATCTCGCGGACGCTTACCTCCACGTCCCTGTACACCCGGCCTCCAGACGCTACTTGCACTTCGCCTTCGACGGCGTAGTCTACCAGTTCCGCGCTCTCCCCTTCGGCCTCAACCTCAGCCCCTGGGTTTTTACCCGCCTCATGGACTGTGTCATCGCCAAGGCCCGGCAGACCTCGTCATGTCCCACTTCAAATTACCTCGACGACCTGCTCCTGCGCAACCTGTTGGCACCTGCCTCAGCGAAGGACCGAGACGCGTTACTGGTCTTCCTCGACAGCCTCGGCTTCATCGTCAACTTGGGCAAGTCGGACCTTGCCCCGTCCCGCCGCTTCGTCCACCTTGGCATGGAGTTCCTTACCGACCTCAACCTGGTGCGACTCCCGGAAGCGCGAATCCAGAAGTTGGCGAACCTGGCTCATCTAGTGTCACAGGAGGAGGCAGTCCCCACCAGAGTCTGGTTACAGCTCCTGGGCCTGATGAGTGTGGCTGCGGATCTCCTTCCCCTTGGCCGTCTCCACTCGCACCCGCTTCAGCTCCACCTGCTTCTTCACTGGCGACCCTCGACTGGCGACATCGAGGCTCCCATTCCGGTCCTTCCCTTTCTCCTTCCGCACCTCCGCCGCTGGGCGGACCCCATCTGGCTCGCGACCGGAGTCCCACTCCTTACCCCGGCCCCCCCCCCCCCCCCCCCCCCCCCCCCCGGTTATCCCTTTGCGTCGACGCCAGCCGCTCCGGCTGGGGCGCGCACCTGCTGCCGACCTTCACCACGGCTTCCGGCAGCTGGCCACCGGACTTCGCGGTCAGACATATCAACTGGTTGGAGCTACAGGCGGTTTGGCAAGATCCCCTAGCCTGGGCGGTCGACGCGCTCTCCATCCCCTGGGACTGCCTCTGCGCTTATGCCTACCCTCCCACCATCCTGGTTCCCAAGGTCCTTCTCAAACTCAAGGGATGCAAAGTGACCCTGTTGCTAGTGGCGCCGTTCTGCTGGACCAAGTCTTGGACCACCGACCTCCTCAACCTCGCCACGGGCCACCCGCTGCGGCTACCCACCCCTCGTACGATGCTCAAGCAACCACGCCAGGCACTTTACCATCCGTGCCCCAAGCGACACCTTCTCCATGCTTGGCGATTGTGCGGCGCACCCTTGCCGCTAGAGGCTTCTCAAGTGAGGCAGTGGCAGCTATAGCTGCAGGCCGCAGACCCTCGACCCTGCGAGTCTATGAGGGAAAATGGAGAGTGCTTGGAGCCTGGTGCAACCACCGTCACCTCTCCCCTACCAATCTGACCTCCCCCCAACTTGCCGAGTTCTTCCTCTGACTCTTCACCGAACAGCGCTGATCACCATCAGGGGCTACCTTGCCATGATTGCGGACACTTACCGTCACTTGGGCCGAGCAGACCCCGGCAAGTGTAAAGATCTCGCTGACCTTATGGCCCACTTCGGACTACAACGGCCTGCCCTCCACTCCCTGATCCCATGCTGGGATCTGCCCTGGGTACTCACCTGGCTGAACTCCAAGCATTTTGAGCCGCTTTCCCTAGCGAGCCTGGCCGACGTGACGCGAAAGACCTGCTTTCTCCTCGCCCTTGCCACAGCCTCCCGAGTGAGTGAGCTGCACGCGCTCTCTGCAGTTCAGGTCGGATGGCTCCGTGCAGCTACTGACGGATCCGGCCTTCTTGGCCAAGACGCAGTCCCCATTGACAGCCCCCCAGGTGATCACTGTGTGACCGCTGAAGACGGTCAGCCCCAACAGGGAAGTCAGACAGCAGGACCCGGTGAGAGCCTTGCGCGTGTACCTACGCCGAACCAAGCCGCTCCGCCGGGGACGCACCCGCCTCTTTCTCCCTCTGTCCCCAGGTAGACAAGATATCTCAGCCCAGACGATCTCTTCCTGGCTAAGATGGGTGATACGTTCCGCCTACCAAGACCTCTGCCCCGATGCTGCACAGCGACTTCACATCAGGTCAGAGCCATGGCTGCCAGCGTCGCCTTCGACCGCAACTGTGCTGTTCCTGATATTGTGGCTGCCGTAGGCTGGCGGATCGAGTCGACCTTCACCCGGTTCTACATCCGAAATCTGGCTGGCCAGCGAGATAACCTGGCCCTGGTGGGGGACATCGCAGCGGCGCAACTCTCCCTCCCGGCGCCGTAGGTAATCCTTTAGCTAAAATTACCGAGAGCTTACGCCGGGGAGGACGGGTCACGCTGCTCAGCCGGCTACTGGGTTACGCGGCGCCCGCCTCCTTTTCGCAATTCTTCCATTCTAGTAATGGCATCGATAATGTTTTTGAGGAAACAAATAAATTTTTCTCTAAAATGTAATTTTTCAAAAAATACTTACCGATGCCATTACTCGGACGGCCCTCCCACCTGCCCGCTCGCCGCTGGTGACTAAACAAAGAAAACTGGCTGCTCTAGCAGTTACCCGTATGGGGTGGGAGGGGAGGCTACCTCGGGTGCTAGGTCACGACACCCCTAGGTGGCCTCCCCTGGCCCTAAAGGTACACGTCGTAAGTTTTTGGGCTAAAATTACGTAAGCTATAGGTTGTTCCATTGTAGTAATGGCATCGGTAAGTATTTTTCGAAAAAAATACATTTTAGAGAAAAATTCATGTTCTGGCAGAGTAGCGGCTAGGTAGAATGTCATCAAAGGAGATGCGCTTTGAGGACTTTTTGTGACTAGTTCCTCTGCTCTTCAGTATCTTGAAGTCTTCAAACATTCTGTACCTTTAATAAAAGGTGTCTGGCTCAGTCTTCATGAATCTGAGCCATTTGATGCCCATCCAGTTGACCCGTTCTCCTTTCAGCTTTGAGTTTCTAAGACGTCTACTTGCCACTTCTTTAAAGTCATATGTCTTCATGTGTGAGTGGAATGAGCAGGTAGGGAGCTGTGGCTCGCGGTGTCTGTATGATGGTATGCCACGGACTCGGGACACTGATGGTAGCTGTTGCTTTTGCTCTTTTATTTGTGAAGTGCATAGCATCGCACTCCATCTGAGTGTGCCCTGGTTCTAGGAATTTCTGGGCAATCATCTCAATGTGGTTGATGGTCTGGACGGAATGATGGAGAGCTGTGGCCACAAACTGATTTCGGTTTTGACCACCACATGTGTCTGAATATAATACAATACAATACAATACAATAATACTTTATTAATCCCTCATGGGGAAATTCACATTTTTGCCACCACAGGTGCTGCTTACATTCACTCACTTGCTCATTCCACAAATTACAATAACAGAGCTACACAATGGACAATGACTCGGGATGGGTGAAGCCCGTCGCCAAGGCATGTAATGGCCAGCGCCAGTGGCCTCATCCCGACCCGAACCTCCCTGACAAAAACAGAATACTAAGACAGCCCTATGTCCCCTGAACACACTATTATAATGTTCTTTATTAAGTTCCTACTTGGCTAAAACTAGTACATAAAACAAGTTAACAACAGAAAACAAAATACCCGTGTCGATACAAAAAAAAAGACATCGCAGAGTTGGAAAAGGTGCAGAGGAGAGCTACAAGATCGATTACAGGGATTGGTCACCTGCCGTATGAGGAGAGACTGGCCTTTTGCAATTTGCAGAAATTGGAAGGAGAGACAGGGGAGATCTCATCGAGACTTTCAAGATCATAAAGGGACTTGAAAAAGTTTCTGCGGACATATTTTTTTACTTCATGCCAGTCATCATTTTACCATAGAGGTCACAGCAGCAAACTGTTCAAAGGGAGGTCCAGACTGAATCTTAGAAAAAACTTTTTTTCCCAAAGAGTTGTGAACCCATGGAATGCTCTGAAACAATCAATTGTCGAAGCTGAAACTGTCAACCAGTTCAAGAACCGCCATGATAAAGAGACAGTTAAGGGGGTTAAAATAAGTTCTCAAACTTTCTACCCCGTCGGCCGCGCTCAGTGGCCACTCGGGTAAATTCAGGTAAATTCAGGATACGGAGATGATCTCCGATCTAGGCAACATAAAACTGAACAACGGTCAAACAGCACCTGGGGGCCCGTCGCCACCATAGTATAGCGCCGGTGTTTAGACAGTCGCTCCGGCATAAACAGTCACCACCTTAATTATACTGACTTAACTAGTATATAACTTCATATTCATTTTTAAAAAAACAAACGTAGTAGAACTACATCATTAACGTGAAAGCAGTCCAAAATGGTTTCTAAAAAGTACACACGCGGCTGTTCACTAAGAAACACAGTCACTGCGTCTGGGAGGTGTCTGTCATTACATCATTCGGCTGGAATGTGGGGCCTGAAGCTTGCTGGTACTGGCTTCGTTGAGTGCACTAGGCTACCGCAGGCCATGATGTTGAGCGTGGCGTGCCGGAAGAGCCACTCCTGAGATGAAATGATGAAAGGGGAGGAAAGCACGTTGGGTGTATTGCCACAGCATAGCGCGCTGTTCTTCTAATATCCGCTTGGTACAACAAGAATCAGCGTGTATCAACTCCCAGCATAGCGGCACAGCGGAGAAAAATATTAAATCCAATTAACAGTCACAGCACATCAAATTTACAAAAGTCATCAAATAAAAATACCGGTCGTGATGCTGCATTGCAGGGCCTGACATCGTATATCAAACGACTGGTACAATGGCTAGAATTCTGTCGGTGGCGACCATTTCTGCCAGAGCGGGCGGCCAGGAGGTGTTGCATGGCCGCCATCTTGTCTTATATATGTCATAAGATGACATGCTTGACACATACAGGCAGTGACTGAAGGTAGAGCAGGAGGCATGTGCCCACATCACACGATCCTTTCTGACCCTCGGTCTCATTCCACATGTAGCAGCATCCGTGTTTGTCCTCGAGTGAAAAAAATGTCTCGTTATAAAGTGCAAGTTTGCGTTTGTAGTATGCTGTGCTGACCTTCGAATCGGGAATTGACAGCATTTACTACATATCAAACGTTGCTACATGTACACCTGGGTCGGCTCTGGCTGCTTTTTTTGTCATCTTTTTTTTCTTTTCTAGCCTCCTTCTTCCTCTCTTGGTGTTTTCTGTACTCCTCGTCTGCCTTCTCGGTCACGCGACACGACACTTATGGAACCCATAATTGTAGTCCGAAACAAAGACGTTTCGGTAGTATGCACTGGATACAGAAGGCCTGCCTCTGTCAGTACATTGTTCTAGGTACAGCTGGTACATTTTGTTGACCGAAAGTTCCAAGTCAAGGCACTTTCTTGCTGGTTTTTACTTTGACAGTAGTCTGACTCCACTGCTGGAAACGATTCAATGTGTTCTTTTACTTCTACCCATTGATGCGCCGGCACTTTGTTACTAGGCGCCTGCCTCCCTCTGTTCTCTTGTCTGGTGAAGGCTCCGTCGTTGCTGTTTTCAAGGGCATATATGTAGAAATGACCGATATCCAGGGTCTTCATGAAGAATGCTTTGCAGACAGAAATTTGCTTGTCGTTTACAGTAAAACTGAAATGTCGCTGAATATTTCGTGTTTTCTTAACTGGGTTCTTGTCTTTGTCCAGGTAAGTTCTTGTTTCTTCTTCTGTCACGTGTCTACAGACAAAATCCTTCTGCCTTTCGTAACTGGACAGCATGTAAAATCTCTGAAAGATGTCTTCCCGCATGCTTTCATTTATTTCTTCTGTGCACTTGCGCTTGCACCTGGAGCATTAACCGGCTTGACTGTCCTCTTTCTCTGTACCTTTCCTTTGCTTATATACTACTCCTGGCCAGCAAGATTTAATCTCTTACGGACGTTTTTCTTCCATTGTGAAGGCTACGCAGTTCCTTTTCTACCCGACTTTCTTTTTGGTGGTGTTATAAAAAGAGGAGACTGCCTGTGCCGGCTTCCGTCTGTCACTTTTGTTTGGGTTTCATGGTGAGAAGTCTGGGCTGAAACTGGAGGTGAGTGGTTGGAGCAGTCATTTGGCAGATCATCATTTGACTTCGAACGCAACTCTGCTGCCTCAGAAGGTCTATTCTCCATCATATTACAAAACGCTGAATGTGCACGCCTCACTGGCACACATCCATCTTAATGCTCAGGCAAACTGGGCGAAACCAAGAGAACCAGTCGTATAGGGTTGAATATATCAGACGCCACCAGACTTAGGTGTATATCAATGATTCAGATTGGTCTGGACTTTCTGCTGTAAAATATCCTGACCCTTTTTCTGGTCTCGTTTGCCAGGGCCAATAGGAACAGGCCATTTGCATCGGCGCTCCAAACTCTGGGCTTATACAGCTTCTGTAAGCTACCTAAAACACCCATGTACCGATCATTCTCAGATTCTGTTGTTTATGAGAAAAAAATAAAAGTATGCAAAAAAAATTCTCTTCGATATGAGTGCAGAGAGCATGTCTAAGAGAATTAGCATCCAGAAAATTGACGTGATAGTGCTGCATTAAAAAAAAAAAAAAAAACAGTTCCCATTACTATAGACTGGTTTGCGTTCAAGAGAATTTGATTTCATTAGCTCATTCAGTCTCTTTGTGTGAACTCGAATGGCTATGCCAATAAGGCTGTGATTTAGCATGCGCCCGCTGTGTACGATGTGACTGAAAGAGTTCATTAATATCAAAATGATACATCTGAATCGTCCGAATTAACGTCATCCCTTTGCGGCATGTAGTCCGGGTCATGTGCACTGTCATCAGTCATGTGACCTGTTGATATGGGAAGAAGCAATGAATAGGTGCTAGAAAGATAGATGATATGCAAGCACAAGCTGTTCAGTAGACTTTTCAATTAACAAATCAGCAAGAAAGTTCGCTCATTGTAAACGAAAATATTCACCAACGTCAGTGGATGATTTACATAATATCATAACACACACGTGCACACAAGCTGATTCAAACGCAAGTGTGCACTCACCCAGTGAATCCCTTATAGCCACGCCCCTATTACCCCTCATCTCTCCCCACCTTTGTATCATGGGTAGGGACAGGCTTGAATCAAAACAAATATGTAAACGTGTACTTCACTATGTTGATCTGCTTCATCTGCTGGTGTAGAGTCTGTCATCACAAATTGCTCTGTGGAATCATCGCCCGGCCTGTCAGATCTGCTGTCTGATGTGTCCACAGTCTTCAGTTCTGAGTAACACTGCTCGCAATGTGTGTTGTCCCGGGTGTCTGTTCAGCACCTTTACCAGAAAGGTCGTCATCATTCCTGCTATCATTACCTTCAGAAAAGCAGAAATCATATCACTTTAAACACACGTATGACACACAAAATGAGAGGCGTGCCTTTTAATATTGTTTTGATTACTCGTTTCACAGTGAAAATCTCTAGAATCGAAATTAGCATAAAACATAAACAAAAACAAAGTGTATGAGCAGGCAAATTAAGCTGCTGGAGTACCTTCACAGAAAGACTCGGGGACAGAAAACAAGTCACCATTACAGTAATCTATTTTCTGAGGTGGGCTTTGACAGGTTTCCTCAGCATCTGTTTCTCTATACCCCTCTCTCTCTCTCTCAGGTGTGTAGTCAGAGAAGGGCTTGACTTGCTCGGGGCCGTCTCTTCCATCAGACGGGTTGTTTGTGATCCTTTCATAGTGTAGCTCATCAGAGGAATCAATGAGAGCATCCGCCATGGCTTGCTCATCGATGTCTGACCATTTAGCATCTATGTTGGCTGGTATATTCTGTAATTATGGAGCCATCTTTATACCTTTTATGAATCATGTTAAAATGTATTTTTCTCTAAAATAAATTTTTTTGAAAAATACTTACCGATGACATTACTGTTAGGAATACTGTCTCGCTAGCCTAATTTTAGCCCAAAATTGAGGTTGTGTGCCTTTAAGGAGGGAAGGTAAGGGGGCGTTATCTGCTAGGCAGAGCCACGGTAGCCTCCCTTCCCTCCATATCCGGAACGCGGTCACCTGATTCGCCATTCTGTATCGTAGCGAGCCAGCGGCAGCGGGGTAGGAGGGAGGGTCCTTCGAGTAATGTCATCGGTAAGTATTTTTCAAAAAAATTTATTTTAGAGAAAAATACATTTGTTTTCTCAAAACAACATTACCGATGACATTACTGTTAGGAAGAATGTCGATGAGGCGGTGGGTGCCGCTAATAACGTCCCCAAGCAAAATATTAGGTCCCCGAAACCCGCCCTCCTAGGCACAACCTCCCGATAATTTTAGCGAAGAGTACCTACGGCACCTGGGGTGCCGGGAGGGAGTGTTGTGCCGCCGTGACATCCCCCACCAGCGCCAGGTTCTCGCGCTGGCCGGAGAGGTCCCTCAGGTAGAATCTGGCGAAGGTTGACTCTGAACGCCAGCCCACGGCCGCCACAATGTCCTTGACTGCACAGTTGCGGTCGAATGCAAGGCTCGCCGCCATGGCTCGTACCTCATGCGCCCGGATGTTTAGACGTGTGGCGGTCTCAGGGGCGAGGTCGTGGTAAGCGGAGCGTATCACCCAACGGAGCCAGGCGGAGATCGTTTGGGCCGTAATGTCATTTCTACCTGGAGACAAAGGAAGGAAAAGGCGGGTGCGGCCCCTGCGCAAAGGCTTGGTCCGGCGCAAGTAGATACGCACTGCTCTCACCGGGTCTTGTTGTCTGGAGTCTCGGGAGAAGCCAGGTCCCCTCAGTGCTTGTATGGAGACCACTTGTGGGGCGGCTAGAGGAAGCCGTGTCTTGGCCAAGAAGTTCGGGTCCGGCAGCAGTTGTAGCGAACCGTCCACCCGGAACTGCAGGCACGAGGGGTGGGTCGAGAAGGCGTGAAGCTCACTGACCCTGGCCGCAGTGGCGAGGGCTAGTAGGAAGCACGTCTTCCGCGTCACATCTGCCAGTCGCGCCAGCTGCAAAGGCTCGAAGCGGCTAGTGTTGAGCCACGTCAGTATCCATGGTAGGTCCCATTTCGGCACAAGGGAGCGGGAGGTTGGTCGATGAAGGCCGAAGTGCGCCATCAGATCCGCCAGGTCCTTGCAGGCGCCAGGGTTGGGGCGGCCCAGGTGCCGGTATGTGTCGGCTATCATAGCCAGATAGCCGCGAATGGTAATGGGAGCCAACCGCTGATCGTTGAAGAGCCAGAGGAAGAATTCCGCTAGCTGGGGAACCGTCAGATCCGTGGGGGAGAGTCGTTCGACAACACACCATTCGCAGAGAACCCGCCATTTCCCCTCGTAAACTCGCCTAGTGGATCGCCTGCGGGCTGTAGCGATCGCATCCACTGCCGTACCTGAGAAACCTCTGTTGGCGAGGGCTTGCCGCACAATCTCCAGGCGTGTAGGAGGAGACGCTCGGGGCATGGGTGGAACAGGTCCTGCCGGGGCTGCTTGAGCATCGATGGCGGAGTGGGCAGCTGTAGTGGGGGGGCAGACGCCAGGTTCAGGAGGTCGGTTGTCCAGGACCGGGACCAGGAGAAGGGGGCCACTAGGTACAGAACCGCGTTGCAACCTCTGAGCTTGAGCAGGACCTTGGGAACGAGGACCGTCGGTGGATAGGCGTACGCGATGAGGCCGTCCCAGGGAATGGATAGAGCGTCGACCGCCCAGGCTTGCGTATCTGGGATGGGAGAGACGAAGAGTGGAAGTTGGTGGTTCCATCTCGTGGCAAAGAGGTCGATCATGGGCGTCTCCCAGCGGTCGAAATCATCCGAAAGATATCTGGTCGGAGTGTCCACTCGGTGTGGAGAAGCTGCCCGCGTCGAGAGAGGGAGTCTGCCAGGACATTGAGATGGCCCGGGATGTGTCTGGCTCTGAGGGAAATGTCGCGGTCTTCGCACCACCGCAGGATCTGGTAAAGAAGAATGCAAAGAGACGGGGAGCGTGTCCCGCCCTGCTTCTGGAGGTAGGCGACGACTGTAGAGTTGTCGGACAGGACGAGAAGCTCCTGATGACGCAGACGAGGTTCCCAGACGAGGAGTGCTTGCCAAACCGCCTGGAGCTCCAACCAGTTGATGTGTCGCGTCGCTAGGTCCGAGGTCCAAATGCCGGAAGCCGTGGTGAACCTCGGAAGAAGGTGAGCTCCCCAGCCGGAGCTGCTCGCGTCGACACAAAGTGACAGACGGGGTGGAGGCGTGTAGAGGGGGACTCCCGACGCCAGCCAGGCAGGATCCGCCCATCGACGAAGATGCGGCAGCAACATCAAGGGCACTGGTACCATCGTCTCCAGGTCGCCCGAGGACGGTCGCCAGTGTAAGAGTAGATGGAGCTGAAGGGGACGGTAGTACAGGCGACCCAGGTGGAGCAAGTCTGCCGCCGCACTCATCAGGCCAAGGAGCTGTAGCCACACTCTGGCGGAAGCCGAGCGAGTCTGCGCGAGGTGCAGTGCGAGGGTCGCCAGCTTCTGTATGCGGGGTCCCGGGAGACGAACAAGGTTGCAGTCTGTGTGAAACTCCATACCCAGATGGAGGAAGTGGCGGGAGGGCACCAGGTCGGACTTTCCCCAGTTCAGCAGGAAGCCGAGATTGTCGAGGAGGTGCAGCAGCGCATCTCGATCCCTGGTTAAGGCCGTGGCCGACTGGTTCCGTAGGAGGAGGTCGTCGAGGTAGTTCGACGTCGGGCTGGACGACGTCCTTCTGGCCCGGGCGACGACTGCATCCATGATGCGCGTGAACACCCAGGGGCTGAGGTTGAGACCAAAGGGCAACACTCGGAACTGGTAAATCACTCCTGCAAAGGCAAAGCGTAGATACCGTCGGGACGAAGGGTGCACCGGCACGTGAAGGTATGCATCCGAGAGATCCAGGCTGACTGCAAAATCCATCGGCTGCACCGCGGACCGAAGGGCTCGGGCCGTCTCCATGCGGAAGGGGGGAGCCACGATGAACTTGTTCAAGGCGGAGAGATCGATGACCGGTCTCCACTTGCCGTTTGGCTTGGGCACAACGAAAAGGCGGCTGTAGAAAGCAGGCGAGTTGGGCTGCGAAACCACTTCCGTCGCCGTCTTTAGTAGTAGGGAGTGCACCTCGTCGCGAAGAGCAACGGCCCTGTCTAGGTCGGGGGGCACAGGGGTCCAAATGGGAGAGCGGCGGAGGGGGGGCGGCGACCGAAAAGTGATCCGAAGACCTTCGGAGACTGTAGAAAGCACCCAGTCGTTGTCCGGGAACAGCGCATGCCACGCCTGGCTGTGGCGCGCCAGCCTCCCGCCGACAGGAGAGAGGGGAGCGGTCGGCGGAGGCGGAGGAAGATAAGCGTCAGTGGGCCCTGCCCCTCCCTGGACGGCGGGCGGGCCGGGGCCAGGCAGGGGCGGGGGCGGAGGTCGAGTCGGGGCGAAGGCGAGCGCGCCCAAAGGCTGGGGCGCGAGGAGGGAGACGTCCGCGCACTGTAGGGGGGCGGGAAGCGGGTCTGGCGGACCGCAGGGCGCGACCCGCGGCCTTGCGGGGAACCCGAAAGCGGTGTGGCGCCGGTCGGCTGGGCCACAAGTCCTTGTTGGCTTCCTTCACCGCCTGTCAGGTGGGCCCGAACAGCAGTTCCCCTCCAAACGGCGCCTGTCGAAGTTGCTTCTTCAAGTCTGGGGGAAGATCACAGGAACGGAGAAGAGCATCCCGTCGCATCAGATCGCAGTTGGTCGCGGCCGTCATGGAGTTAACAGCGGAGTGAAACGCCGCCCGGTTGCCTGCCACTGCCAAGGATAGGATGTCCGCCAGAAAAGGAGAGGTCACAGGGTTCCAGGCTTCTTCCACCCGGCGAACGATAGTCTGGGTCACCAAGTCGAGGAATCCCGCTGTAGCGAGGGCATTCCGTATGAGGGTAGCTGTCTTGTCGAGGCCTGGGATGACGGGACCCGGACGAGGGGAGCCAGCGAAGGAGAGGGCCTGGGCGTCCAGTTCCGGTAGCGGACAGGCGAAGGACTGTGAATGCCCCGCGTACCAGCGTTGCTGAAAGGCAATCTGTAGATCGGCGGGCCACCTGTTGTCCGAAAAGAAACCAGCGTCTCCAAAGGAATTCGTTTGAAGATGCGACGAAAGGGCGTCACGCAGGTCTCGGAACCCTGGAGGTTGAGGGAGAGACTTGAACCGCTTCGTCAGGCTGGCCGCATCCACAAACGCAGAGGCTTTTCTCTTGACCGGCGGTGAGGTGGGCAGTCTTCCGGAGGAAGGGAGGCCGCGATAAGGCGAGCCGCTTCATCCAAGGCCCGGAGGGTCTCCATCTTATGACTGAGGGAGGGCTGCCGAACACCGGCGTCGTCCGAGAGGGGGGAGTGTCCGGACGTGTCGGAGGCATCGTCACGCAGTAAGGCTGACATCGAACCCTCAGGAACGAGGCTGAGAGCGTCGTCCTCCACCACAGGATCTAACCCCTGAGGTGGGGAAGGTCGGACACCAACACTGGAAACGTCGCTACCTAACTCGCGTCGTGTCACTGTAGCGCTGGGAGGCGAACGGGCCCGTCGCGACGAAACGGAGGGGGAGCGGGACGTCGGGGAGAATCTCGTCGTCGGACGTCTCGAAACGGAGTGGTGAAGAGGGGAGCGTAGCCGCGGGGAAGGACGGCGTCGGGAAGAGTAAGTCCGGTGGGAGTGGTAACGCTGGCTCCGGGAAGGAGAGGGCGAACGGGACCGGGGTCGATAAGCCGAGCGGTGTGGCGAACGAGGACGGAGATCTCTATCCCAGTGAGAGTACGAAGTATGCCGGTCGGGAAGAGGGCTGAGCCTCCTAGGCGCCCGGCGCTCTCGGGAAGTCGAGCTCGAGCGGGAAGAACCACCCACGGAGCGAGAAGAAAGGCGTTCGGAGCGAGCGACGTGAGAGTCACGGGAACCATTAGAAGCGCGGGAGTTGCGACCGCGTGGTCTCTGAAAAACAGTAACCTCCCCCTGTGCCAGGGGCCGGGCCGAGGGGGCCAAAACAGGAGGCACCTTAACTACACTGGCTAATGTGTATTTGGTAGGTTTTTTACTCTTAGTGCTAACTAAGGCACTGACCTCCGCACCAGAAGACTTGTGCTTGTCAACGGAGCTTCTCACGGTCGTAGACGCGCTGCGATCCCGCGGGCGCTGTCGGTCAGCCTCGGTGGGACCCAGCGAGCCGACAAACCCTGTAGGCGCCCGGTGTTGGCCAAGCTCGGGGTCAGGAACTGCCGGCGAGCTGACAAACACCGATGTCGGAGTACTCCGTTGGCCATGCTCGGTGACAAGTAACCCCAGCGAGCTGACGAACCCTCCGTCAGGAGCGTGAGTCTCCGGATCCGCATGTGCGTCCCGCATCGTGAGAGCTCTCGGTGTTTCCTCCACCACAGTAGACGGAGCGGCCTTCTTCGGACGCTTCCGCCGGTAGAACCGCCACAGTTGCGACCACTGCTCCTCCTCCCAGGTGGTGCAGATGCCGCAAGGGAGAAGAAGGGTGGGGGAACAGCCAGAGCACGGAAGACAGACGTCGTGGGCATCACTCGGCCACTGGAAGTCTGCGCATCTCGTGCAGGTACGAACTTGCCAACTGGAATACATAGAGCAGAAGAACAGGCTTTCAAGCATAGAAGAAAGACCAGTACATGTGGCAACAACGAAACCTCACGGTGTAGTTCCGCCCAGTAGGGTTGAGTTAGCCGCGCCCTTGTTGCTAATTCACCCCCGACCGGTCGCTAGAACCGGTCTTGCCGCATGTACACTTTTCTCTTCCACGTCTAATCAACGAAACCGCACAAACGGTCACACTACGAGCGCCTCTGCCCAGTGCTACTGCCACCGTAGCGTCGGCCAAGGGCACTAACTACAAGCCACAATGCTTACCTGGTCATGGTAGAAAGAAGGAGGTTACCACTGTGAGGGACGGAGGACGAGGGCCCACGAAAAATGGCCGCAAAGTCCCGCCAAGGACGAGAAGGCACAGCCCGGTCGCCACTGCAGCCGGAACAGAAGACCGCTCTGCCGCAGGCAGCTCACAAGCCAGTAGTAACCCGTCAACCTCCAACCACGAACTCGAAGAAAAACAAAGTCGCGAGAGAACGAAGCCTGAACGGAGCTAGGTAGGGCACACAACCTTTCCACGGCTCAGCGAAGAGACAGAATGGCGAATCAGGTGACCGCGTTCCGGATATGGAGGGAAGGGAGGCTACCGTGGCTCTGCCTAGCAGATAACGCCCCCTTACCTTCCCTCCTTAAAGGCACACAACCTCAATTTTGGGCTAAAATTAGGCTAGCGAGACAGTATTCCTAACAGTAATGTCATCGGTAATGTTGTTTTGAGAAAACAAATCACTTCACACACACATACACGTGCACTGACACACACACGCAGACAAACAGCGTGTATGCGCACATTCATACAAGTTACACAGTCATCATCCCTTTACAGTACAAAGGTACTCCAAATCTCTGTAATTACTACTGTAGGGACAGAGAATATTATCATTTTTGGAAGGGACACATACATTATACTCCCCTGCTGCATAAATTATTACCCTAAAACGTTTTCAAATGAAAAGTGACTTACCCTTATAATCAGCAGCCCTGGACTGTGCTCGCTCATGAAAAACAACTGTCTGTCCTTTCTTCTCGGCAAACTGATGTAAAACATTTTGTACAAATGAAAAAGAAAGAATATTCCAGATCCAGTTAACTAGTGAAGTTCTCATCACAGAGCTGTACAAGAACAGAGCCTTGTTAGGTTTCAAAACAGCAATGTCAACTCATTAACTCTTTCCCTATGTAACATTTTCAGTGAGTCAGTTCCCTGCAGACGTAGCAGGAAAAAGGACGCGTGTTCCCTGGTGACGTACATTTTTGGGGTAGATTTAATTAATTTTCACAGCCTCCCAAGGTAACAACCTTAGATAAATTGGGTATCATTGGAAAGAGCATTAAAAGTACTTTTCAAAACTGCGAGTGTTTGTGCATCGGTTTAGTGGGAAGTCGAACCAATTTGATTATTTATATTATGCAACAGAACAAACATGGCGGAGCAAAAAATGAGAAACATGGTTTTGGTAGCAACAGTGTAAGCACATGCAACGAAAAACCCAGATTTACTCACCAACAAGGCAGGAAAATGTATTCCACAAGCAAAGAAAGCACACAAGAGAACTGTCTCTTCTTGAATCACAATATTACAAGCTAAATATCACTGTTGAAACTGCGCTCATGAGGATCGAATAAGCTCATTGTCGGAGACAATCCATGGCACGTTGTCGGCTAGTTTGGCCTTGTTCTGACACCATCCGACAAGGGCATTCACTTTCAGATAACTTAGAAATGGTTGGTGAAACATATTATAGTGGTTGCTTCCCTTAGACCGACAGCTGTGCGTCATGCGATTTTTGTACAAACACAACGCTAGAATACTAGTAACTCGTCTATAGGCGGCAACGAGCACAACGTAATAACGTAAGTGTTTCGATGGCTAAGGGTTTGTTTGGGTTAGCACTAAACCGGGAGCGATACGTAGGGAAAGAGTTAACTAATTTTCCTCTGTGTCTCTAAATGTTCATGACTATGTAAGCATACTATCCGCTTGTGACTGGAACTGTGGCGTGTGAACTTCTCAGGGAAGTAAACTTTCCTACAGCTCCCGCAGCCCTGGTACTGGCCGGTATAAACAGCCCTGTCATGTCCAGGTGTCTGGTTTTGGTCCGCTGCTACATGCTGAAGGCATGGGGCCAAACATCAACAACCTCTACATATCTGTGTCTGGTCGAACTGAAATGGCATTTCTCTCCTTATATCTGATAATTATTTGTCTTGTTTTGGCAAGATTTAAATGTAGGATAAATGTAATGTTTTTCCATACCATATCTGTGTATCTTAGACATATCTTGTTTTGGCATAACATTATGTGACATGTTTCATAGTCACAAATTTATACAAAACTGTACATCTGACTTTTAATCTGGTTTGACCTAAAATTCTTCTCTGAATACAGGGGAATAATTTTATGCCAGACCTATACATCTTCTCTGTCATCTGGTTTGGCATAGTATCAAACCCCCAAACAGATGGAATAATTTTAGGCCAGACGTGCACTTAACGTGATGTGTGGACTGGATCTGACTGGAAAAAAACACAGAAGTTTTTTAATTCTAAAACCAACAATGATGAATAACTTCACCAATTTTGTGGTCACAAGTCCAAGATTTTGATAAGTGATAGAGCAGCGATTTTTTAAGATGTTTACAAAAAATCCAATTTTAGCATGTTGAGATATCAGGTTCTGGTTCTAATAGGACGAGGGTGTGACTGCGGCAGTGTGAGAATGTTTACAGTAGTGCAGAGGTGCAGCGAGGATATGGTGAAGGCTTAGCAATTAGTTAAGGCGGGGGAGGAGGGGAGGGGGGCAGTGGTCTGCTTACTGTCCACTGTCAGATGTCATAGATCAAGGGTCGGGTAGTTTTAATCAAGATAGAAAGGAAGGGTGTAGAGTGTGAGAAAGGGGAAGAATGAGTTAGTTGAGAACTGGCGGCCAGCAGAGAAGGACTGTAAACCAGAATAAAGAAAGCTAAAAAGAAGTTCTGTACTTTAAGTATTATTTTGAAAGGACGAAGAGAAGAGAAGCCTTTCACAATTTCTCACAAAGTGAACTGCGATCTGATGTCAGCTTGCATACAACTGTGTGCAACATGTGAACCAACTGTGGAAGACACCCAACCAATGACTTTTGCACACTGGCCATAGCAGGTTTTGACATTTACTTGGCAAACTGTTACAAGTACTTACACAGTAAAGAGAAGTTGTGTACTGCCAAACATGACTGCTTGGCTCAGATCAAAGATGACTGAGCACATCTACCTCATTTCAACTCATCATCATCAAATTAAAGTATCTTTTAACAAATTTAAGTGTGTGTGTGTGTGTGGGGGGGGGGGGGGGCACTGAAAAGGGGTCTGGGCATATAAAATTTACAAGTCTCCACAAAGATCCAGCCTTTAATGATGGTATAGAGTTTTAAGTTTTACTGCATCTGCAGTCACCATATTTGTGAGCTACGTGCGTAAAATCAGCGACTATTCATAAGTGTCGGGTCTTGTTTCTGTTCTTTTAAGAACTTAAGTCTAAGAACTTAAGTCTCGAGAGACAGTACTGCGATCAGCCTGATGGGGGATATAAATTCAGAAAAGTTAAGATTGGAGTTCTGAAAATGTGTGACTGTTTTAGTGTTTACATAAGTTGTTCTAAATAAGAATCAATTAATTACATGTGCAAGATAGATAGGTGCTGATCTCCTTACCTGTGCTGATTGGCCTGGGTGCAGAACCTACTGGTAGTACTTAACTCGCTAGGAGCAAATGCACTGGGTACATTTACGACTGAAACAACTAAACTCTACCCCATCAGCCTTATTTTAACGTATAAAGTACTGAACATCTCACTACTGGCGGATGATCAGGCCTGCCGTTATTACTACTGTAAAAATTAGACAGTTTTGATCGGCTGCTCGTGTTCATATTCAGAGAGAGTGAGAGAGAGAGAGAGAGAGAGAGAGAGAGAGAGAGAGAGAGAGAGAGAGAGAGAGAGAGAGAGAGAGAGATCAGATTTGTTGATCTACCTTTATTTGAATCTGATGTTGATTATCATCAAGAAAGTGAACGAAGCAGCAAGGTATCTTGCTGTCTGTACTCGCCAAATCCGTCGTAGTCTTGCTGCTTTTCTCGCTTCGCAGAAACTTGGGAAGCAACCGAGATAAACGGCTCCTGGACATGACCCTTGGGTTATCGTCTGCTCCTCTCTCAACTTTCTTCAAAGTTCAACTCCCGCGCATCAATAAAATCAAGGAAATTTGGGATTTATCATTTTAGAGATACCTCCGATCTCTGCTGAACAAGTGTGATATGAGCCTTCTCTTCCGATAAACAATCAAGTGTTCGTCAATCGCTCGGAATCTTGTGTGAACCGGCATTGTGTTTTCCTAATCGTTTGTCATCTTTTTTGGGGCAAAAGCACTCAGGTGTGGAGTTCTCGCACCTGTCTTGAAGTGACTTCCTGCGCATGCTCAGTGCTTACTTCCGATTCGACGTCCTTTTCCGGTAAAAATTTCACCATGGTAAGACATTCGACTACGTAATTGAGAAATCGTCTGTCTATCTAAGTCATCAGCGTACAGCCGCTTGAAATCGATTTGTGCAAGAAAGTTCTTTTATTTCACTATTCAATCATGGTAATTTAATACTTTTCCACTACCGTTTTAGTCGTGCATTTGAGATGGAGTATACCCATTCTGATCATAAACATGTCTGCTCCAGGGACAGTGTTGTAAACCATGCTGTTTGCTCTTGTTTCAGGCGGACGATGCGGATTTGGCCGAAAAGAAGAAGAAGCGTACATTCCGCAAGTACACTTACCGTGGAGTGGACTTAGATCAGCTGCTGGACATGAGCAGGTACGGTCAGTTTGTAAAATCAATGTCAAACCGTGAGACATTACCCGACAGTATGAAAGGTATCAACACTAATACTGTAATAGTATTTGGCATAAATTGTGATATGGTTTACTGGGTTCCCCCGCCCCCCCCCCCCCCCCCTCCTCCCTTTAACACGAACAGGTGAACTTGTGATTTTGAGCTTGATGTAATTTGTTTCCTTAGTTTGTTTCCGTCATCTTTTTTCGCCTTTCCTTTTAGCCGAGTTTGGTTGTTTAACAGTAAGAGGCTGGGCCCACGCTACCAGAATTTGCCACTAGCAATGTGTGGTAAGCAACAATTTGCCACCTACCACATCGGCTTCGTGGCACACGTTTCAATGTGCGCGCAATGTGTTTGTACTGACTACCTGCCATTACCATATGACTAAGTGCCAAAAGGTGCTCTCACTGGGTTGAAAATCAAAGTGTGACATAAAGTACCAGAAAATGTATTAAGTGATGTACACTGTATTGGCAATGTGTTTGTAAAAGAAAAAGATAATATCTGAAATGGTTTTTGAGAAAATGGCTGTTAAGATTTGTAAGTCTGGATATGTCGGACATCAGGTATTGCGACATAGTGCCTTTAAATTAGTGGGATAACAAAACACAAATCAGTTTCTAAACAGTTAAAATAATAAGTAGTTGTCACAATTGACCTATCCAAACAATTACTGCTTTTTGGCTTAGATTAATGTTTTAATCCCCGAACATAATTTGTGTTGCAAAACCTGACATCCGACCATATTCAGGCATGGAATTGTCCGCCTAAAGGCAAATTTCCGCCGAAATGATTTGCTCAGCCGCCAAAAAAAAAAAATTGTCCGCCGAAAAAAAAAATTGGGGTGCAAAAAGTAACTGAGCACCGGTCATTATACACTGCGAGGCCGCATTGGTTCAAGTGATATGCCGCCCGCTAGAGTTACGCGTCACCTATTGTGGCTTTAACGCAGTCGTTACTTTACCGTGCAAGCGGGCAATACAACACTGAACGCACCGTTTTCATGCTCGCTTACCGTCTCGCGCACCGTACGTGTGGGGAAAATGGCGGTATCACGAGTTGTTGAAAATTGAAAATGGCGGTGAGAAAGGATATCGTTCAAGACAGAGTGCTGTTTAGTGTGCACCCGATCATGATCTGGTAAGCAACAACCCCCCCTCCCCCCCCCCCCCACCCCCCCCCCGTCGTTTGATTTTGTGGCCCCCCCACCCCCCGTCGTTTGATTTTGTGGCCGCTGAAATGAAGGACCACGCTACCCCCCCGTCGTTTGATTTTTTGTTCACTGGAATGAAGGATCGCGCTGGACATTTCAGACTTTTTTCACTTTTCTAATTCCCATGCCTGCATATTCAATTTTTAAAACATCCTACAACCAAGAAAAACACACTTTGTCATGTTATATACCACTCACAGGAATACATGCACACATTAGAGCACAATGGGAGTCTATCTTTGCTGCCCAAATATATTTATTGGCAGTCAGGGCCAGAATTTGTAACTTATGTCGAACATCAGGATTGCAGCAGATATCCCCAGAATAGTTATCAGAAGCCAGAAACACAAAGCCTTTCCCCCAGTTTCAAGCTACAATATTTAACAAACAAAACAGATATGAAGAACAAACTGCATACAGCTTTCTGATGTAATATACATGATGAAACATGACGTGCTAAACAGTCTGCGCCTGTAAAAATAAAACAAATATTCAAATAAGTTTTATCTGTGTACAGGCTGATGCACTATTTTAACTCTGACCCTCAGATTTAGAAGGTCCTAATGGCTATGCAACTGGTTGTCCAAAATGGCTCATTTTAACAGTGCCTTTGCCCCCAAAAGTTCTACAATCCACGTGTTGAACGTCAGGATTGCAGCAACAAATGTTGGCACAAGCCTGACGTCCGATACATTTTTTATCATTGCATTTAATATTATGTTATGAAATTCACCTGTTTCTTGATCTCATTATCTTATGTTTGCGTCACAACAACTGCACGTCTCCATCAAACGACAAAAATACATCGGTGACTGTGTTCATTCAAATAACTCATTTACCAACTTGCATCGATCGCAGGTCAGATTTGCGACACGTGTTCGCGATCGAACGTCAGGTTGCTACAGCCATAAAATTTATCACAAGAAATTATCTTCATTCTCCAACCTACTGCCTAAAATCGGTGCTGGAGTCTCGGGCGATTCAAACTCTTGAAATGGTCCCTTACAATATTTATACAATAAACATTTGGCTCTTTATTTTGTCTATAATTACACTCGAACGTCAGAAGTGATTGAACGTCAGATTTATGAAAACAGTTGCGACAAAATGTCACGAGTTGTAGCTCTCCATTGACAAACCGGACATTCAAAACAACCACGCTGGAATGTGGCCCATAATGCATCTATCATAACCGGACGATTGTAGACCAAAAAAACCCAAAACAACTTCGTTAAACTTGTCAAATAGTTGAACGTCAGATCTTGCGACAAAAACTGGCCGCTCACAATTTTTTTGCCAGCTTAGAAAACTGTGACGGAAAAGTAAATTTAAAGCCTATAAAATATTCAACGAAAGCGAAACAACGCAATGACGCCATTTCCGGTTTGGGTCAGCGTGCCTTTCGCTAGCACAAGTTTGCGGAATTTAAGATGCTGCTGTTGCGACAAATCTGACGTCCGACAGTAGCTACTTTCAAGAGCAATAAACAAAAGCATGGCTTCAAATCTGGGAAATACACGGATTATAAGATCAGTCTTCCCTGAACATATGGGCATGGTTGGCACCAGGTTTGTTATTGTTGCTTTTACACGCGAGATCAAAACAGACCGACGGCAAGTCATCGTCCGCTTTCCCGGGCCGATTTTTATTGGTGAATTCTAGCGTTTTACAGTATACTCACCAAACGGCTTTACCTTAGGTGCAGAAATTATTGCCAGTATATCTTCAATCATTCACACACACATTTGCACTTGTTAAAGTCAACACATGTCTTTTTAAACAGATTTTAGTTTCCCGCAAAAGAGATCACTCACTTTTTGCTCACCTTTTGGCACTTAGTCATATATGGAACAGCTCTCACGTGCCCGGTTGAAATATTCGGAGCTGCGGGAGTCCCATACGCATGGGAACTCTCGGACAAGGTTGATCAATTAACTTATTGGAGACATGCCGCATACGGATACGCAGCGTTTCCGCATGCGCCGCGTCTCCATTGAGTTACTATGAGTATGAACAGTCTCAAAGCCGTCTGCGCTCAGCTTCTCCGCCATTTTTTCCGGCTCGGAAGATGAAGGAAACGGGAAGTGGCGCAAGGACACTGCTGATTGGCTGAGAGGCGGCAACATTGCTCGAGCCTTGCCGGCTACCACAAAAAAATAGACTCGGTTTGTATCGGGTCGCAATTTGTGGCAGCAATATTATAGGCGCCCCTAATTGTGGCGGCAATATTTCCGCCACAAAATTGCGCCCGGCAATAGGTGTTTGTGGTAGTGTGTGCCCAGCTTCTAAAAGTTAATAAGACTGAGACTGATCAACTTCATTTGACCGAGGAGCTTTGTTGGAGGATTGCAGTATTGCAATATCAGTAACAGTCACATCCAGGGGCTCATCACCCTAAAGAGTTGGACAGCCAGCTGGGGCTACCAAGATACATAATACTAATAGCTGAAAACAAAGGTCAGTTGCTTGTCATTAGAATAGTAATTATCATAGTGTCAGTTCATCTGAGCTCCAAATTTTGAGGTTGCCTTTGGGGGTACCGTGTACAGGAATTTGACATTGGCCAAAGTTTTCTTCGAGTCTCCATGGATGATCCTTTTCATCACTCCTTGTGTCAGATTGTGGTAATTTTTTTGCCCTTTCCATCTTTGCGTGATGATGCTATGTAAAATTACTGTCTGTCGCAGTGAGCAGCTGATGGAGCTGTTTCACTGCCGTGCTCGGCGGCGATTTGCTCGGGGTCTGAAACGCAAGCCTATGGCTCTTATCAAGCGTCTCCGAAAGGCCAAGAAGGAGGCAGGACCACTTGAGAAACCAGAGGTATGTCCTGACAGATGATCATTCAGCCCTGAAAGTCTAAAATTTTGCCCACTAGCCTTTGGCTAGTGACTTCCAAGTTTTACTAGCCAAACTGAAAATGTTACTAGCCAAAACTGAAAATTTTACTACTGAAAATAGCCCCCCAACTCAACAATATAATGTACCACAAGTGTTTGACGCCCAATGTTAGAGAGTGTTTTCTGCCCAGAGGCATTGAAAACAAATATTTGAACAGACTATCATAACCAAGTTAATGTTTATGACCTGACTTCAGGCTTTTGATAGTATCAAGTGGAGAAATAACTGACAAAGTCCCCATGTGAACTGTGGTGGGATTTTTTTTAATTTATTTTTTGTAAGTAGAGCTGGGCTTGTGTTTGCACAACAGGTTAAAGGATCTGTAGACCCCCAGGTATAAATTTTAGAGGGTACACAGACCCCCATCCTAGCATTATGGAGGGTCCGCAGATTTATTTAAGAAAAACTGCATCATCTGTATGTTCCTTAAAATAAATTATCCCCACCCGGGTCTGCCCTGGGGGACTTGGGTGGGGTTAACTACATTTTAGTTCCCAGGGTCACCCTGGTCAGCCCCACAGGGTGGGTTTTCCCTATATTCTGGGGCATGTTTCTGTCTACCCTTGGTCCATTCACCTGTATTTGTCTTTTTAAAACTCTCCCAACTGTCTGCACTGCCTGTAGCTCTTGATATTGAATGTGTATTGCTAAATGGTCTTAGCTTTATTTAGGCCCCATGGCGTAGGTTTATTTAACGTATTGGACCGGCTGGCGACATACATTCAATATTCTGGTTTTTTTTGGGTTTTTTCACAAGCAGTGCAGGCACGTCCTGAGAAAGCCTTGTTGCTGTCGGGACGATAAACAATGTACAATCAATCATTAAAATAAATTATCTCATTTCGCTCTCTCCTCTTTAAATGTGTTGTGACAGTGTGTGCGTGTCCTTTCCATGATACTGATTCTTTAACTGGTGAGCTATCGCGCAAAAGCCAGTCTCCCTCGCTCTCTCACACACAGAAAAACATATATCTATTTATTTGTATGATTGTTTGATAATGTATTGTAACAGAGAATATAGCGTTTTCTGCTGAACGCGGCAGATTGACAACCAAAGTGTGACTTGTCTAAACTCTGTGTGTGTGTGTGTGTGTGTGTATAAACTGATGTACTTCAAAGTTTCTTTCAACCCGTTTAACCACTCAGAAAGACATGTTTCTCCAATTTTTGCCTAATAACTGCATGTGTACCAGAAGATGGATCGGCCACGATTAAAAAATAACCAGGCATCAGAACTATCCGATTTTCAGATTTTCCTGGCCCCTGTTTAATAACACTTTTGACTTCTTATGTGCCAGGAAATGGCTTTAACCCTTTCGCCGCCGCAGGTGCTGAAATGTTGCATTTCCCAGCGCCGCAGCTGTTTTGCCAGACCACTGTCTCGCAACACCTCTTATCTTTAAAAAGCTATAACTCTTGAACCACTGGACCGAATTACTTCATTTTTCTTTTTAAATGGAGATGGGAAAACGCATTTGTACACTGGCACTTTTTTTCTTTCATGTGACTTACTGAAAATTGTATATCTAGCCTGATGCAAGAAGAATAAACAAAAATCTGTGTTCGCAACACATACAACAGTTTATACACAAGGCAGTCACCAACACAGTAACAAGTACATGATAACATCTCAAGAAATGTATTGAGAAAATGGTCAACTCACCAGTGAAAGCATAGTTGGTAGTTCAGAGCTCTACAGATAATCCATAACACACCAACTCACAAGCATAGCCCAAGAAGAAAACACAATAGTTCACTCTTCTGCACACCAGTCACTTGCACGCCTAACACCAGTGTCAGATATAAGATGCAAGACTTCCAAATTCAACTGAAGAAAGGTAGTTACAGTAATTTTCAAACACAAAACAGTTATTTAGTTTTTCAGCCACTATTGCATTCCTTGAAGTGTATTTGTCCGCAACACACACACACCTAAAGTGATTTTGTCCGCAACACACAATCTACTGATTTCCATAGATCTGTGCAGCTGCAGATCTGCAGAAGTCAGAAACTTTGTGATACAGCTCAAAACAAGTGGTGGGGCACAAGGCATGGCATGAGTCCCATGGCAATCTGCAGTGCCAAGTATGCCTTCATTTCAGCAGCTGATGTGTTACTTGTGTAGCCGAGGTGAGATCTGCAGTCCACATCAGCTACAATGTTGAGAAGCTGTTGCACAAATAGGTTGGTCTGGTCAGCTATGTGATCAAAGGCAGCATCCGGAAAGAATAGTTTGAAAAAAATCCACTGGCTTGAACCCCTCTGTATCCACCAGTACGCCTGAAAAAGATCAAGAATGACATAAGTACTCGCATCATCAAACCATATTTTATTCCCCACACTTTTGGTAAATGGATCATCATGATAGTTCAAGCTGCCTTGTTAGCTTTGGAAGGTGACGTGGCTATTTATCTATCATGGCTGATCCATCTCCCTGCATGGTAACTTGTAAATTTATATTCATGCACAGATCACACACACACATGTGTGTGCGTGCGTGCGCACACACACAGTCATTCCCGCATAAGCAGTTGTGGCGTATACATCCATCTCCCTGCATGGTTACTTGTAAATTTCTATCCATGCATAGATCACACACACACACACACACACACACACACACACACACACACACACACACACAAGCGTGCGTGCGCGCACACAGTCATACCCGCACATAAGCAGTTGTGGTGCATATACATGCACCCTCATTTGTGCTAGCATGCACCCCCTCCCCCCTCTAGCATGCACCCTCTCCCCCCTCCACACACATGTATTCACTAGAGTTTATATATTGTAAGACTTACCAGTTCTCCTACGAAAAGATGGTAACCAGTCAACAGGATGATAGGAGTCATCCATGTTGTACATCTTCCATGACAGGTCTGCTACTGGCTCTCTGCCACGCCCACTCCTGGACCTCGGACCACGACCTGCAGATCGGACACGAATCACTCGCCCCCTTCTTGCCCCACCTCCTCTTGATCGACCATGTGTATTTCTTCTCACTTCTTGAAGTTCTTCATCACTGCTACTGTCTCTTGTTTGCGTCACGAAATGTTCAATGCGAGCAGAAGAACGAGATCTGCTCGCGAAAGTGCTCGTACTCGGTTCTGGCTCGTAGGTCGGATCGCTATCAGAGCTATCTTGCAAACTTCTAAAAAGCTCTTTGTCAACTTCATTGCCACATGGATGCTCCTCGTCCGAATCAACATCAGTTTGTGATGGTAGGAGGTTCAAACGACGCAAAACTTCCTCAGTAGATAGTCTCTTTTGTGGCTCACCTCGCCCTTTTGAAGTTTCAGCCATCACGAAAAAGCACCGCTCCAAAACATTCAGAAAAACTCGCAATTTCTTCGCTCAAAACTCGCAAATGCACTCAAAGATGGCGCCGAAATGAAAAGGGGATTTCCCTGTCCCATGATGCACTATTATTGACCAAAAATACCTCATACATTAGAGTCATGATCAAGTACACTGAACTCTACTGTGTTACTCGCCAAAAGGCGAGATCGGCGGCGAGCCACGTACTCGCCAATCGGCGAGATCGGCGGCGAAAGGGTTAAATAACTCTACAATTCTTCAAAATCGTCGTTTTTCAGATTTTTTGGGGTGAACAGTTCTGATGCCTGATAACTGACAAACTTATTTCTGTTCAAATTTCTGGACTTGCTTTTTGAGTTTGCCTCAGTGCTCATTGCTCATGCCATTCAAGTGTTGTCGTGCTTTAGCCATGGAAATACACTCAGCACAGCCATGAACTCTGAGGGGTATCATTTCTGGTACTTTCGCTTGTCGATGGAGATGGCGATGTCGAAGTGCAACTTTCTTCTTAGTGATTATCAAGATTGGACGGTGCCGGATTGAAGAATCCAAAGCATTCCAGCTCTTCCTTTGCTTTTTCTCCGCCATGTACAACTTCGTTCTAGATCGAAAGCGAAACGCACGATGCCGTATCCCATAATAGTATGTATGGTGACGTCACAGCAAGTAACGCGTTCAACATGTAGCGCGCACTTTGTAATAACATGCTGACACTACACATAAACTAACAGTTTGCCCGCCCTGTTACACTCGCACGGACCCCGGCGTCGGGTCGATTCTGAACGCAGCCGCGACTGAGCGAGCCGCTAAACGAACCAATTCGTCACTAAAAATAGAACGACTGTCACCGACCACTGTTATGGTACACATAGTTCGAGTGACATCTTCGGCTTCTGCTGCAAAGTGATGTTAGAGGCGACTCGCGGTGCGGTCAGGTCACGCGCCGGCGTACCTGATGTTCGGCTGGCGGTTAGCCGTTAGATTGGAAAACGCACGAGCGCACTCGCATTTGGCGAGTGGGTTTTTTTTTTTTACTCGCCAAATTTTTTTTCACTCGCCATGGCGAGTAAATTACTCGCCATTTTCAGGGCTGTCATTGCATTTTACCCCCCACCACCACCACACACACACACACACACACACACACACACACACACACACACACACACACACACACACATCCCTTTTTCCTCCACCCGGGTCTGCCCTGGGGGACTTGGGTGGGTTTAACTACTTTTTAGTTCCCAGGGTCACCCTGGTCAGCCCCACAGGGTGGGTTTTCCCCTCTATTCTGGGGCATGTGTTTCTGTCTACCCTTGGTCCATTCACCTGTATTTGCCTTTTTAAAACTCTCCCTACTGTCTGCACTGCCTGTAGCTCTTGATATTGGATGTGTGTTGCTAAATGGTCTTAGATTTATTTAGGCTCCATGGCGTAGGTTTATTTAACGTATTGGACCTGCTGGCGACATACATTCAATATTCTGTTTTTTTTCACAAGCAGTGCAGGCACGTCCTGAGAAAGCCTTGTTGCTGTCGGGACGTTAAGCAATGTAGAATCAATCAACATCCCTTTTTGTTGCAAATTATGGAATGATGTGTTAATAAAGATGTTCACGCGACAGGGAGATGATGGGTAACAGGTGACATTTTCCCTCGCTTCTTCGATAGTTATTGTCTTTGCACACAGTTCCAGACCAGCTTAGACCATTTAGCTCAGAAAAATTTGTTTGTGGACATATTGAAACCTGGAAATGGAATGAAAGTCTGAAAATTTGGGATTTGTTCCATAAAGGCTATTTTACAGTTAAGAAGATGGATCCTGATAGCTGAAGAGTGATGCAACAATAAACTTGGCACCTTCAGGTGCCAAACTATTCTGGCACCATTCTTGAACTACCATCGTTGAGTCGTCTTGTATCACGGTTGAGTGTTGTAAAAGTCCACCCTTTTTGTGGATACCTTTTTTAGGCCAGTCATCTTGCACGCAATCTCCTCTTTATAGTACAGCGACAGTTTAAATGGGTTTGTTAATTTACAGGTGGTGAAGACACACTTGCGAGATATGATCATCGTTCCAGAGATGATCGGCAGTATTGTGGGTGTGTACAATGGCAAAACTTTCAACCAGGTGGAAATCAAGGTGAGTATAGGGATTTTAGCCTATTTTATCTTGTATGTGTATTGATGCGATAATCTTGTAAATTAACAATAGTAACTTTATGGATTAAACTAGCTCATGCGGCTGCTTTTAACCTTTAGCACTCTGCTTTCTGCTGGCAGTTCTTTTCTTGCAACTGCATTCTTTTTGAGTGGGCTGAATCCAACGCTACCCAACTTACTTCAAAAGCCTACAAGTTTTTTTCATTTTTCTATGTATGATTGTGGAATTTGGCATGTATGTAAATAAATGAATCAAGATTATGTCTCAATTCTTCAAACTGTGTTATTATCCTAACAACAAAAAAATCAGCAGACTGAAAAAAATTATGCTTACTATTCTACTATTTATGACTTTACGTTTATCCATTACGCACCGTTTCTGTGTTCACTAGCACTCGATTCAGTGCTCCCCTGTCCATCACCACCATCCCCCCTCCCCCCTTTGGTCTCAAGTCTTCTGGCAAAAAGCCCAGGAAGTCTTCATTGTTGGAATAAGAGTCCATAAAGTATTCCTGGATGAATGCGTCTAATAACCCCGCGTCGGCCATCTTTTGTCAAAATGAAGCTGTCGGGACAAACTCTCGCTGAGAAAATTTGAATCGCTTGAACACATTCGAAGGTAGCAAGATAGCCGATAGAAAACGGAAGCAAGCCTCGTTTACAATTGCCCATAATCCTTTGCAAAGGCCGTCGTAGCAACCCTGTGTGTTTACCATAGCCGTTTACGAGCAGACCTCGCGGTGGCGACATGTCACCATCCGTAAATCAAGCAAGATGGCGGCTGGCGACAAATGTCGCCACTAGCGCGCTAATGGGTAATGCTTTAAGTAGCCATCTTCTCCTTTGAGAAGTTAGTCTGTGAATCTCTGGGGTCATTTACACTTGCACATCAGCCGGGTTGAACCGGAGTACAACCCGGGTTGGAGCGTTTACTCTTTACCCAACCCGGGTTGGAGCAGGGTAGAGTTCAACCCTGGTCTGAAGCAGGGTTGAACCTGGGTTAGATCGAAACTGCATTCCATTCCGCATAATCATTGTTCATGTTGCAAAAAAAATGAGGGGCGTGACGTCACTGATAGGAATTTCAGTACCGTCGACACAACTAATTTTGACGTCGATTGTGCACATCGACAGCGGCCATAGGATGCTTCTGGGTTTCTCGTTCATATCTGGGCTCATATGTTTCAGTGCTGCACGATTTGCCTCCAGCAGTCAGACCTGGGCAGAGAACAAACACTTCTAATATTAACCTTTTAACTACCATACAGCCCGGTTCCACCTGTGACATATCACTCCATGTACGCCCCGTACCGCCCATACATACCTACTTTCACTTTCTTCTCAGTTCCGGTTCATTTCGCACCCATTCCAACTTTTAACGGAGTCAATGCATTGTGGGATACGCCTACTTCCGTTTCCACTACATGTGGAGTGCTTTTTGAGTTTGTTTTTAATCAAAAGTTAGGTGTTTTTCAAGACTGTTTAGCTTACAACGTGACGAGCATGGTGAGTGAATGCGACCCTGAATTTACAGCATTACTGGATGATATTTGTTCAAATTCTGTCAGAGAATATGACTCTGAATCGGGCTTTAGTTCAGTGCACATTGAAGATCTTACCAATTTTGAGTCCGATATCAATGATGAAGAGCTACCTGTACATAACTGTGTAATGCGGAAGATGACTCTGACCTGTGTAGTACTGGCCACGTGATGGTTTAGGCCTATGTTGAGTTTCTTTGACATTCAAAAATATTTTTCTCATATTTTCTTCAAATGGAATTACGTCAACAACTTTAAAATTGAATACAGTTCCGAAACCTACCTGACTTGTCACCTGCGGGTATGTCATGAGATATAATTATGTGCTTGATCAGTATGATGGAATGAGTAGAGTGGTTACCTGTGGGGACTTCCTGACTGCCACTGGTATGTTTCTAACCAGTTTTGTTGTTTTCTGGATTGAATTTCTGATAGAGGTATCAGGGATGGGAATTGTCCGCGAAAACGCGGCATTCCGCGGGGGAAGAAAATTTTTCTGCAAAATTGAAAAGGCGTCTCCACGAAAAAACATCGCGGGTAGCAAAACGAGCAAAGCACCGGTTTTACTCCGCGGGCAGGCTATGACGTGGCAGGCTGCGTTCGCGGCACCCACTGGTCACCCACTCAGTGCGCTGCACAGTAACCTAGGCGGGCAGACGCGCGCTCTGAAAGAAGCCATTCTTCCGGTAGAGTACGTACTTTCATTGTGTTGATCAACATGGCTTGCGGCGTGACTCGTCTTGTGAATCGTTGCGGCAAATTTGACGATTCAAGCAGTCTTAAGAAGTGGAGATGGGACTGGATATCGGCCGAAGTAAAGTTAAACAGTCGTAGGTCCAACGCCAAGGGGTGGTGTGGTGGGTGGGTGAGTGCCAAGCTGTCCGAAAAACCGCTAGTTTCTGACTGCCCAGTGCCTGATGACGGCATCGTGTTTGTTCAGGACCCTCCTTTTTCCCTCTTTAGCACCAGCCAGCAGTCCAGCGGCACTGTCCGTCCTTGAGAGCCAGCTCCGTCTTTTTCTTTTGTTATATTACTCAGCTGGCAAACCGCAGGTAGTGCGTTGAGATATCTGAACTAATATTTTTTTGTAATGAAAAATTCTGGCTAAATTTTGAAACGTTAAACAATATTTCGAGAGATCGTGGAATTTAATATGTACACTACATACCTATCAGAACTCCAAATTTATGTGCCCACACACTTGAGTTTCAGTAATAGTATGTGCAACTCTACATCTTTTAGTCCATACTTTAACCAGTACTGAATAACATCCTAACTTTAGGATACAAACGAGGCTGGTAGGGTAATAAAAGCTAGGTTTGCATCCACAGTCTCTGGGGGTGGGGTGGGGGGGGGGGGTTCATGAAGATCTGTGTCAGTTGCAGTTGTACTGGTCTGACTTGGACACTGACTGTTTCCAGGCAAAATGAACACTAGAGGGGACAGAAATGAAAAGTGAAGTGTTGTGTGGGTGACAGTCAACTGCATAAGATAAACATTGGGCTGTTGGCACCAGTTTCAGTGATGAGTTTTGTGACTTCACCCTGCGGTCAGGGGGTATCGGATTTCCCTGAAATTTCAGGGACTCGAGTGGCGTTTGAGCTAAGACTGTAGTGGGTGAGAAAGTTCAGAAAGAACGCGTGGGCACACGCTTTCGCAAAGTTGACGTTAGTGGAGCATCTTGGTGCCAAAGTTTTCAGAGTTTTTTGCCATGGCCAATTCCCATCCCTGAGGTATGGTTTAGCACCTTTTACTGAGATATATGACAGGTAAACAAAGACTGTGGCACACAGACACTTAAAATGACAAAAGTATGATAATTGATAATACTGTATGTATTTTCCAAAATCATGTCAACATTTGGTACATTTTGAAGCAGAATTAACATCATGCTTGCAGTTTGAATTATAACAACTATCTGCACGTTTGTATTCATAACACATCTCTGCCTAAAGTGACTGTTGTGAAAGCAACATCGTTCAAAAGTTAAAGTTTTCACCTACACACCGATACCAAACATGACAACATTACAACTTACAATGTGTAGCGGATTATGGTAAAAATGAAGAGAACGGGAATTTGTTGGTGTACGATGTCGGTGTTTGTTATAAAGTTCCCACAGCCATAACACGAAGACGCAACTTTTCCCAACAAAACGCACTTGCATGCATAAGTGTCAGCATGCCTACAGTAAGCATCACTTGCCGGACGGTGGGGGACAGAAGCAGGATGGTGGTTAACCCTCTTCTGCATAGAGCGCCCACCAGCGCCCGCTGAAAACACACAGCGTTTGTGCATAGAATGCCCGGTAACGCCCGCTGAACCACGTGTATACTGTGGAGGCTGCCATGTTTACCATGGTAATAGAAATCTCGCGAGACCACAAGCCTCATTTTCGAGATTCTTTCCACTTCCTGTCAATACACGCCATGTGCATTTTGGACTTTTCCTTACGGAGCAACAAATTTTTGAAGTTTCAAGTGTGAATCGAGTGTCAGTAAGAATGGCTGGCCTCGAACTGTGGTGATCATTGGTGGGGGAAAGCAGTGACTATGAAGATTTTGAGGGATTTACAGAGCAAGATTTGGTGGAAGAGGGGAAGAATATGACTTAGATTTGGAATGGGATGACTTGGGGATCGTTTTTTTTAGTCAACATCATCGTCTGAGGATAAAGCTTGTGATCATCAGCAACCGAGATTCACAGTATGTAAAACAGCAGTTCATTCAACTTTAGATTTTTCCCCTTTATTTCCTTACACATTTTACAGCTCCACAAATGTTTATTTTATATCTTTATTGATTTAACACTTTAGAAAAAATAATTGCTCTTTCTCAAGATTTGTCTAAATATTTTTTAACATTTTTTTTTAAATGTCACCCATTCAAAATTACGGAGTTGATTCCCTTTGGTGATATTTTCAAGAGCCGCCTGGCATATGCACTTGCATGCAGAAGAGGGTTAATGAGGTCACCAGGGCTTGAAATTAGCCGGGGCCCGGGGCCAAAAACCCGCAAAGTTGATTTCGGGCTCGGAAAGTTGAAAAACGAAGGGCCCGCTTGGCCCGCAAAATAATTTGTCTGCTACAGCTAGCTCTACTCGGCAGTTTCGTATTTGGGCCAGGGGAAGCAACCCACACCTGTGCCCTCACTCACAGTAATAGTATTGTGTTCTTTTTTCTTTTTTTTTGGTTATTGTATTTTTAGTTTACTTCTGTTAACTCAAGTGCACATAAGTGTAATATGAATAGATGATTGAAAAAAAAAAGAAAAGGCAAAATCTGTTTGTTTCACTTTAGTTTATCAGGAAGAGTACTGTTAAGTTTAGTTCCCTTTCATGGTTTTGTTTTGAACTTTGTGCATTGAGGTCAGATTTTTTGTTAGGTTACTCATATTAAAAATTTAATGATGTGTATTGTGCAATACTCAGTCACAAAACTGAAAAGTATTATACAAGAGACTCACTTGATTTTTTTCTATTTTGTTTAATGGCCATTTCAGGCTCACTAGTCACTGGAATATGTGTGTCACTGAATGTGTGTGTGTGTGTTTTTTCCCCTTTTTTGTTGGTAATGTTTGAAAGTGAAAGAAAAGGCAAATAAAAATGACATCACTCAGCAAAATTGGAAATTCAATTGTTTTTATTTTAGATTATCAGACAAATTGTACTTTCTACTTATTATATTGTCAATAATTCTTTTGTTTTTTGTTTGCATTATTTTTCAAAGTTGGGCCCCGAAAGTTGCTTGTGGGCCCTCAAATTTTTCAATCAAGGGGCCCGGTGGCCCCCAAAGAAAAAAGTTAATTTCTAGCCCTGGGTCACTGACAAGTGTTGACAGACAAGTGCCAGACACCTGCCTTATGTACACTCGGGGAATCAGGGAAAGTGAGGACGTTTAGCACCTTTTACTGAGATATATGACGGGTAAACAAAGACTGTGGCACACAGACAATTAAAATGACAAAAGTATGATAATTGATAATACTGTATGTATTTTCCAAAATCATGTCAACATTTGGTACATTTTGAAGCAGAATTAACATGCTTGCAGTTTGAATTATGTACCCCATTTATACTTGGTTTGAATGAAAAAAAGTTAGGGGCACGGGGCTATTTGCAGGAAAATAAGTTGGTAGTTAAAAGGTTAAAATAAGTGGTTGCCAACTGACTAGGTTGTTTGTTATAAAGGTCATGATCTGTAAGAAAAACTTTCTCTCTTTTTTTGCAAACTTTGCTGTGCGATTAGCTTAAATCTCGTGCTCAAGATCACCTCTTTCTATGCCGCAAGAAATAATGCATGAAAAATAATAAAAATAGAAAGACTGGTCACAATCCAACTGCAAGAGCCAAAGAACACCACGAGCCACATACGTGTTGTCTTGTGAAGGCACCATGATGCATTCCTAAGATGCTTTGTCGTGTCATTTGGGCGTGTCAACCCCGGTTCCAAATGCAAGTGTAAGCGCGTCAACTTTGGTTCAACCCGGGTTGCAAGTGTAAACAGCCTCACTAATACATCTAGCAATGGAGGCATAAAGGGAGAACACAGGCCTTTACCATAGCTGACACTTAGTTTGCTTCAGGCTGCCAGAGAGATAAGGCGCAGTGAGGTCAAATTCCACTCTAGCGCGCTCATTCTATTTATATTGTACTTGCTACTGTGCGATACACGGCGTGACCGGTGCTCTGCCGCTATAACAACTATCTGCACGTTTGTATTCATAACACATCTCTGCCTAAAGTGACTGTTGTGAAAGCAACATGGCAGGTTTTCTGGTATTTGTTTTGGCATGTCCCACTTTACTGGCGATACGTCCACTTCCGTCAGTCTACATTCGCTGAGCGACAATAACTCGCCTTTTGGTCAATTTTCATAATTTTCAAGTGATATTTCGTCTTCAAACCTTGTCGGCAGTTTTATATACGCTCACAAACGACAAAGAGCTCGCGTTCGTGAAGTATCACAGTGAGAAACGTTTATAAACCTATCATAATGGGAAGAAGGCGCCTACGGTTTTGGAGAAAAAACAGAAGCATTCGCTCGATAGAGACTGACACTAAACTCCAAAATACCTAAAAGATTTGCAAACCTTTCGCAAATCACTCGACAGCGCTGTTTACACATGGGACGCGCTCTCTTACTTAAAACATCGGCAATGACGTCATATCCGGAAAACACGACCGAAAAACGTTCGTCAAAACTAGATGTCGCTCGTAAAATTTGTAGTCTGATGACGAGGTGAGTGAGCAATACTAATCAAAAAGGAAACCAAAACGGGGTTTAAGGCAATAATTCTACTTGAATCTTCTAGTTTTACGATTAAATTTTACCTGAAAGCAACAACCGGAAAGCTAGCAAGCTCTCAGTCCCTTTGTTTACAGGCGATCTCGATCGATCGCTTTGAAGACTGACACACGTTTCGAACACGTGGGTGCTGAAAATAGGTCTAGTAGGTTAACAATCGTGTTATATCAGTGTTCTGAAGCCCGCAAAACCTTTGTCGAGGAGGTTGACGTTGAAATGAATTGAAGTGAAACAGAAACATGAGCGTTCAGGAGTATGCCATGGTAAAATTAATCACACGCTTAAGCTGCGGGAGAGTCTGTCGGTCTACATTCTTTCGAGCGGGATTGTAAAAACACGATTTAAAATCATAAAATTAACACCTTTCTTTATTGATTTATTTGTTAGTTCAAGTCACAATACATCACATGTTCCCGACAAACACACACAACTGTTCATGTGATGCATGCATTCTTCGTCAGAAAATTGAAGTGTAGTTTTTGCAAAATACCAGAAAACCTGTCACATTGTTCAAAAGTTACAATTTTCACCTACACACTGATACCAAACATGACAACATTACAACTTGCAATGTGTAGCAGATTATGGTAAAAATGAAGAGAACGGGAATTTGTTGGTGTACGATGTCGGTGTTTGTTATGAAATTGACAAAGTTCCCACAGCCATAACACGAAGACACAACTTTTCTCAACAAAACGCACTTGCATGCATAAGTGTCAGCATGCCTACAGTAAGCATCACTTGCTGGGGATTTTCGCTACACGGTGGGGGAGGGAAGCAGGATGGTGGTTAATGAGGTCACTGACAAGAGTTGACAGAGAAGTGCCAGACGCCTGCCTTATGTACACTCGAGGGAGGGAGGAATCGGGGAAAGTGAGGACTTGATTACAGGGATACTATTGAGGAGATAGTCATGTTTCTTTCTTGGGAAATAGTGTAACACTAACAGTGAACCTTGTCATGTACTTTTGATCATGATGGAGTCTGATGAAACGCATATAGTCTGTGTACACAAAGGTGTGTTCCATGCACTGTGATTAAATGCATTGTGCAGAATGTGGCGGGAGATCACAAAAGAAATACAGTGATAAAAAGTCATATCTTTGTATCAAATATGAACACTTAATCCTCAAGTGTTATGGAATTAATATCCAGGAAGACAAAGACCTGATGCACTCCAAAACAATGTGTAGTAGTTGCTATAGTCGGATGAAACGGATAGACTCTGAAACACGTGTCTGCGGAGACAATGCGAAATGCGGCATCTGATATTGCCTCATCACAACACATTTGGACCATGTTCAATCCAAATACGAATGTTGAATGTGTCACATGCGTTCGCTTCATGCAGCTAGGTAAAGGAGGATGAGCAGCGAAGGGTGCACATGGGAAGAACCGACCGTTTCGATCTGCGGAATGTCACAGTGTCACTCATAACACCGACACTAATAACAGCACTAATGAAGGTGATAGGAACTGCAGATGCCATTGACAAAGGAGGAAGAAAAATATCAGACAGCACTAAACCGCACAATGCTTAATAAATCAGCTGATGCTACAATCCGTTGCAAGATTGGAGGACAGCCTTTGTATTTTATGCACATACCCGAACCAAGAAAACCAACAACAGGGGGTTCATCAGCCATAATGCGAAGAAGGTCAAAGGTACTAGCCAGTGCTAGAGCAAATATGTCTGGCAGATCAGAAGTGGACGAAGCTGAACAAATAACTGACAAATTAAGACGAGAAAGAATGGAATAAATGACGGCAGTATTAGACAGAGCAGGCCATAGGCGACCTGTGTATGTCTGTAGAAAACATGGTATTGCTCTGAGAACCAATCTAGGATTAAGCTGGTCCAAGTACAGAACATACAAATGACTAAGTGCCAAAAGGTGCTCTCACAAAGAGGACAACTGGGTTGAAAATCAAAGTGTGACATAAAGTACCAGAAAATGTATTAAGTGATGTACACTGTATTGGCAATGTGTTTGTAAAAGAAAAAGATAATATCTCAAATGGTTTTTGAGAAAATGGCTGTTAAGATTTGTAAGTCTGGATATGTCGGACATCAGGTATTGCGACATAGTGCCTTTAAATTAGTGGGATAAAAAAACACAAATCAGTTTCTAAACAGTTAAAATAATAAGTAGTGGTCACAATTGACCTATCCAAACAATTACTGCTTTTTGGCTTAGAATGTTCTAATCCCCGAACATGATTTGTGTTGCAATACCTGACATCCGACCATATTCAATTTTTAAAACATTTTTAAAACATCCTACAACCAAGAAAAACACACTTTGTCATGTTATATACCACTCACAGGAATACATGCACACATTAGAGCACAATGGGAGTCTATCTTTGCTGCCCAAATATATTTATTAGCAGTCAGGGCCAGAATTTGTAACTTATGTCGAACATCAGGATTGCAGCAGATATCCCCAGAATAGTTATCAGAAGCCACAAACACAAAGCCTTTCCCCCAGTTTCAAGCTACAATATTATATTATATTTAACAAACAAAATAGATATGAAAAACAAACTGCATACAGCTTTCTGATGTAATATACATGATGAAACATGACGTGCTAAACAGTCTGTGCCCGAAAAAATAAAACAAATATTCAAATAAGTTTTATCTGTGTACAGGCTGATGCACTATTTTAACTCTGACCCTCAGATTTAGAAGGTCCTAATGGCTATGCAACTGGTTGTCCAACATGGCTCATTTTAACAGTGCCTTTGCCCCCAAAAGTTCTACAATCCATATGTGTTGAACATCAGGATTGCAGCAACAAATGTTGGCACAAGCCTGACGTCCGATACATTTTTTATCATTGCATTATTATGTTATGAAATTCACCTGTTTCTTGATCTCATTATCTTACGTTTGCGTCACAACAACTGCACGTCTCCATAAACGACAAAAATACATCGGTGACCCGTGTTCATTCAAATAACTCATTTACCAACTTGCATCGATTGGAGGTCAGATTTGCGACACGTGTTCGCGATCGAACGTCAGGTTGCTACAACCATAAAATTTGTTATCACAAGAAATCATCTTCATTCTCCAACCTACTGCCTAAAATCGGTGCTGGAGTCTCGGGCGATTCAAACTCTTGAAAATGGTCCCTTACAATAAACATTTGGCTCTTTATTTTGTCTATGATTACACTCGAACGTCAGAAGTGATCGAACGTCAGATTTATGAAAACAGTTGCGACAAAATGTCACGAGTTGTAGCTCTCCATTGACAAACCGGACATTCAAAACAACCACGCTGGAATGTGGCCCATAATGCATCTATCATAACCGGACGATCGTAGACCAAAAAACCCAAAACAACTTTGTTAAACTTGTCAAATAGTTGAACGTCAGATCTTGCGACAAAAACTGGCCGCTCACAATTTTTTTGCCAGCTTAGAAAACTGTGACGGAAAAGTAAATTTAAAGCATATAAAATATTCAACGAAAGCGAAACAACGCAATGACGCCATTTCCGGTTTGGGTCAGCGTGCCTTTCGCTAGCACAAGTTTGCGGAAATTAAGATGCTGCTGTTGCGACAAATCTGACGTCCGACAGTGGCTACTTTCAAGAGCAATAAACAAAAGCATGGCTTGCCTTCGAATCTGGGAAATACACGGATTATAAGGTCAATCTTCCCTGAACATATGGGCATGGTTGGCACCAGGTTTGTTATTGTTGCTTTTACACGCGAGATCAAAACAGACCGACGGCATGTCATTGTCCGCTTTCCCGGGCCGATTTTTATTGGTGAATTCTGGCGTTTTACAGTATACTCACCAAACGGCTTTACCTTAGGTGCAGAAATTATTGCCAGTATATCTTCAATCATTCACACACACATTGCACTTGTTAAAGTCAACACGTGTCTTTTTAAACAGATTTTAGTTTCACGCAAAAGAGATCACTCACTTTTTGCTCACCTTTTGGCACTTAGTCAAATGCTTCATGAGAAGTATTGGTGTCAAACTTGAAAGTGAAAGAAAGGAAAGGCAGACCCAGAAAGAAGCGCTCTGTGGCACAGTGACCATTGAACAAAAGAATCTGACCTTTGAAAACAATGTCACAAACAAGAAAGAAAGCCAGAAAACGCCTATATAGAGGATCTCACATTTTGTTCCTGAACTGCTTGACAAGTATGAAGCTGCACATCTTCTTGAATGGCATGAACAAATACCAAATGATGAAATTTGGATAAAACTAGGAGGAGGTCATGGCGGTAACAGTTATAAAACAATGCTTCAAGTTGCTAATCTCCAAAACGCTAACTCCAAACACAATACGTTTTGGGTGTGTATGGCTAACTGTATAGACAGTCTTAAAAATCTACAAACAATTTTGCAGCCGTTTAAATAGCTGGTGTCAGTTCTCCAAACCATGAAATGGAAAGGAAAAACAGATACATGTATTTCTGTTTGGAGATTATGATTTTCTCGTCAAACTCTTAGGTCTCTCAGGAGCACAAGGGGTCCACCCTTGTCTCTGGTGTACAGCTTCGAAAAGTCGGCTACAAAGAGCTCCACATGAGCGAGTATAAGTGAAACAGAGAACTCTTAATAACATCAAGCGGGATTACAGGCGATACATGCGTGCAGGAAGAGACGAAAAAAGCCAAGGGTTACAACAATGTTGTGCATGGTCCAATCTTTGATGTTGAGATTTCACAAACTACACCACCATACCTCCATCTTTTGCTAGGTATAGTCAAAAAACATCATTCCCTCGTAGAGCAAGAATGCCACGAACTTGATAAAGCCATTGCTGAAAGACTGGCCGAGGGAAAGGGGGCACATGATGAAAACGCCTTTTGAAAAATACATTTCAGAAGTAAGAGTCATCAAAGACCTTGAAAAAAGAAAACGGTTGACCGAGGGTATTGCAGTGTTGAGCGACAAGAGACAAAATAAGAGTGCGAAGCATTTTGATAAACGACCTGAGCAGAAGATGCAGCAGGGGGCAGAATTCGAGGACAAAATAAAAGTCTGGGAGAAGAGACAAAGTTGCCATTTCTGTGCAGCCGTGTCACTTCTGCCCTTGACGAAGCACTAAAGAGAAATAAGATATTCATGCAAGCATACCATGGCCGTTTGTTTGTTGATGACAACCACTGCCACCGTTACTTGAAGTATGATGTGTTCACTGATGTTGGTGACAGTGTTAACAGCAATACCATGAAGCTGACAGATGATCCTAAACTTCATGCAGCAGCCCATGACATATCCTTAAAGTTCCGAATTTTGAACGACCTGTACTCAAGTCCATAGTACTAATACTAATGTTTCTCATAAAATGCCGGTGAGAAGCAGAAATGAATCAATGCAAGACATCAATGACAAGATTGCAAACTACATGCGTTTTTTTTTAAGTACTTTTCCAGCCAGTAGCATCATTCCAAAACAACATATCCTGGAATGTCACTGCATTGGCTTTATGACTAAGTGGGGATTTGGTTTGGCGCTTCATGGTGAGCAGGGAGGTGAAAAGAGTCACGCTACCATTATTATTTTAAAGAGCAGGACATTTGGCTTGCAAACAGAGGAGGAAAAACTCAGACTGCTCATGACCGAGCACGTGACACTCCCGTCATTCCTCCAGTAGTAAAACAGAAAACAATTCTCGTATAGCGCTGTTTAGCCGGCGTCGGTCTTGTGTATCTGTGAACAGAAACTCAGTATTGTTCTTATGTCTAGTGTGTCAGCAAATGTGCTGAACTGCAAGGTATATTTAAAAACACTGTTGAATACTGTGACCTGTGATGGACTAATCAGATTTTAATACAATTGGGGCATTAGCAATATGTGGAGTACGGGTCTGCAGGCAAGAAATGCCAGAACGTGACCTGTCAGTGACCTCATTAACCACCCTCCTGCTTCTGTCCCCCGTAAGTGATACTTACTGTAGGCATGCTGACCCTTTGCATGCAAGTGAGTTTCGTTGGGAAAAGTTGCATCTTCTTGTTATGGCTGTGGGAACTTTGTCAATTTCACAACAAACACCGACATCAACAAATTCTCGTTCTCTTTATTTTCACCATAACCTGCTACACAAGTGTAAGTCGTAATGTTGTCATGTTTGGCATCAGTGTGTAGGTAAAAATTTCAACTTCTGAACGATGTTGCTTTCACAACAGTCACTTTAGGCAGAGATGTGTTATGAATACAAACCTGTAAGTGCTATGCGCAAGCACTGGCTATCAAAGGCACAATGAAGCAATTAGTAGCAAAACAGTAATGTATTGTGGACATAACTGATGAGCAGTTTAGTTAACCCATTTAACCCATGTATAGATTATGGAGTACCAGTGACGAAGTACCAGTTTGATGAGATGGCTCGACCAGGATGGTTAAAGGGTAATGCCAAATTAGCTTGGTGCCAAGCTACGTAACACTACACTTGAATTATCATGGTCAGTCCATCTTCAGTAGTCCCCCAGCTGGGTCTGCCCTGGGGGACTTGGGTGGGGTTAATTACTTTTTTAGTTCCCAGGGTCACCCTGGTCAGCCCCACAGGGTGGGTTTTCCCCTCTATTCTGGGGCTTGTGTTTCTATCTACCCTTGGTCCATTCACCTGTATTTTCCTTGTTTAAACGCTCCCTACTGTCCGCAGCCTGTACCTCTTGATATTGGGTGTGTGTTGCTAAATGGTCTTAGGTTTATTTAGCGTATTAGACCGGCTGGCGACATACATTCAACATTCAATATTCTGTTTAGTTTTTTTTTTTTCACAAGCAGTGCAGGCACGTCCTGAGAAAGTCTTGTTGCTGTCAGGACGTTAAGCAATGTACAACCAACCTTCAGTAGTGTGTCAGGGTTAAGTGGGTTAACTCACTGAATCCTAAGTCAAAATTCCTAGGTTTTCCACTAAAGTCCACATATTAGTTAAGAAAATAAAATGGCCATGATCTCTTTTCCCATCGTAACATTTTCCGCGAGTCAGTTCCCTGCAGACATAGCAGGAAAAGGATGCGTGTTCCCTGGTGACGTACATTTTTGGGGTAGATTGAATTAATTTGCAAAAGCAAAAGTAAAATCAATCAAATCAAACAATGGTTACCTGAGGCAGCTGAAACACTCCGTGGCTGTCTAGAGTGCACTGACTGGGATGTGTTTAAGGAGGTAACATCAGACATTCACGAGTACACAGAGGCTGTCACTGACTACATTGCCTTCTGTGAGAGCCTCTGTATTCCCACCAAGACCTGCAAGAGTTTTCCTAATGACAAGCCATGGTTTACAGTAGACATTAAACACAAACTCCAGGAAAAACATGACGCATACAAAGACAATGACAGTGAAAGGTACAAACAAGCCAGGTATGCAGTACTAAAAGCAATTAAGACTGCCAAGCGCAACTTCAGAGACAGACTAGAACAGAAAATTGCAGCTAGTAACCCTAGAGACATCTGGCAAGGCCTCAAAGACATTACAAACTATAAACCAGCTTCCAAGACTGCTGATGTTACAGATGCATCTCTCCCAGACACTCTGAATGACTTTTATAGTCGTTTTGACAAGAATATGACCCTACCTCCTTCTGTGGAGAGGAGTCATACTGAGAACCCACCTTTCATTATTCTAGACGCCGATGTCAGGTGCATGTTTCAGCGTCTAGACAGCAGGAAAGCTGCCGGTCCAGATAACATATCTCCACGCTTACTCAGAGACTGTGCGGACCAGCTCTTGGGCGTTTTTACTGACATTTTCAACATGTCTCTCTCTCAGTGCACTTTTCCTCAGTGTTTCAAAAGGTCCACCATCATTCCTGTTCCGAAAAAATCCAAAGTGTCCTCCCTAAATGACTACAGACCGGTCGCTCTGACCTCAGTTGTCATGAAGACGCTTGAGCGCCATGGTCCTCTGGTTTCTGAGAACATTTACCGACCCTCTGCTGGATTGTTTTCAATTCGCGTATCGTGAAAAACGTTCCGTGGAGGATGCGGTGTCACTTGGTTTGTTTTATGTTTTACAACACCTTGAAATCCCAAACACCTATGCCAAATTTTATTTGTTGATTACAGTTCTGCTTTTAACACCATTATTCCATCCAAATTGTACCAGAAGATCCAGCAAATCGGAGTTCCAGAGGCATTGTGCCTCTGGACCCTCGATTTCTTGTTGATGAGACGTCGTTAAAATTGGTGGAAATGTCATCCACCCTCACTTTATCCAAGGGCACGCCTCAGGGGTGCATGCTCTCCCCTATGCTCTACTCCCTGTTTACTTATGACTGTGCTTCATGCCATGCCAGTACTAAAGTTCTAAAATTTGCAGATGACACCACAGTGGAAGGGTGCATTACAAACTCAGACGAATCCGCTTACCGTAGTCAGGTTGAGACTAATTAGTTGGTGTAATAACAACAACCTTGAACTGAACTCTGGCAAAACAAAAGAAATGATTGTGGACTTCAGAAAGAAACAGTCCCCTCCCCCTCTTGTGATCAATAGTGAAATCATTGAAACCGTCCAGAACTTTAAGTTTCTTGGCACTACCCTGTCATGTGACCTGAAGTGGGAGGAAAACACTCGCCTCATCGTCCAAAAAGCACAGCAGCGCTTGTTCTTCCTGCGACGTCTGAAAAGTTTCGGGCTCGGTGCCCACGTGTTGATGCAATTCTACCGAGCTGTGATTGAGAGCGTGCTCACCTTTTTGATCACGGTTTGGTATGGTTCCATCACAGCCAAAGAGAAAATCAGACTGAGTAGGGTGGTCAAGACCGCTTCAAAAATCATAGGCAAAGATCTTCCTAGCCTGGACTCACTGTACCAGCAGCGTCTCTTACGTAGAGCAAGTCTTATCTCCAGTGATTCCACCCACCCCAGCAATGAGCTTTTCCAAATTTTACCATCAGGGCGCAGGTACAGGTCCATCAGTACCAGGACCAGCAGATTCCGCAACAGTTTTTTCCCTCTGGCTGTTCACGCTCTCTCTGATCAACCGGACTAATTGGAGAGAGAGCGAGTGAGAACGAATGTGTACAGTCAGTTTTTAACTGAATCAGATGTTACTCTGTGTGTGTGTGCATGTGTGTGTGTGTCTTAGTAACTGACATCAAGACAAATTCTTATGTTTTTATTGTTTTGTACATGGAAACATATGGCAATAAACTATCTTATCTTAATTTTCACAGCCTCACAGGCTAACAACCATAGATAAATTGGTTGGAAAGAGCATTAAAAGTACTTTTCAAAACTGCGCGTGTTTGTGCATCAGTTTAGTGGGAAGTTGAACCAATTTGATCATTATGCAACAGAAACATGGCGGAGCAAAAATGAGAAACGTGATTTTGGTAGCAACAATGTAAGCACATGCAACAAAAAAACCCAGATTTACTCACCAACATGGCAGAAAAATGTATTCCACAAGCAAAGAAATTGCACAAGAGATCTCTCCCTTCTTGTATCACAATTTTACGAGCTAAAAATCACTGTTGAAACCGCGCTCATGAGGATCGAACAAGCTCATCGTCGGAGACAATCCAAGGCATGGTGTCAGCTACTTTGGCCTTGTTCCGACACCATCCAACAAGGGCATTCACTTTCAGATATTTTAGACATGGTTGGTGAAACATTTTAGTGGTTGCTTCCCTTAGATCGATAGCTGTGCTTCATGTGATTTTTTTTTTTAAACGATGCAACCCTAGAATACTAGTGACTCGTCTATAGACGGCACGAGCATAACGCTATAACGTAAGCGTTTCGATGGCTAAGGGTTTGTTTGGGCTAACATTATGTCAAGCTATTCTGGCACCGCCCTTGAACTGTCGCAGTCATTCAAAATCATATTATTGTAGCAACCACCAACAGGCTAGCGCAAGCAGGCCAGAAACGTCAGAAAACTAGTGGTCCAATGTGTACTAGACCCTCATTTTACTAGGTGTCTAAAAAAAAAATCCTCGTGCGGTAGAACCTCTTGTCGTACCGGAATGAGATTTTGCAGTCCCATCACACAAAAGAACAGCGATTTCAACACAGCTTGTGCCAAGTTTTGGCGTAGAGTACAAGCTGAGGTATGGAGATGAGAAGTTTACTGTATTTCTGTCACCATTCTAGGCTCAGCATTCCTACATATCGATTTGGTACACATTGTAGGTTACACAGAATTCATATAAGTTGTGACCACACACACACACACACACCCCAAGTTGGTAAAAGGTTGGCCTATTCCTGTACTCTAGTCAAATACTAGGCTTCGCAGAGTCCACCTTGAGGTGCAGAGGGTATTATGCAAGTTTATGCAACTTTGTCATGCCATTTTGCCTGTCACGGTCACTGGTCTGTTCCAAAATGATTCTGCACCATATGTTACGTGTTTCCTGTCAATTTATACCTCATAAACTAAAATTTGCAGGTTTTTGTTTCATTAAAGACAAATTATGCAAATGAGCCACCTTTTTGTTCCTCCGATCGCGTCATACTTGGTATGGTTGGATTTATCAGGTGAAATTATATTAGTCTGCCAAATTTCGTGCTTGCATCTATTCCCATTATTTAAAAGCGCAAATAGGGCTAAAATGCTGATATTTTGTGTCCCATTTTCTTCCAGCTGCTTTAGTCTTACTAATAGCAAAACGAATTCCTAAAAAAATGGAAAGAACATTGCAACTTTAGATGGCCATAACTCCAAAAGTAATAGCCTAATTTTGAAAATTTAAAGTGCTATAGATTTTGACTGTTAAGCTGTTTAAAATGAACCTAGTTTGAAACATGTTGCATGCATTTCAATTTTTGGTTGGTGGTTGCTAATTATTGTGTTCTGAAGCTGAAAGGTAAATGATGTGTTTTGTGTCTTTCAGCCTGAGATGATTGGCCACTACCTGGGTGAGTTCTCCATCACGTACAAGCCTGTGAAGCACGGTCGGCCTGGTATTGGTGCCACCCACTCCTCTCGCTTCATCCCACTCAAATAAACTGTCACTCCATGCCAAGTCTTTTCTGCTAATAAAGTGAAGGGACTTCAGTCTGTGTAATCGAGTTGCTTTTTTCTGTTTAATGTTTGAAGGCTTAGTAGCGGTTGTTTCTATTTCAGAACCATAAAGTTTAACACAAAACCGTAAGTAGGTAGTGCCCTTTGGGAGGTCAGACACTGCAAACAGTACAATCCAGAAAGCTGGTAGATGGAAATCCATACATTTGCATGTTTAAAATTTGATCCCTTTCATATATTATGAGACGAAAACAAAAATGTTATTTTTTTATTGTGACCGAAGTTACTAAAAGGCTTGGGAAATGCAGCCTACCTCCTTGTTTTACAGTTGCCAGCTTTACACCCATGGTATCAAATGGCAGAAAGCACAAAGTTTGACACCAGAAGTTGGTAATGTTCCTTTGAAAGCGAGGAAGAAGCAAGCTGTACTATATGAACCATCTTGCTTCATCACTTGCACTGTCTGCTCTTTCAGGGTCACGAGCCACAGCATCTGCTGGACCCGACTGGCAAGAGGCATTGATTTTCATGAGCCCCTGCATCTGCAGGGGCTCGTGAGAATCTGTGCCTCTTGCAGATGGATTGTACAGAGGGAGATACTTAATCCTATATATGACTAAAAAATCTCAAGCACTTGCGAATTAGCGTGTGAAAACGATAAGAGAAGGAAACAAGTTTGCACAACACTCTGGTATACAAAAAGCTTTATTGTCAATATCGCATGTTCCACACTGACGCATACATGTATTTTACAATCTCCAAACACAGACCTGACGTTGGATATCACAAGCTTACCCGTTCACATTCTTGTACCTTTTTGTCTGAAGCAAAAGTCGCATGTTAACAAAGTACGTGCAGGTTGAACTATTCGAGTAGTGTACATGTAGTCGCCTTGACTACACTATTTACACATTCACCATGAAGAGACTATGACTGTTGATCTTGTCGGTTAAACAGTAGTGCTGCAATAGCTCTGCACCTTCAAGGGCAAATGTCGGGCGCCGTACAGACAATGGAAATTTCAACGTCGATCAAATAAAATGTTCTGTGTATTTTCACCATTGCAGTTCTATTTGTTTATACAACACGGAAGAGGGCACTTAACTCCGAGAAAGACTCGCAAAGTGGTTCTTTTTTCTTCTTTTTTTCAAAATTGTGACGCAAACTTCTTTGCTAAGCGTAAACACTTTGAAAACGGTCAAAAACTGACAGAACTGAACATGTATCAAAGCTGTATTGTCCAAGCAAGCTGTTGTGAGGCGTTTCAAGTAGTTACTTGGTGGTCAAAGTATGTCTTGAACATTTCCAACACACCAGGTATGACATAAAACGTCATGGGTAATCCAGTTCTTACAGCTGTAATTTACTTTATAAATTTTCTGTCGCTGATACTTAAAAAAACATTCACTTGTTTTCTGCAAGTTGCACGCTCTTAAAGAAAAGAATGTTATTGTGTAAGAAAACGAACTTGAACAAACCCACCAATAAATAATGGCAAAATTGCCCATGATTTTACTACAATTTTAGCTATAAAATCCACTTTGTACAAGTCTTCTGTGTTCAGGTATGGCTTCAGACAGAAAAGTTATTCAAACTGAAGGACGATGCTAGCGATGGAGGGGTCTAACAGCACTTTTTGTAATATAGCACTGCTTTTGAAGTATCATGGTCGATGAATCTATTATAGCTTATACGAAGTCTTCACAGACGGCTGAGAAGTCATTGTGATAGTGCTTGCTGATACCACTGCTGTAAGTACCATTGGGTGCGTGCGCTTGGTGTTCAGCAGCAGGTGGTCTACTCGAGATGTTTTCTCAACCAGGAACAGATCAGAGATTGTAGCTGACCAGGAACATATAAACGAGCTGTCAGATAATATGCTGATAACAAAAATGGTACTGACACGTTGGGGGGTAAATAGTATCGGTTCTGTCGGTTGTGCAGTGATTTGGTTGTGCAGTGATTTAGTCGGTGTATGCGTACAATCCGCTGACAGTTCTAGTGTATAGCTTGCACTGTAGAATGTTTTGCATGTATCCCATGACTGTCGATAACACACCAGGGTTCCCACAGAGTCATGGAAGTCTGGAAAAGCTATGGAAAATACAAAAATATTTTCCATGGCTGGAAAAACTATGGAAAGTTCGTTTTTGTTAAGCTATGTATGGAAAAGTTTTGGAAAATTAAAAGTCTGGCAATCTTACATTGACATGCAAATTTACTTTACAAGAAAAATCTGAAAGTTTTAAAACGTAACCTAAAGACTATAATTTAATTCATAAGCTGATTGTTTATCGCTTGAAGGCTGCCCTTTTTTTTTTTATCTGCAGTGACTTTCCTTGCAGAAAAGCTGCACATCCATTGTTAGAATCTTCAACTTCTTTTCGTCCTGTGGCCACATAGGGCAATTAGGTTATTCCCCCTTTTCACACACTGTTATCTGTTAGCCTCTTGCAGCATAAAACTATGAACGAAGAACTTTTCTGCCAAAACAAAACATCCACGCGGAGCATATCACAGGAGAAACATTTTCAGCAATTCTTAAAAAAATTAAGAGTTAGCGTTTTTCACAAGACTAATGCACTAAGTACCCCTTGACAAAACTGTCGTCTGCAAACCTGTATACAACTGTGCACATGCCCCTATAAGGCTCCCATGAACACACTAGGTCAACTCAAATTTTCCGCTTTTCCACACCACCTGTCATGCCTCTTGTTGCTCAAAACGCCCAAACAGGCAAAAATGGGAACTTTCACACCCTGAAAAATTGGCAAAAACAGAGGAAATTTTTCAAACTACGTCTCACGGAATTGTTACTACATGAACCGGAAGCAATTGCCCCGTGTAGCCTGTGCATGGAAAGTCACGCAGCCAAAGATAGAAATGGTGAAGTGCATCTTTAGCCACTTATGGCTAGAAAAAAAGTCAATTCTAAGCTTGGTTAGCGCCAGCTTCGGATGGAGCAAAGCTCGATGCGAGGCACACATACCCAGGGGGATTGCCTCAGCATATCTCACATTAAAGATAAGATATCTCATATTAAATAAAATAATTTGCCCTGAAAAATAGGTTCCACATTTAATTATTACACAAGTTTGGCGTATATATTAGTGATCTTTGGAAAACTTGTGTCAGTCTTAAAAAGGTCTTAGTAAAAGTGGAATTTTTTTTCCACCAAACTTGTGGGAACCCTGAACACACTGAAACAGCGACAAAAAAAAAAATTGAGGTAATTTGCGCAAAATGCAGTTCTTGCATCAACTCACAGATACGTCTAGTTATTTCTTGCACTGACTGTCGTAAACTGAGTAACATGCCGCTGATTAAATAATGACGTTGCCACACAGTACGTGCAAATGTTCACATGGGCGACAGTCTTCAGTCCTGGAGACTGATTCAGCTTGTTTAAAATCCCAGAAAATTAAAATTCAGCCTTTTGGTTATCAGAGAGAACAGTCGGGGGGGGGGGGGGGGGGGGGGGGGGGATTTTGTCTCGCCGACACCGACTTTAGCGGAGATAGTGCATTGCAAATCCTACTGACAATCTCAAGTGGTCACATGCACTCTTTATCATCTGAACTTCTTTTCTTTGTGCTAGTGTTCGTTTAGACACCTTGATAAGGTAAGCACCCTCGAGGCAGACCCAAACGCGCTATGACTGACAAATGCAGTACGCCTGCCGCAACTGACTAAAAGGCCGATTACGGTTGTTTCGAACTGCCTAGTCACGCGCGTGGGATGATCGGCGTTGCGAAATCGATCACATCTATAACGCGTGGTTGCGTTATAGCCGGAAGTGATCGATTTCGTAACGATTATCCCATTCCCGGTGTGCGCGTCTGTGACTAATTTGCACTTCATGCAAAGTCAATTGTCTTGTATAAGCATCACAGATAAGTTGTACGTTTCGTGGGAAATGCCGGAGTGGACCGTGTTGGGCAATGGACAGGCGGTGTCTTTCTGGCTGTTTCAGTCTCCAGCGCAAGCTCAGTAATCTATCGATACCCATTCAGTGAATTTGTGAGTCCATATTCATCAGTTACACACTGTTATGCCCGGCGAACGTTACCGGATATTAAATTTAAGAACTGCCCCGCCTCTGAACACTACATTGCAGCGCAGGACGGAGACAAATCCATTGTGACCACTCAGTCCGCGTCAAGTGTCACAGTGAAGGTTGGTGCCAGAACAGCTTGGCGCCTGTAGTGCGCCAAGCCCACTGACACTGAGCGATCACTGGTGGCCGCTTCATATCTTGTAGTGGTGTCTCGACAGTCACTTATAGTCGACAGTCACATAAACAATCTGTCCGCGCGCTACTGGCGCGGAATAGCACAATGTCGCTGCACTGAACAGACCAGTTTTTACATCAGTATAATCACTTATATGGTTTTGGGTTCTTATCAGCCCATGATGACTCAGTCCTCACACACCGGCAAATGCACGCACTTACTCGTCTGTGTTGTCCTTGTTTTGTAGTTGAGCAATATTATATGCGAATCTGTAACGCCGGAATGACGTCATTGCACCAAATAAAAGACTGACGTTCAGTACAGATGGGATTATGATGGTACAGTTATACATTATTATTATATACGTGATGTTTCAGGCAACACGCTCTACGTTACCACTGGTTTGTTTTTCACCGTTGCCGATCGCCGTCTGTAACTAAAATGAAAAAAGTGTTCTTCTTCCATATTCCGAAGCTACTTCCACCTCCGCCGCATCAGTCAGATCAGAAAATACCTCACTACCGAAGCTGCCACCAAACTTGCTGTCTCTCTCATCCTATCTCGCATCTCCTTTCCGGCCTCCCTCACTCCACCACTTTCACTCTCCAGCGCGTCCAGAACCGGCAATGCTGCCCGCCTCGTCCTCAGAAAAAAAAATCCCACCACATCACTCCCCAGCTCAAACTCCTTCACTGGCTTCCCATCCCCCAACGCATCCAAAACAAGATTCTGTCTCTCTGCTACAAATCCCTGAACAACTGCGCTCCCGCCTATCTCTCAAACTTACTTCACCCCTACACTCCTCCCCGCTGCGCCTCCACGTCCCCTGCACCAAACTCAGCACTTTCGGCCCCCGCTCCTTCTCAGTATACGGTCCATCCACCTGGAACACTCTCTCTCTCTCTGTCAGAAACACTCTCTCTCCTCCTTCCAGTCCGCCCTCAAAACTGACCTCTTTCAACAGTTCTAGCACTATACCACCACACTCCCCACTCTAAGCAGACTGTCGTAATGTATTTCACTATTTGTGGTACGTGAGTCGTTTGTCTAATGCGTGCGCGAGTTGTGAGTGCGCGCTTAGAGTTATAATTATTATAAGATAAGCGCATTATAAATACCGTAATTATTATTATTAGTAGTAGTGAAGACCATCTTGCCCAACTCTAAACCAAAAATAATGAAGGAGGGGGGGGGGGGGAGGATAGGACGTTCTCGATCATAAATTGAAAGGCAGCGCTGACGGATTGGCCGGACCCTCCCTGCATGATCAACATCAGAACCCGTCAAAGTCCTCCCACCGTGGCGAGACGTAGTTTCTGCCCGAAGCCATCTGCAATTCAAACGGGTTTTAGTTTATTTATGTTTTAGTTTAGCAATAAACCAACTTTTCTCATAATCTTCTCCCCATAATGCTATAAAATGTCTGAATGTAGGCCACAGTAGCAGCTTTCCTGTAACTTGTAGTAATTTTCCAATTGTCTCACGAACTGACAGACTCGGCCAGGATCAACATCGAAATGATGGTGATTTTCACACGTTTCTATTGCTGCTTTTACACATTTATTCAGTGTTGATGGTTGTCACGTAACGGAGGTGACATGTTTTTTTCTATTTTTCCAAAGTCGTTTTTTTGGTAATAAATTGAGGCCGCCGACCTCTGTAAATAGCTTTGGGTTGGGAAAGTTGATGGATGTATTGTGAACGTAAGCGTAAAGCCCGTGCAGCTAGCTTAACGGTGAGCGATCACAGCGGTTGCACGCTTTCGTCAAGTAGCTTTAACCGAACAGTGTTCAGAAGTAAAGTTAAACTGCAAGGTAGCAGAAGGGTGTTACGTGTCAGTCAGTCGAGTTAGCGAGCGCAGTGAGGGTCTGGGTCAGGGTGCGGCCTTGTTTGGAGCCCTTGACAAGCTGTGTGAGGGTTGTGTTACCCTCCCTGCAATACCACTGCCAGTGTCCCTGGTTTTGGGTGTCCGAGAGACCAAGGGTGACGACGGCTGCCGCTCGACAGAAGACCCCTCCGGTTCGTGTTCGCCTTGTTTGTCTCGTCTTGCCGGAGGACTCGCAAGTGAAAGGTAACGATTCACGCTATTTTCTCAGTGAGCTGCTGTACTCTTGGGTGTGTAAATGTGTACATAAGGTTGGAAGAGTGTGTTTAGTCATTTTTTGTAGTAATGCTTTAATCAAGTTTTTAACCATGGTTTTGGGTTAGGTTGTAACGCAGTGAGTTTCGGATTTATGTATTGTATTAGGTCCTAGATGTAATTTAATAACATTGTCGTGTGAGGTGTTTATTGGTGATTATTTCCTATGTGAATATTTTGGTAATGTTGGTTTTTTGGTGCAGTGGTAATTTTATTATACAAAAGCAGTTGTGTGGTTTTATTTAGTAAAGTTAAATTTCAAAATTTAAAAGTAAACACAGTATAATGAAATAATGTAAACAGGGAGAATATTAAATGTACATAGAAGTCATTTTGTCATGATGTTATATTATTTAGTACGGCCAAGGCGGGTATTAGTGTACCAGCAAGAGGATAACCTCTACAGGGTGAGGTGAGAGACACAACTCACATGGTTTGTGAATAAATGCAGGAAACGCGTGTCAATTTTAGAATTAACTGTGTATTGGCACTTTGACTGGCAGTGCGCCTTTTTCAGTGCACTTCTCAGATTTCTCGGACTCCATCTTCTTCGATTTCTTCATCTTCCATGATCATCAACGGCGACGCATCATCAGGAGCTGTACCTCGTCTGCGCGGTGGCCTTTGTCAGGAGCTGGAATGCCTTCGCTAACCAGTCCTGTTTGGCAAGTGCTTTGACGTTGGGCTACAGCAGGCTGGTTCAACGTTCTGCGCGTCGGTCGCAGATGCCGGTTCGAGGGGCGACAGCAGCAGTATCGCCAGACCACGTACTCTGGGATCCTGAGTCAAGTTCCACCGCTCCTGTACCGGTGCAGAGTGGGCAAGCGCGGCAACAGTGCTCTTCGGAGTGTTGGTAGTGACATTACAGTATGAGCCACCCTGTCTAGTGTGGGACAGAGAGGACACTGTACAGAAGCGAGTACCCGCCTCAGTTGTATAGCCATAGTCAATATTCATCTGTCCATTTATCATTTTCATGTGTTAATATGTTATGTGTCTGTATGTGTGAGGGTGTGAGGCATTAGTGGGTTGGGGTGGGGTTAGGGTAAGTGTAGGTAATAAGAGTTGATTGTTGTTTATCACTGGTGTCGTGATTTATTTAGAGTGCCGCGTGGGTTTTCTCGAGTGTCAGCACTCATATTGTCCACGATACCCTGACCCTGTCAGGCGTGTCGTGAAATGGTGGTTGTGGTTTGTTGTTCAGTGGTGTTGAGTTTCAGTTAGGGGGAGGGGGGGGGGGGGGTAATCTCAGTGTGCTTAAAATTTACCGGCATCAATAAAAATGCGTCCGAGTGACGGAATTCGCCCATCTACCCAGTCTCTTACCTCACCAAAATCACCTCTCTGGTACAGTCTGTCCTGTGTTGCCCACATCTTTCCCTGATTGACCAGCTGTCTCGTGTAGGGGCGGGGCCTGCAGTCTCCGTCGGCAGAATTAGATGACGTGTGCGAGTCTGGCATGCTGGGATAGTCGTAGACGGGGTTTTTGATTGGTGGATAGGCGTAGTGATTGCTGACTGGCCGAGACGGGTTCAGATTATTGGTCGCAGGAAATGGCATATACTGGTTGTTTACTGTGCTGGTTTTTAACGGCCCTTCCGCTTCGGAGGAGACGCCGTTGTTTCGCGGCTTTGCATTGTTTGTTGTACTGGGTTTCTGTGGGCCTATGTCGGGGGCGCTGGTATTTTGCGACTTATGATTGTTTGCTGTACTGGTTATCTGTGGCGCAGGCCGCGACACGTCACAATTTCTGTTGGTTGTAGGAGCTCGCTGATTCTCCACCAATCTCTGCAGGTCACGTTTCTTATTTGCCTTTGCCTGATTCAGCAGGTAGCGCCGCGTTTTGATTCTCCTGTGGGATAAAGAAGGGCCAGTACAGGGACGATAATAACTTAGAAGAAGAATAATGCTAATAATAATGATTAATAATAGTATTATCATTATGTTTTAAGATCAGTGATGATAATCATTAATAATAATAATACCTATTTCGAGAAGTCTCCGTTTTCACAAGGAGAAAGTCGGTGGCCGTCTTAAAAGACAGGTGCTTTCTCAAGACTGAGAAGGCTTGAAGGACAATAAGTGTCGCCTGACGTTAAAGGCCATCATCAGTTTGGGTGATTACATCATTTAGGAAGTAGACGAAATCAAAACATACTGCATGGTTGCCGCAGCAGCTCAGTATATACAAGTTTGCTCATGAGCCGCATTCCCACGTAAACCCCGGCACCTCGGCCGTAGAGAATATATTATGCATTCTTGTTTTCTGATGAAATATGGAAACCTGGCTGACCATTTATAGCAGGAGAAGATGAGGGCGATCACTGACACAAGGACGATGGCGTACAGACCTGGAACACCCATCTTTTGGTCTGTGACAAACAACACAATTTTTCATTGATCTGATGAACACAAATTTTCATTCATCGATCGATCGTTTGTCCGTCTGTCCGTTCGTTCATCCATCCATGCAACTAGGTCAGACTTCAGCAACAATGTAGCGAAATATGCAACATTCTAGCTACACAACAAAAATCGACCGCAATTCTCCATGAAACTGAAACGAATCACACCAAAACGGTACGCGACTCTTATCTAAAATAACTCGCCTGAACACCGGATCTTTTCTATGATTAATACACACATGCCCTAACAAGAATAACACAACCACAAACGTAACACCGTGCTAGTTTAAGGGTGGTGCCAGATTAATTTGGCGCCAAGCCAAACTGGTACCCCGCTACCCTTCAAGTGTGACTATCATGGCCGATCCTCTCATATACACACACACACACACACACACACACACACACACACACACACACACACACACACACACACACACACACACACACACACACACACACACATATATATATATATATATATACATAGCTAATCCGCTACACTGTTTTTACGCTGTGAACTTCTACTACTGGACAGTTCTGTGGCCGGGTAAACCCGCCTGCGACTCACGTTTCGGAATTAACTCTTTGCCTCCCAGAACTTTGACTAAATGGAAGTCATTTAGTTCAGTCTGGGAGGCAAATGTATCGGCAAAAATTCTTTTAAAAAAACGCCACATTACTCACAGAGCAAGAGTTGTCGTGATGTATCGTCAGTTAACTTCTCTGTGGATCCTTGTGCATTTAGGACAGGGCCGCCTTCCACGGCGCGACTTGGAGACGAAGTTTGATCAGCATCTGTTGATGACACACGATTAATGAGACTCCGTGCCGCAAAGTCTGGATACACGGCTTTATTGCGCGTATCCGAATGCGGCACGTCGTCTCGAATGAATTCAATAACTTACTGAGTATCAGCATGATTCGACGTCACAAGCGGCCCAATTTGCACGAGAAACGATACGGTCCTTAACGGTAACACAGCCCAACAACATGAATCAAATACGCACGTTACTCAAGGATGGTGCCAATATAGCTGGGCGCCTTCACCCTTGAACTGTCATAGGTGTGTTCCCCCTTCTGAAATCAGTATGATTTCAGTTGTCTTCAAAAGACACCTTCCACATTAGCTCAGAGGAGTGAGCTCAAACCTACATCTTCAATAGTTACATGACCTTCTGTGCTGATCATAGATGTATAACTTTATTTTAATGCACAACAATAAGAATTTTTAAAACTGTGTTTTTTGAACGTAACATACAATACAATACAATAATACTTTATTAATCCCTCATGGGGAAATTCACTGGCTGCCCATACAACACATGGCATCATTCACTCATAGAAATAATTAAATAACTCTCAATAGAAATGAACAGACGTATTGTTACCTTTATAACACTCTTGGCATCAGATTGGAAAAAAAAAAAAAAAAACTTATGGTGGATTCCCCATGTGCTTCTGGTGTCAGCAATGTAGCAGTGAACTACTGAAAGGGCTAGTACTAAAGAACTGAAGAATGTTGACGGACACGATTTACTGATATAACAGCCTGAGGGACAAAAGAGTTGGCATAACGTGATGTATGACTTTGGGTCCTCGAAGTCTGCCACTTCGTTCGATACGTCTGCTGTCAAATTCATATCTAAGTGGATGTGTTTTGTCATCAAGAATGTCAGCCAGTTTGTTCGTAATACGTCTGTTGTACAGTGTGTCCAAATTATCTTGTGCCCTACCAATCATCCCGCCCCCTTTCCGGATTACTTTGTTAAAGCGATCTTGATCTCTTTTACATAAATTTCTACCCCAGCACGTCAGTCCAAACGTTATAATGCTAACAATACTGGAGCAGTAAAACATCTGTAAAAGCTGAGTGCTTACATGAAATGATCTGAGCTTTCTCAAACAGTAACTGAAGACGGGTATGCGTTTTTTTCACAATAGCATCTGTATTTGTTTCCAGTTGAGCGCGTTGTCAAAAAAAAAAAACACCTAAATACTTGTAGGACTCTACACGCTCAACTTCTGTTCCCTTGATGACAACAGGACCGGGATGATGTTTGTTATTCCTGAAATCTATGACCATCTCTTTTGTTTTGCCAACATGTAATTCAAGATAGTTTCTATCGCACCACTCTACAAAGTCGTCGATCTCCTGTCGATAGTGTCTGTCGTCCTCATCTGTAATCTGACCTGTCAGTGCCGTGTCGTCAGCGTATTTGTCAGTCCACGACACAGTCGTCATGAGTAGCTCTACAGTCTGCTGTGTACAAAGAAAATACTTACTGGTGTTGTAATCTGACGAGTTTGAGGACGTCGGTGGGGTCGTAGTTGCTATAGGCGGTGACGCTAGATTCGGTCTGGGAATGTATGACGTTTCTACTGTGCTTGTAGCGATAGTTACGACAGATGTCTTTACGGTAGATACTGACGTTTCAATATTTGACACTGACATGTCCACTGCCGCTGAAAATAATCCGGACAAAAAAGATTTAAAATGCAAAGCAATCCCATCAACGATCCCATATGGTGCTGTAGCGGGACGTTAATAATCAAATAGTCAATCAAAGAAAGAAACTTAGAAAATAAAATAAAAAATAAAATAAAAACAATTTATTACGTTTTCGGGCCAGCACTTTTTTTTTTTCGAAATGGATATACAGACAAGGAATCCACTACTCATCTTGATCTTTTGTCGGATTATTTAATTCCCATATATTGCACGGTCCAGAAACACGTTTTATGTTTGCATCACACTGGTTGTCTCGGCCTCCAGTCGCTACGCTGAACAGCGTAGCGAGTCAGGCGAGGGAGACAACCAGCGTGGTGTTTGTACATGCATGTCAATTTTTAAAGCATTGAGTGGACGCCTCGACAATAGAGACTTCTTCTTTTCCACTCTAAACGTACTTTGATTGCGGATCAGTGACTGACAGAAGCGGCACTTGAATCGGTTTTTAAAACGAAAGAGAACAACGACAGCAACAATGACAACTGCTGCTCCGTGCTCAAAACTACATCAGTACAAACTGCCTGTAGTTTTTATCGTGGAACATCAGTTTTCGATACACTGATTACTAAACTTGCCTGTAGGAGCCGTTGGTGAACGGCCGGGTGCTGATGTATCAACTGTTGTTGTGGTCGACGTAGATGGCGTGTGTGTTGTCGACACTGATGATGCTGTGGACTTGGCATCTTGTGTTGTGACAATGGTGCCATTTGTAGTCTGTGTCGTATGCCCTGTAGAGAGGCTGGAGACGGTGCCGGATGGTGTTGGAAACGATACGTTGAAGAACTGGGGTTCGGCGCAGCTAACAGTTACGTTGCCTGCAAATCGGCACGTAGATGAGTTCGGAAGAAATTATGCCAACTGAGATCGTCTCAGTTTTATTAAGAACCAGTATATTTGCAGATGGTGAAAGTAGACTTACGAAGTTGATATCAGACGAATCTTCCAACAACGCAAGACGAAACTGAATGCCGTACCAAATGCGCAAGAGGCGGCCCGATCGGGCCGACGTCACCCGCCGGCCGATGGCCTCTTGCGCATTGCCGGGATACCGGAGTGTGTCTATAGCAGAGTTTTTCTAACGTTATTGTCCCACTGAATATATTACAAAAAGGTAATAATATCAGTCCCAACACTGTGCGCAAAAGGCCAACGGGCTGCTTTTGGCGTGCGCGGGCCAACTACGGCGGCCAACGTCGGTCCGCCGTGACCGTCCTTGGCCTTTGCGTCAGCACTGGGATAGGTCAGGTGGCGCTGGTGTACGCCGGATAGCCGGAATGTTCGGACAGTGTAACAGGTTGGCGCACGGGAAGCAAGCACGGAGAAATCTGCAACCTGCCTACCCTGCCGAGCACAACAAAACACGCTTATCAGTTTCAAGTTTGGCATTTCTTATAAAGCAGTTATCTTACCAGCAGAGGGACGCACGTAAAGCCAGACGAAGAACTCATGCCATCCCTCCGACGCAAACTTCAAGGTCACCTCGAATGTGGAGGAGTTGTAGAAAGACTTGAACCCCAGCCATCCACTATCATTGTTAGGAGTCGTGTGGAAAACAACTGTCAGATTGTCTCTCTCCGTCACATACAATGTTTGGCCGCAGTCCGCAGAGGTGTTGATGCATAGTCTAAAATCCACGGCTCGTATCTCTATTGTACTCCCTGAGGCATACGGCAGAATGAAATGAAAACAATACCGCAAGGGTTTTATTAATGGAAAATAAAACTTTGAGATGTAGTGGGGGAAAAAATATTTCAGAAGAGGGTTTATTAATGGAAAGAAAAATTTGAGAAAAATATATTTTCAAAAGAGGAAAAAAAAACATACGACAGAAGCATGCAAAGAAAGATTTATTGATTTATTTGGGGGGGGGGGGGGGAAGGAAAACAGTCTTGGCATTGTCTCCTCTATGTCTACGTTTACCAGACGTTTTGATTTAAGCACCTAGGAAGCACTATTAGGACAAAACCGTACAACAAAGAAAAAAACCCACAACTTTGGGTCAGTTTAAAAATGACATTTAAAGAGAGAAAAAAGTCTATACGAAAACTAATTCAGCCCTTGCAAAAATAGTTAAAACACATGTACTTTAAACTGTCTAATAAATTACCCTCTCCCCTGCCACAGTACGCACATTGTTGTTTCTGAAATCTTTGTTTATTCCGACAACCAGGCAAAACCGTCCAAAAAGCATGGACTAATTGGTCTCAGCAAGAGACTTAGATCCTCATGAGCCGCCGCAGTCGCATGAGGATCTATGTCTCTTGCAGTTTAATCGTGTTCAATTTTCTCGGCAGTGAAGGGGTTAAGCTGCCGAAGTGAACAGCAATTCATATTCATTCGTGTCACGACACGGTTTTTTTTTTTTTGTTGTTGTTTTTTTTTTTTTTTTTTTTTTTCCCCTATTTTTGTAGGGGAGTACAATTTAGAGGGATGACAGAGATTAGTTAGTCACCGGGTGAGGATAGCACGGGTAGGAAAATAGCATAGGGGTCCGTGGATAGTAGCTTTGACTAATGCAAATCCACTGCGCCACCGCGTGCGCGCAAGCGCCTATACTAAATACTAAGCTCAAGACTAAATACAAGGGAGGAAACGAACAAGCCCGCGAAATTCTAGCTGTGGCCGGAAGTATCCCGGACCTCTTTCTCAACATACAGAGTTGAACGTTAAACCTTTAGTAGAGAGCCGTGAAAGAGGCCTCTATGCACTGCAGTGCATCCATTGTTTTCTGCCCTGTTTAATCTAAAGTCGAAGAGAATTACTCGAAAAGATATTGACAACGAGCAGTGTGTAAACCAGACTCCATTAAATTAGACCTTTTTGGGCTGGGGGAAATATGTACCTATACTCCATAAGCCAGTCTTAGATACCGTGCATCCCCCCCCCCCCCCCCTCCACAATACTCAATAAGATGGGTTTCAAAGTGTACCTTAGAATGTCCTGAGATGTTTAAGTCATGTTTCCCCTAAAATCCTTAGGAACACACCAGAGATAAAGCCGATGGCGCAAGGGTACCCCCATTCACGCTCTTCACGGATCCTAAAGTGAATGGTGAGAAACATTTTCCTCTAAATAAATCAAAATTTACTACAGGAGCCCAAATCAGGCAATATTATGTTAAGGCATACCTTCTGCGTCCTCAGCAAAAACAGAATGAATAAATATTGAATCTGTGGCTCACAGTGATGGTATTTGTGCACCCAGTAAATGGCCATTTCCGCAAAATCGGAAAAAGAAATAATAAAACAATGTTTACGATGCCCTCAGAAATTTTGTATTCAACTGACAGTTTTTTTAAAAGGTTTTATTGGTTAGGATAGAGTACCACATTTACTCCCAACCTGATTTTATTATGCTGTGATGCACTTAGGTTCACAGTGGGTGAATCTGCTGTCATTTTACCAGTATGCATAAGAACGCAAAGTGATCCCAAAAATTGCTTACATCATACTCCTCTGTTTAAATATTTTTGTTTCCAGTTTTCTTAACAAAGTATGCATATTGAGTTAAAAAATCTGTGATCATTTCATTAATTTCAATGTGACCCATCAATTTAATTGTAATTATTTTGGATTAAGAACATAAAAGGGGGAAGGGGGGGGGGAGTCTGTAAACATGGGCTGCTGCTACAGTTTCTACTGTCTGGATTTGGAGGCATAATGTACTGATGGCTGAAAGACTTCCTCTTCAACAGAATTGCACGATTGAAGTTGACAGCACACTCAGAAGACTTGTCAAACTCAGGGGAAGATGGTATCTCAGGGAGGTGTCATGTCTCTGATCCCTTTAATGTCCGTAAAATATGTGGAACGTCGGACTGTATTCTACAGTCTTGCTGTTCTATTAAAAAGGAAGTTATTCAAAGACAGTCCCTGTTTACAGACGTTTCCCCCTTTTTATGCTTTAACAAAAAAAATAATTACAATTAAATTGATGGGTCACGATGAAATTAATGAAATGATCACAAATTGTATGCTCAATGTGCATAATTTGTTTAAAAAAAAAAAAACAGGCAACAAAAATATTTAAACAGAGGAGTATGAAATAATCAATTTTTATGATCATTTTGCATTGCTTTGCATACTGGTAAAATGGGGGTAGGGCAGCAGATTCAGCAACTGTGGCCCCTAAATGAATCACAGCATCATAAAAGCAGGTTGGGAGTAGCTGCGGTACTCTATCCTAACCATTAAAACCTAAAAAAGACCTATCAGTTGTATACAACATTTCTGAGGGCATCGGATACAATGTACGTTTCTCAATTTGGCAATTTTAAATTTAAAAAAGCTATCATTCACCACCACAAACGTATCATAAAGGATGCCGACTTTCCTCATTTTCTTGCACTTTATGCTCAAATTATTGAAACTTAATGGGTAAAGAGCGGTCAAAATTAAATGGAATAACTTTATTTTTTTTTTTTAATAATTAATTTTGTGTATGTTTAGAACTTGGGGGTAGGTATACAAATTCAATCAATGTGGCACTCATAGTGATCACATCATCTAGTCAAGTTTATAATAATTGTGACATCCTGTTTTAATGATGTAAGCCTGAAAATGGACTGCCAGTGCTATAGAAAATGTTTGAAGGCATCTGACACATTATTTTTGTCTTTTTTCTTTTGCGATTTTGAGGAAAATGGCCATTTACTGGGTGCACAAATACCTTCTCTGTGAGCCACAGATTCATTATATTTTTATTCTGTTTTTTGTTGTTGTTTTGTTTTGTTTTTGTTGCAGAGGACGCAGAAGGTGTGCCTTAACATAATTATGCATGATTTGGGCTTCTGGAATGAATTCAGATTTATTTAGAGGAAAATGTTTCTCAAGCTCATTTTAGCATCCGCGAAGAGCATAAATGGGGGCATCCTTGCGTCATCAGCTATATCTCTGGTGTGTTCCTAAGGATTTTAGTGGAACATTGCTTAAACATCTCAGGACATATTAAGGTACACTTGTAACCCATCTTATTGAGTACTAGGGGTGGGGACAGGGGTGGGGGGGGGGGTGCACGGTAGATCGGGCTAGCTCTTGGACTACTAACTTGACTGCTGCGTGCAGCATGGGTCACAAGTTCATGTCGACAGTAAGATGCACTCTTGTTTTAATTTCATTCGATATGCTAATTTACTTAAACCAATGTAAAATGAGCATGTTGCTTACTTCCGGGCGCAGCTTCAACCTTACGATGGGCGTCTGCAAAAATGATGCTTCACTTTGCAAAAAGCATCGATACTAAACTATCGGTTATCATGGGTGGGCAAGGTTGGTGTAGATTTGTGGCAAAATATCTACTGAGTTTGTTCAGTTCGGGGTTTTAGGAGAATGGTTGCTTTGAGGGTTGAAACTGCTCTGGAATCACAGTGCATCGTCTTTCGCGTGTGCCGTTCGTTTCCTCCCTTGTATTTAGTCTTGAGCTTAGTATAGGCGTTTGCGCGCACGCGGTGGCGCAGTGGATTTGCATTTGTCAAAGCTACTATCCGCGGACCCCTATGGAAAATAGGTGAGCTGTTTGGCCTTTACACGAGGAATTGCTGCCGTGCGAGAATGCGAAGGTCGGCGTATGACGCACGTGATCGCGCTGCGGCGATCGGGTGGTTCACGTGATCTTGCATCGCACTTTATTTTTGAGCGAAAGATTTTGCTAAACCGTACGATATCCAAATTGTTAGTCAGTCGCTTTCCAACAGCAACAAAAGCAGTCGCTTTCTAACAGCGAACGAAACAGCGGTCTCCGAGGGAAGACTTTCAGGCGTGGTTCGCCATTAGCTGTAGCCCTCAAGCAGTTGTGCCGTTCCCCTGTAACGGTCCTGCAATACGGCTCTGGTCGCACCGGAGCCGGTGCCCTGGAAAGGAGAGAAAGGCTGCGACGACCCCTGGCTTGTCTTGTCTTTGTTTGTCTTCGTCCCAGCCGGGGCGTCTTCACGGATGACAGTGAGTACACGCAACAATTCTTTAGTGGCCATATACTCGGGGTGGGGGGGGGGGGGGGTTGTTTGTTCTGTTATTATTATTAGTCTCGTATGTGAGTATTGGGGGGCAATTCAGTGCAAGAACAGACTGAATGAATGTCATTTATTTTATTTTGTAGTATTTAGCATCGAGGATCAATTTGGAAGGGAGTTGGATGGTGATGTGTAAATATGTGTTTTGTTGAGTTTGAATTTATTATTGTTATGGGAGAGAGGTGAAGGAATATAGAAGACGGCAGTTATAGTTGTTGGAAGGGTGATGTGATTACCTTTGTTTTGTCGTTAGTTATTGATATGTGTATTCTTGCACCCTTGTTTTAGTGCATTCAAAAACCAAAAAGTCTAAAGAACTAATCGGATTAGTCCGCCGCCGTTGCTGTGCGGAAGGGCTGGGTGGTACGAGTGTGAGAGTGAAGGCTGGCTGTGTCACTCCTCGTGGAATTACGACGCCGTACCTGAGCGCTGTTGCGAGCGTCGTGGCAGACACCGCGTTTAGTCCAGGTCGGGTCGTCCCATTAAGTGTTTATTAACTTGCTTTAAGTTTGTTTATATATCTTGTCCATTTGTAAACTGGTAAAAGAACGTTGTGAGACTAATTTCATTTCCTCGTGGTGACAATATTATGAGAGGAACTTTGTCGCAGTGATAGGAATATTGTGTATTCTGATATATTGTATTGTTCAAAAGGAGCCATGTGCTTTGAAGAACTTTATTGCGGAAGCGAAAGCATTAATTTAATTTGAACTTGTCATTTGTGCTTCCGCAGAGGAGAGTCAGTAACTTGTGAATTACATTAATTTTGTTCTCAATTTTCTTTTGTATTTTATTAAGGATATTTGTTTTATTATATATTTGTTATTGTGTATTGTGTATGTTGGATATTCATGCTGGGGAGTGTGGACGTGCATGTGGATGTGATGCGTGAGTGCGATTGTGTGAGAATATTTGAATCGTTTTGTTGTTGTTTTTATATGTAATAAATGTTGTCGTAATTGTTCCTCTGGTGTTTATGTTAGGTTGGGATGGTTGTTCTCAAGTGGTAGCGCTCATCAAGTTCGCGCCCCGGAAGCGGGGGTTCGTGACAATTCGGAACTATACGTAAACTACGCAATCATGTACTGCATTATGGCACGATATAAATAGTTGTAACAATATTTAGCTACACCATCACGTCTAGTGTCAGTGTTATCAACGCATTAAAGTTTTAAAATTCACCTGTTGATGCCTTCAGAAAGCATGATGTGTTCATACCCATGTTTGCACTGTCCATCTTTTGACTTGAGGTTAGGAAGAAAGCAGCACCTGTTTTGGAGCTTTTTTCAGTCATGTTCACCTGCCCAACATCTGTAGCAAAAAACGAACAAATCTCAGCTTTGGATTAACCCTCTTGTCCATTGTGTCACCAGTGGTGTGAACATTATCGGTTGCTGCATGCACAAGGGGTTTCACGCCTTCACAGCCAGTTTTGTTACTAAATTCAACACCATAGAACCCCATGCGTCCAAGGAACATGGACTGATACAAGATTGCTTCAACAAGAGGCATAGATCCTCCTGAGCCCCCACAATTGCGGGGGCTCATTAAGATCTGTACCTCATGCATTTGGGTGGTGTTCATTTTTTCTCGGCAGTGAAGGGCTTAAAGGGCTTGTCGCGGTGATGTGTTAGTTGAATGTATCTTTGCGCCTGATCTGCAGGATGCAAGTTAAGGTCGAAGTACTCACATGCACTGTGATTTCAAATCCATGAAAATGCTTTAGGAATGATTTCTTTACGTTCCCTAGGATTCCAGCCCTTCACTAGACACATGCCTTCCTTGCCCAAGCTCTCGTAATATTCGATATTATCGTTTACGTAAATATGCATTCGTTTTGTGTTTTGACAAGATAGTCTCTCTTGTCTGCATCATTAAAACCAAGTACGTGTTTGAAGGGTTACAAACAGCCATGGATTTGGAAAGGCCAGCTAGTTTTGCACCGAACTGTCAAACTGCGACTGATCTGCGCTCGCGGGTTTTGATTACACATCATCACCATAAATGTAGCCTCATGCCATAACATTTGTTCTTCATAATATTTTAAGGTCATTAGCACTGAGATTACATGCAGGGGTCCAAATGATATTTTCTTTGGTATGTCATCATTATGGTGATGCCTTCTGCACCCATTCTGAACTGAACAGCCAAGCTCTGCGTTTTCAGCTAGCCTGTTCTTTTTTGTGGGCCGGCTCACAATATTCAGTATATGCATCTTGAAACTGTACTGGCATGGTTTATTCCAATATAATTTGTTCACCACTAATTTACATCGCCGTTTCATGAAATAATTTTACAATGCTAGCTTCTTCGTGAAGAATGTAATAGCGAGCCATCCTAAGCCATCAGGGACTCCCAAATAATGGGAGGAACTCTGCTTTTCCTTTGCATAAATACACACTCAAAATATGCAGAGATACTCACAGACCGGACACGTCAGGATGCTACCAAAAACAGTATATTGTACTGTCTTTGATGCCACTGCGTTGCTCCGAACCGAAGTGCCGACTTTTTGACGGTAAAGCACAAGGGACAGATTTTCCCTTCAGGACTGTTTTTGATATAATGCAACATAAAATTGTATGTGACATTTTTAATTACTTTTTTTTTAATTATGCGTCACAGAATAACGTCATATATTTTTCAGAGAAAGTGTGGACTTCCTTTCCATTACTTTGGCGTCCCTGATGGCTTAGATCGGCTAAATTGCCTTGCTATTGAGTATTATATTCTTTTTGAAAAAGCTATCACGGGTGTGTATCTATATACTGTAAAGAAGTCGTTCCTAAAGCATTTTCATGGATTTGAAATCGCAGTGTATGTGAGTACTTCGACCTTAAATAGTGGTGTACCTTGGTGAGCACACGCTGGCCTTCAAATGCCGAGAATACGGCGTACTCACTCGATCGGTCTTGTCTGTATGTTTCTTGTCAATTTGATACTTGATTTAAAGCGACCTACTCTAGACAAATCTAATATGGCACTACCCTTGAATTATCATGGTCGATCCATCTCGTGCAACTGGTATATATTCGTTAGATGACACCTCCAGAATTTGGGAAATGCGGCGTGGGGTTAAACGTTTTACACTTGAAAGCTGGTTCCCGGCGGGGCCCTAGTCTCGCTTAGCACCGCCATTATCTCAGTCACAAATGACTGAATCTTCAACAAGCTACCTGTTATGCACATGTAATGGAGCTCTGCTAGACGAGACACCACAACAGTTCTCGTTGTGCCTTGACTTGATATGTTGGCACATCCTCCTGCGAGATCCAGCGGTGCTTCTCCTGTTATGACACTGCAACTGGCTTTATAGGAGCAGGAAATTTCTCGCTCGTACAGGTCTTTTGTGGGCGTTGTGTCCTGCCAACAGCCCGGGAGGTTCTTGGCATGACCTGAACTGTTGCTTGGGTCTGGACAGTGGATAATTATGATAAGATAATAACTTGATGTCACCAACAATGTGCACAGTTTTCACGCATTCAGCAGCCATACAGTGATTGCATTTAAAATATGTAATTATTCATCTCCGTTTAAAACGACCAGTCAATTACTTGATCACGCGATCGATCAGCCTTGTGTGTGTGTGTCAGTGTGTGTGCGTGCGTGCGTGTCGGGTTTTGTTTTTTTACCTGTGTATTTGGGACACAGTGCCGTCGGTGGATTAATCGGTTCAGCAGGCCAAAAGTCGGCAAATCTGAAGCCAACCAGGGCGATATGAGCGTCATGACAAGTGATCGGTTGTGGCTGTCGTGTCAGTGTCTCTCCAAAGCAAACGCTGACATTCTGGACCGGGATTTCTTGGCCGTTAGAATCGATGGGTTTGTAGAAAGCAGTAGGCTCACCTCCTGCGAAATATGACTTGATATGTAACAGTCTAACCACTTACATTTAATTCTCAGTATATGGACAAATCACGACACTGGAGATATAACAGCTTACTGACTTCATTTGCTTTCGACTATGTCATATGTGCACTACAAACACAACCAGTATTTAAATTACTCGTTGTAGGCTATCCTTATCTGGCCACTCCGAATGAAACGCTTTGTACAAGTAACTAGTATGTCCGAATCTCTCTAATTATCCACGATAGCAGTAGACTTCCAAAATGCATGTACATGTATGTCATTTAAACCACTTGCTACTCAGCCGTACGGAAAACACTTGCCTTCAGCTAAGGTCACGGCGAACTGCAGTACCATGAACACACAGATCGTATCCATTTTCCGTGGTGAACCTGCCTGAATCAGCTGAGTTTTCTTCATCAAAATCCGAATTTCATAAACATTTTCTGTTTTGTTTTTGTTGTTGTTGTTGTTGTTGTTGGCGATAATGGAAAGTCCATTTCAAATCAAACTGCTCTTTTCCATTGTCCGAAACCAATGACAGCAGTGCAACGTAATGGCATCGACCACTAATGCATGAGCCTCATGATTTTCTGATATAAACACGCTGAAGGCGACCCTTCTCCTAAAGAACCTCAGTGGAAACAGAACATTTCTACCAATCTGAACTAGTTCCATGTAGCTTTATCTTTTCTACGCATTATCACTGTTCAGAAATAACCGCCAACTATTCAGACCAGTGTTGGTTAAATAACTATGGACGTCAGAAAAAGTTTTATTTCTAATGTCACATTCTATACCCGAGAACTCAACAACCTAGTCAACCTATGACAAGTGAACTGCAGTGTAAGACTGAACTCGAAGTCTGCTAGGTACCAATGAATTCCTCTAAAGATAACAGTAAGCTCCAAAACGACATACTCGCGGAGAAAAATAATTTACCGCGGATTAGCTGTCGTCTGCACACGATTTAAAGTGATCTTCAAACGAACGCTATCAGTCTGCAACAGGCATAAATCTGCACGTGCTTCTGCAGGCTTGCGGGGGCTATTGAAGATATAAAGATAAAAGCCGACCAGTACTATTGTCATTAGTGTTCCTCCTCAAAGGGGTGTTTTCGCAATGTTTCAAATGAAAGCCACCGATCTGCAAGAGCCATAGATTCTCATGTGCCCCCGCAAGTGTGTTTAATTAGTAATTATTATCAAATTTGAAAATAAACACATGCAGCAAAGTCAAACAGTTTTCTGTTCATCTGCTCCTTTAGGAGAGTTTACAGATGGACGGGAGGACAACAGCTAGACCTCTGTTTTAGTGTGCCTAGCTGTTCACATGACTTGTGAGACGATGGGTAGGAAAGTCTTAGTTAAAGACGGGACAAATAATAATAATAATAATAATAATAAGCGCATTAAATAGGCGCTTTATCCCAATTGAAAATCGGCTCAAAGCGCCGCCGCGAACTGAACCCAACAAGCACGCTCACGTGAAACACGCGCATTCACTCACACTCTGTACATAAACACAGAACATTCACGTGGTGCTAAGGGCAAGCTCAAGCGAGCTACTGTAGTTTTTGGAAATTCAAAGTCGTTTGTATTTGAAATTTGATGAAGTGGGCTGAAACTGATACCAAATGTTGAACACCCGTTTTATTGGCGTCTTTCAGCACTCGGATTGAACATCAGTTGTTGTGAATCGCCTTTATTCTTATTCTGTTCCGCGTTCCTGCGATCACGTTCGTAGCGAATAGAGATAAGGGGTGGCCGAACTTCGTAAATTACGTTCTTGACAGGTGACGTGCAAACACACGCAAGTGCACACACACACACACACACACACACACACACACACACACACACACACACACACACACACACACACACACACACACACACCACACACACACCACACACACACCACACACACACACACACACACACACACACACACACACACACACACGCACACACTCGCCACCATCCACCCCCCATGCCCCTCCAACACATACACCCACCATGAATCCGCATTCCAAGTTTTATTCGATTCAAAATTATTTCTCTTATCTCAACACACCTTTACTTTTGAACACTTGATATTAGCTCCGCGTGCGATATTTAACAAAATACCTTTTTTTACCTTGGAAAACGAAAACAATTAGTCAACACTGAATATAATCTCTGTGTGTGACTTTGACAAAAATAGCCTATTTTGTACCTTGGAAAACGAAAACAATGTTATAAGCTATAATCGACTGTTGATCATATGAACGGAAGGCAAACAAACACAATACTTGACTTAATCTCCATGAAATCCAGACGATAAAGGTGACTGCCAAACGTGTACAATGCAAATAAATCAGAACTAAGAAAGAAACACTCTTAGAAAAGAGAATTACAACACAGCTGTGTTGCAATTGTCTTTGCTAAGCGTATTTCTTTCTTTGTTGGGATTTTCTTCCCATAATCTCCGCGTAGCTTATCTCTCTCGTTGCCATTGAGTGATCAGTCATGATAAATGTACCGACCGTGATCGTTCAAGGGTAGTATATGAATAGCTTGACGCCTCATTAGTCGCCAAGCTAATCAAACTCTGCCCCCGAGTGATCATAATCGATCCATCCCCCGCAACTAGTACGTCGTACTAGATAGTCTTACGCTCTGAAGGGAATATACCGACGTGCAAAAGAAATGCGACATTTCTGAATCATCGTTAACACAAAAGTGTTTCCGATGATTTCAAAAATATCGCATTTCCTTTTCTCGTCAGAATATTTACAGCATGTCCGGCAGAACACTGACGAAGCCAGTAAGCGAAAGGTACTCCGGTCGATTTCAAATCGCTCCGATTATCTTTCGCTTACGGATAGCATGAAACTTGATAGAAAATTTGCACAAAAATGTAACTGAATAATTACACACACTACCTAATTACAGTACACTTTCGACTTTCGATAAAACGAATCGCCATGTGACCCAATTTTTCTTTCTGTTATATCCTAAGTTTGTAATAAGCGAAGTAATAAATGAATTGTCTGGACTAATATAAACAACACTCTTTTTTTGTTGTTTTTTTAACTGGATATGTACACATCCATTTTGAAAGCGTATTATAATATGCGTTTATCACCTTCTTGAGTAACCGGTGGTAGAGCGTTCGACTCTCGACCGAAATTTCCCAGATTCGAATCCAGCTTGGGTCAAATTTTGTTCAGACCCTATTTCGGTGCCCGTCTTTGAAATCACCTTCGTGGTGGAAAAAACCCTAAATGTTTAACGTTGTTGTTTTTTCTTGAGTAACCCCGGCCGGGGCCTCAGTTATTTTGCGGGGCTCTAGAAACGTCCTTGGTATGCGCTTGGTCTACGAGATACTTCTTGAGAGGCTTCAAAGTGTTTTGTTAACCCATTCACTCCCGAGAAAAGTCAAACACCATTCAGCTGCAAGAGGCACAGATCCTTATGAGCCCCCGCAACTGCGGGGGCTCATGAGGATTTGTGCCTCTTGCTGAAACCACTTCTTCTCCATGTTCCTGTGACGGCCACTGGGGATCTTTGGCGTTGAACTTCAGTACGATGATTTCATAAACATGATCTCGGTGCGTCCATCGCGGGCTGTCAAGTGGTTATTTAAACATAAGCGTACAAGTAATAAAAATTGTCTGGACCAATGTACACGGCATAATTGTATCAAGCGTATATCTTCAACGTATACATATATGCACATGGTTCGCTTGAAAGGCCTTAAATCGTCGTCAGTGTTAATAGATCAGTGTGTACCTCATCTGACTGAGGGAATACTGAAATCAAATTAAAGTCAGCACGGCTCACATGATACTCATCAATCCCCCTCACGAAGAACAGTTACAGTTTTCCTGTACTGCTGGGGTGGCGTGCGTCCGGATGGCCGAGGGAAATTCTTGGACATTTGCTGAGTTATTTTACCTTAACTTTTGGCGTAAATCTTTGGTGAAATAAGGGCTGCAAAAGGTATGGATTCTCATCAGCCCTGTCCCCTCCCCCCCCCCCCCCACCTCCCTCGCTGGTTCCACGTGCGCCTACCCGCCCTCAACCTCCCCCCCCCCCTAAACCCCCCGAGTCTGCGCATGATCATGCTGATCTAACTGTTCTTCTAGCAGTGTGTGGTTGTGTGTGTGTGTGTGTGTGTGTGTGTGTGTGTGTGCGTGCGCGCGCGCGTGTGTGTGTGTGTGTGTGTGTGTGTGTGTGTGTGCGTGTGTGTGTGTGTGACGCCCAAGTGCTGTTCACAAAAGAATATTTTTGATATCACTGGTTTTCTCAAGTCCCGTAATGACTGATGTCAGTACAGTCTTCGTGATGTGATCAAGAGGCATGGATCCTCGTGAGCCCCCGCAATTGCGGGGGCTCATGAGGATCTATGCCTCTTGTAAATAGATTTCTTCGAGCTTTGCAAATTTATTTACAAATGTTTATATAAAATTGTCCTTAATGATTTCCCCTAATAATAGCGCTATCATCGCTGTGCGCTATAAATAAAGGAAAGCTCATTGTGAATGGTAGGTGAACAATGGTTGTTTCTCGTGTAGAATAATGAGCAAGTGACATAAATCGCGTGGGCTCATAAGGATCTATGCCTCTTGCAGATGCGTCACGTCTCAACATTTACATATTTTCCTCAATAACTGCTTCATATTCCAATGTTTTCCGCCACAAAAAGAACCTACATCTGGGCCATGAATTAACCATTTCCTTTGTATCATATTGGGCCTACAGATGAGGTCTGCAAAAAGAGTAGTCTAATGTTGCAATAGATCGTCATGAGCTCCGCTATTCGCAGGGGCTCATGAGGATATATTCCTCTTGCAGATGACCGACTGCATCTCCGCATTTACAACTGTTCCCCAATAACAGCGTAGTTCTCTTCGCTGTGCTTCCTGGCTATTTTCTGCATGTCTTCGTAAGTTTGGCGCAGGTTTCCGGTCGTCATGAGGCCCAGCACGTCCTTGATGTCCATTTCCGCTTTGGCTGCTGGGCCGGCAAGGTCCCGGATGGACTTTTCGAAATTGGCGTCTTTCTCCGCCGCCTTTATCAGCAATTTTACTAAGTGGTTTCTCGCCCCCTGCGCACTGCCAGAAGTCACCTAAACGTGGTAATGTGAAAATAAAAGCAAAAAGCAATGAACAATAAATGTCCTTAGCGGAAACAGTAGTATCACAATCAGACCAAGCGTATAGAATGGAGAAGAACCCATCGGAGAAAGAAGCACGCTTAGAAAAGACAGTTACAACACAATTTATTAATATTATTAATAGCAGATACCCTTTTTCACATTCCTACTTCGTTGACAATATAAGTAGCGACTGATCTCTGTATACTTGTTTGTTTGTCCACTTTGAAAATATTAATAAATTTATTGCAACTGACTTTTCTAAGCGTGTTTCTTTCTCCGCTGGGTTCTTCTTAGAAGTATCACAGTTATGGGGTGGGGGGGGGGGGGGAAGAACAGTCAAGACTGAGCACGATAGTAACCAGTAATAAATGGCGTAGGAAGCCGAGGCATGCCCTTGCCAAAGTGACCTACTGTAGACACGGAATGGCGGCCAGAGGAACCTATTTGAGAGGTTGCGTTTGAAACGAACGACTCCCAACGACGAACGACAGCAAAGTCACAGCAGAGAACTAGCTTCTACCAGTAGCTTACACAGCATTCGAAACATCTCGAAGAGGCATTGATCCTCATGCGCCCTGAGGGTTCATGATGATATATACCTCTTTAAGATGTTTGGAGTGTTGTTTCGCTTATGATCGATGCAAGCTGCATGGTTACCTGCCCTGATTTCACTCTGGCTCGTTGTTGCGAGTCGTTCGTTCAAACGTGACGTAACCTATTGTCTTGGTCCTACCAGGTCTCCTCCATGCCTAACCGTCGAGAGCCCTAACAAACACAGAAACTGTGGAAGAATAATTGCGGGAGAAAATGCTGATAGGAATAATGTTTCCTCTCGTACTTTGAACATGTTGCCTGTATAAATCAGATCTTGCCTCCGCCGTGAGGTGGCCTTACCCAGTGCGCAAAGGTCGTCGGCCTCCGTTGGCCCACGCACGGCCGTGCGCGGGCCTACGGCGGCCCAGGTCGGCCCGACGGCCTTTTGCGCATCGGATAGTAGCCTGCTTGGCAGTAAAGCCAAATAACTCGCAGATCTTGCTTGGTTTCATAAGAAGGCAGACCGCATCATCCAACGATGAATCTGGGGCATAAGTAATCCAGCTGCCTAGCGTGTAAAATGCAAAGAAGTCCCAGCGAAGCCGAAAGAAACATGTTTAGGCGGGAAGAACAAGTACAACACAATTTATTCTAATAAATTGTGTTGTACAGTGATTGTCCTTTCTAAGCGTGTTCTTTCTTCGCTCGGATTTTCTTGGCTGTGGCAAAAGCTTATCACACTTAAAGATAACAGACGCATTTTGTTCATGGAGCAAAATCTTCGTTTTACAACAGGAAGATCAGTGAGTGCACAACAAGCAAAGAGTTGTATAATGTGACCAATAAGCTTATGGTGAAGAAGACTCCATCACCTCTTCCCACTACATTTCCCCCGTGCCAGCTGCCTCAGCTTTTTGCAGATTACTTCGTTGATAAGGTCCGCGAAATTCGTGATTCTCTGGATCTCATGCCCACTTCAGTTTTGTTCACCGAAAAACGCTTTAGTGGAGAACCTCTCTCAGCCTTCGAACCTGTGCTAGAGGATGAGGTCAGAAAAGTGATCACAAACACTGCCCCCAAAACTTGTGAGTTAGACCCCATACCCACTCCCTTGTTGTACGAGTGCCTGGATGAAGTGTTGCCTGCCATTACACAAGTTATCAACAACTCTCTCTCCACTGGTATTTTTCCTGAAAGCTTCAAGACTGCACTTGTGAAACCCCTATTGAAGAAACCATCTTTAGACCCAAATGTACTGAAAAACTATCGCCCAGTTTCCAATCTTACATTTCTATCAAAGATTCTTGAGAAAATTGTCCTTGTTCAAACTTTAAAGCATGTCAACTCTAATAGTCTGTTCAGTGTATTCCAGTCTGCATATCGTCCCCATCGTAGCACTGAAACAGCTTTGCTGAAGATATTCAATGACCTGCTTTGTGCTTTGGACGAGCGTAAGATCACAGTCCTTGCTTTGCTGGACCTGTCCAGTGCGTTCGACACTATTGACCATGAAATTTTGCTGTGCCGTCTTCAATCTGTATTTGGCATTGAAGGCACAGTCTTGGCATGGTTTAGTTCATACCTGACTGAACGATCCCAGATTGTTTCTGTCGACGGCTGTCGTTCTGAGCCATCACCTCTTCGGTTTGGTGTACCCCAGGGCTCGGTCCTAGGACCTGTATTGTTCTTACTGTATGTTCAGCCCCTGTCCGACCTGATCTGTAGTCGCTCCATTTCCCATCATGCATTTGCAGATGATACGCAGATGTACAAAAGTGATACTGTCGAGCGAGCTGTGAATGCCGTCCAAAGTATAAGCCAGTGCATTGACCATGTCAAATCATGGATGACCACCAACAAACTGATGTTAAATGATGGCAAAACTGAAGCAATGTTGGTAGCTAATCCAAGATTATCTTCGTCCCTGCCTTTACCGTCATCATTGTCTGTGGATGGAACACTCATTGGCTTCTCTGCGAGTGTGAGAAACCTGGGTGTTACACTTGACAGCGAGTTATCTATGTCACAGCATGTCAGTGCAGTGTGTAGATCCGCTTATCTGGAACTTCGTCGTATTAGTTCAGTTCGTCACCTGCTGACCGTGGAAGCCACTAAAACACTAGTTTGTGCATTTGTGCTGTCCAAGCTAGATTATTGTAACTCTTTGCTTTGTGGCTGCCCACAGTATCTCATTGATCGCCTCCAAAAAATTCAGAACAATGCAGCCCGGCTTGTTGTGAGAGTCCGTAAGACTGAGCATGTCACACCCATCTTGAAGTCCCTTCACTGGCTACCTGTGTCCTCACGTATTCAATATAAAGTTATGTCAATCTGTTTTAACTGCCTTTCAGGCACCAGCCCAGAATACTTGTCCTCTTTGCTGCATGTGTATACACCCTCTCGTGAGCTCCGCTCCTCTTCTGATAAACGGAAGTTGTGTGTACCTTCTGTCCAAACTAAAACATTTGGTCAGCGCACTTTTGTTTATCAAGCCCCAGTGTTATGGAATACACTTCCTCTTGAGGTCAGAAACAGTGAGTCTGTCTCTGACTTCAAGAGGTCGTTGAAAACTCACCTCTTCAAGCTTTACTTTGAATAACTGCCAGTGTTTGATGCCTTAGTTGTAGTTCTGCAATCCTCCTTGTTTATACTGAATGTTAATTAGAATATAAATTATTATGTATGTATTGTTGTTTAGTTTATTGTAAAAGTGGTGTGTTCGGGCATTGTGCTTTGTTTGTTATGTGCATATGTCATTGTATTTTTATTTTTGTGTACAGATTGTAAAGCGCTTAGAGCTTTTGAGTAAGATTAAGCGCTATATAAATACTCATTATTATTATTATTATTATAGTTATGGTTTCTAGAGACATCAGTTCTAGACGCTGACAGTGGACACGGTAAACAAAAGGCCTTCCGACATCGGCCGGAAGTCCTTTGTTTACTGGGAAGCAGTTATTGTCACCAGTTTCAAAGGTATTGGTGTCGATGCAATCAGTTTTAAAGATCACCTACCCCACTGACTCTCGAGCTTTTGGGGTTCTGTGGCACAGTCCGCTCCCTTCCATTGGCCGGTTTGCGTTGCTCACGTGATTCGCGTGGCTGTGGGCGTGGCCTCTCCTCGTCCCTGACGTAGGCATGGTTAATGTGGACAGGCGGTGGGAAGGCGTCGTACTTGTTTGATTTCTTAGTCTTAGGTAAGCGGCCGTCTTCCTGGAAAGGGTCTGGAAGGCGGTAAAAAGCAACCCTGTCAATATTGGGAATTCGTTCCTTGATCTTATAGCCGCGACCTGCTCCACTGATATTAAAGGGTTAACACATTCGAGACGTGCTGCATCAGGATCCGGATGCGGCATGTCTCGAATGAGTTAATAGTCTGCAACATCTCCTTTATGAATGTGTCTGCATCATAGGGGCCTCAGTGACGAGTGGTGCTTTGATGAAGCAACTCCGCTGCGCCACCGCGTGCGCGCCACCGCGTCACTAGCTCAATTCAGCGGTGGCACGCATGCGGTGGCGCAGCGGATTTGTATTTAGTCGAAGCACCATCGTCATAATTGAGCTAGTGACGCGGTGGCACGCACGCGGTGGCGCAGCGGATTTGCATTTAGTCCAAAGCACCACATGATCGTCAGGCGCCTATGGTCTGCATGTCTTACAATAATAGCGGGTGAAAACAGCTTGTGATGTTTAAATACTGTAAAACTACAGACTGTTCTCCTTTTCCGCTGATTCAGTCGCACCAGGGGCAGTAGAAAACATTTGATTTGCGTAAACAACCTGAGCCCTCCCCGGAGCAGACCCAAGTATTGTGTTATGTGTTTAGTTTGCTTTGTGTCTTTAACTCTTTCGAGACGTGTCACATCCGGATTCGCGGCGTAAAGCCGCGGATCCGGATGCGGCACGTCTCGAAAGAGTTAACCCGTTCAGTGCCGGCTGACGCAGGCTGTGTTTCTGCAGTCATCGTTATGATTGAACACTGACCCAAAACCCCTAGATGTCCCCGGGACGTGGATTCAAAGTGGTGTCAGCAAGAAGGCGTAGATCTCCATGAACACAAGCAAGTGCGGGGGCTCACGAGCAGGGCCGGATCCAGGAGGGGGGTGCTTTGGTACTACAGCACCACCACCCCTCCCCCCCCCCTTCGGCTTAAAAAAAAAATCATTTACTACCAGGCCACAACATGGTCCGAGAAGGAGGGAGTGGTTTAATGTTGTCGCAGCACCCCCCCCCCCCTCTCCTCCGCTCTTAGGTATCTTCGGACCCTGAAAGCCCCCACCCCCTTCCCCCCCTCCCCCCCCCCCCCCCCCCCCCCGCTATTTGATTTTTTCGGACCCTGGAAGAGCACGCGGCTATTCTCTCCCTTCCCTCCCCCCTTCCCCCCCCCCCCCCCTCCCCCGCCCGCTATTCGATTTTTCGGACCCTGGAAGCACGCGCCATTCGCTCCTGAAGAACAGTATACAGTTTTTATATTGTCGTTCAGCCCCCCCTCCCCCCCTTAAAAACTGATTGATCCGGCGCTGACCAGGATCTATACCTCTTGCAGTTGGTGTTCAAAATTTATCGGCACTGAACGGGTTAAACAGTTTTTGTCGCTGACATATCCTTCGCCGTGTCGAGCTACCAAATGTTATTATTATACATTGTAGGAAATATTTATGTTTTTGAGAATTTTTTTTAAAAACCTGTTTCACGATAGCGAAAGTTCGCTTGAATGGACGTAGCTTGCAGATAACTTTAACTCATTCGAGACGCACTGCATCCGGATACGCGGCTTAGGCCGCGTATCCGGATGCAGTTCGTCTCGAATGAGTGAACGGTACCCATCTACGAGATTGTTCCATGAACCAATAGTAATTTACGTTAGGATGGACCTTTAGCTTTTTCAAAATAGTTTGCATTGGCAATGCCTGTTTCGGTAGCATGTGAGTTCGCCCGAACGGACGTAACACCCTACCGATAGCCATAAGGCGGTTTCCCATTTCCACAATGCTCCATGAAACTGACATTAGTTTTTTTCTTAGGGTGGACGTTATGTAGTTAGCGTTTTAAAATTATTTTGAATAGGCAGCGCCTGTTTTGCGAGACTGAATGAAAATTCGCCTGAACGGACGTAACATACAGATAGCCATGAGAATGCTCCATGAACCAATAGTAGGTTTGCCATGTGTTAGGACTGACGTTTAGCCCATTTAGTTTACATGCATGGGCAATGTTTGTTTGTTTTCCGCCTCTCGTGGTCTGCAGCTGATTTGTGTGCAAAACTGCAAATGTGCTGGTCTGTGATTTTGGACCTTACGGCCTCGGCCGTAAGGTCCAAAATCACAGATCAGCACACACATTTTTGCAATTGTTTGTGCATGTGCGTATGAAAATAGACTTATGATGCAGACGATATGACTGTGTGTTACTGCCATTCGGGCGATCTCTCATTCATTCGCACTCGGGCAAATAACACGCTTTCCCTCTGTTTATTTCATTATATCATTTATTTTCTTGCAAAGCAAAATACAAAAATAATTAAATCCCCCAAAATATTTTAAAAAGCAAACCAGCATTAGCGCCATTTTTTCCGGTTCAGCAAGTATTAAAAAATTAAATTAAAAAAAAAATACAATAAGTAGAATATCTATATATCGCGCCGTATCTTTAGTAAAGTGGCTGCACATTGTTAATCTCTCGGTCGGAACTGGAATATTTCAGCGGCCGGATGGTGTAATCATATCGTAAGTGAGTTGAAAATCTTTTCGCCGCTGTGAGATGGCCTCTGTCACCTTCCCGGCGTTAAACCAGAATAAATAACTCAGAATCCGTTCGACTATGTTTGTCATGATTCGTTTCCCACAGTCCTTATCCCCACCACTCCAAACCGGGTTAACCCCCTTCAAAAAGACTAACGTAAAATAGATACCCAATGCGCAAAAGGCCATCGGGCTCACTTCGGCCGCCGTTGGCCCGCGCACGGCTGTGCGCGGGCCAACGGCGGCCGAAGTGAGCCCGATGGCCTTTTGCGCACTGGGTGCCGTGAAATTAAATAAGACAAAACTGATGACATCAATAAAAATGAGAAGTAACCGCCAGGTAGCAAAAAGGTTTTCGGGCCGAAGACGGCCGCAGTGAGGCCGCGCATCGCCGTGCTCGTGTCAGCTGCGGCCGTTGTAGGCCGGAAGACCTTTGCGCAATGGGCTACATATGTGTTTTCAAACTTTTTTGGGGGGGAGGGGTGGGGGGGGGGGACTGTAATGAAAAGTTGTAGAGCACCATGTATAATTTTATTTTGTCCCGCTTTCCTGGGATCAAATTATAAACACACACACACACACACACACACACACACACACACACACACACACACACACACACACACACACACACACACACACACACACACATACACACACACACACACACACACACACCATCACACACCATCACACACACACATCAAATAAAATATTGATCAGCTGTAGGGCTACACGTCAGTGATATCAACAAGTGAACAACAAAACAAAAAAGCGAACAATAAAAAAGCCCAAATCACAAGACAGCCAATATAAAAATGACTACATGCCCCTGATAAGATCTCTGTCCCGGCGCTCCGCCCTCTGGCCGCCATACTTTTCCTGCAGTTTGTGGCGTCGCTGTTTCACCTTCCTGTAATATCATCATCATCCTCATCATCGCATTCGTCGTCGTCGCATCGTCGTCGTAACAATTGTCAATACATTTTTATATAAAAAAAAGATCGTCGACGCCATAGTTGTATTCGTAATAAGCATTGTGTTCTTTATCGTCACCATTATCATTATCATTATTATTATTATTATTATTATTATTATTATTATTATTATTATTATTATTATTATTATTATTATTATTATTATTATTATTATTATTATTGCAATTTCCATCGTTGTCCGTCATTATGAATCAAGATCATCATTGAGTGTCGGTAGCAATTTTGGCCGAGATATGAAGGAATGACCTCGCCGAAAATCGTTACCGACACCCTTTTAATAGCTAACTTACTTCTACTGGGGGGCGGGGGGGGGGGGGGAGGAAGGGGAGGGAGGGCACACTAAATTAATGCTCGTAAAGAGTGTTTTAACCCTTTGGCTATTGGCAGCGCTTTTTGTTGAGGTGATTCCTACAGGACAAAAAAGTGCTACCGACAGCCAAACAGTTAACGATTAGTGATAGTCTGCAATAATATGTGTCTACACAGTCGGCTTTGGAGACTTCTGCGTATTGGGACTGAAAGCAAACAGCAGTGCTTTCCCATCTCAGAGAAAGTAGCCCGTATTTCAACTTTGAATTCAACTCACCAGATGTGGCAGAAAAAGACGAGGATGAGGAGGACGAAAAGAAAGATGGCGCACAAGGCGGTGGCCTTCACTCTGTCGTCTGTAACACCAATACACGAAAACAAATGATTTTTCAGGACAAGGATTTCAAAAGTTTTCATTTTTGCAAAACTGACTATTCAACAAATTCTTCATTCGTTCGTTCATTTGTTCGTTCGTTCATTTGTTGTTTAAAATTAGTTAGTTAGTTAGTTAGTTAGTTAGTTAGGGAAAGTCAGTTACCTAATGCGCAAAAGACCATCGGGCCGACGTCAGCCGCTGTTGGCCCGCGCGCGGGCCAACAGCGGCTTACGTCGGTCCGATGGCCTTTGGGCACGGGGTGGGTTAGTTGGTTAGTTAGTACATCTGAAAAAGCGTTCACCGGCAGATTTGCGATGGAACTTTGGAACTTTGAGAAGTTTCTCTCCCGATGAACGCAGTGAGCGAGAGGGCTGATAAGTACTGAATTAGTCTGGAGGAAAGGTATGACGGAAGACTGCCATCAAATTGGCGGTATGCAAGGGTCGCTATCTTAAACTTTATGCGGGACTGGATTGGAAGCCAGTGAGGGTCTTTCAGTATAGGTGCTACGTGGTCTCGTTTTCGCCTGCGCTTCACAAGCCTCGTGGCATTATTTTGAACTCGCTTTCATGCCATTTGTAATGTAACTAAACATACGCTGTTCGCGCGCGGGCCAACAGCGGCTGACGTCGGTCCGATGGCCTTTGGGCACTGGGTGAGTGGGTGAGTGGGTGAGCTGGTGGGTGGGTGGGTGGGTGGGTGGGTGGGTGACTGAGTGAGTGAGTGAGTGAGTGAGTGAGTGAGTGAGTGAGTGAGTGAGTGAGTGAGTGAGTGAGTGAGTGAGTTAGTTAGTTTAAGTTCATTTTAAAAAAAGATACACGTGCTTCTATACATATTAAGGGAATCACTCAACACTAAACAGATCCTTTTGCCCCGTGCTTTTAAGTGGCACGCCAAATCGCCGACCCACATTACACAGCAAGCATGTGAGTACACAGCACAGCGCACGCGACACCCCAAACCAACACACATATGAACAACTTACAGAAAAGAATATGTTCCAGCAGGTCGTTGTTGTGTGTCAGGTAGTCGCGGTCTAGTCTGCTGGCTTTGCCTCCTTCCCCCTCTCCTGGGCCTGAAATAGCGTAAAAATCGACAAACAAAATCTATGTTAGGCAACGAAATCCGAAAATATCACAAATGTGTTTCAGCTTGTTATGTACTCACAAACCAAATAGGCGAGGCTAGCGCTGGTAGACGCAGTACACACACCAAATAAGATTACTCAGAAATTACTCTTTAAAATTAACCATAAGGAGGCAGAGTCGGACGTAACTGTTTGTCCGTCCAGCGCTGAGTAATTCGGCTTGTGTTCATTGTTACGGTTTCTGCTGCATACCCAATACAACAGTTTTGCTAATTTCAGTTTGGCCATGTTAGAACGGGTAATTCCCAGTACGCAAAGACCATCGGGCCGAAGTCGGCCGCAGTGGGCCCGCGCACGGCTGTGCGCGGGCCCAATGCGGTCGACTTTGGCCCGATAGCCTTTTGCGTACTGGGCCAAGCAAAAGATCTTCGGACCGACATCGGCCGCTGTGGGCCCGCGCACCGAAGACCACTGAATAGTGGGAATTGTACACACCTGTGAAAGAAGCAATTATACGATTACAAAAGTGAGTTCGTTCAAAAGAATCATGAACAAATGTATTGCAGTGAGTACTTCCGGTGACAGTGGGTTGTTGGGTTTAAATGTATGTATGTTTGTTTGTTTGTTTCACCGGTTTTCTCGAAAGGACAGGTCTTTCAGACTTGAATGCCCATCCCGTTTCAAGAAAACCAGTTCAGAAATCAGCAATTAAATTCAGCCTTGACAAGGCCCGCCATGAGGCCCGCCCACCATGATAGTCCAGGGTAGTGCCAAAATGGCTTGACGCATGCTTAGTCTAGCACTACCCTTGAACTATCACATATTATTCATTCAACACAACAAGGACGCCTCTCAGTCATGCACGCGTGGAGAACTTAACTGTCGGTAGCGGTTTCTGTCACGACGATTCCTGCAGGAATCATATCGGCAAAAAACCTGCTACCGACAGCCAAAGGGTGAAAGCCTTAGTAGGCGCAACTGATGCGAGTTAATCTAAACTATCATGAACTTGAACTATTACGGTCCGTCCATCTCCGTCCTCAACTGATTTCAAGGACTGATATTCGTTAGGTTTCGTTTGCAGCGAATGACTCCCAACAAGGAACGACAGATAAATCATGTGCCTCTTGGAGATGTTTGGATTGTTGTCTGTGCTGGTACAGACTATCCGCCGTGACTTCACTCTCGCTCTCTGATGGGAGTCGTTTGTTTCAAACATAACCTCACTAACCCTTTTAGCCCCATGGGTGCTTTTCCCGAATTTTGGAAGTGTTACTGGACCAGTTGCAGGAGGCGGATTGACCACGATAATTCAAGGGTAGTGCCAGATTAGCTTGGCGCCTCAAGGCGCCAAGCTAATCTGGAACTACCCTTGAATTATCATGGTCAATCAGTCTCCTGCTGTAGGGTGCTGGGGCTAAATGGGTCAATATTAACTCCTTGTGCACGCTCCACCGGTAAACAGTAAACAGTACCGGTGGCTGCATGTACAAGGGGGGTTAAAATTTGCACTGAGACTACAACACAATACCTTCAGTTGCTGTCTTGGCTGTCGGTCTGGCGTCACTAGAAGTGGGTTTGGACGTTGGTGGTGGGGTTGTTGTTGCTGCTGGGATTGTTGTTGCTGGTTTCTGTGTGGACGGTGGCTCTGAAGTTGTCGTCGTAGTTGTAGTGGGTGTGGTTGTGGTGGTCGTCGTCGTTGTTGTGGTTGTAGTGGTGAAGTACATTGGAGCTTCGCAATGGGCTGTGACTTGGTCTGGGCGGAAAACGCATGGGAGAAATCGCGGCGAAAACTTTGTTTTAAAAAAATACAAGCAACTCGAATGTACACACTGATAGATTTAACAAACTAACAGTTCTCTCCCTTACCAATGTTTTTTTTCTACCTACTTCGCACCTCACTTTGATAGATTTGTTGATGTCAATATAACAAGACAGTAGCGGTTTTTGTTGTTGTTGGGGTTTGGTTTTTTAGTGGGGGGGAGGGGAGGGGGGAACCAGCGTGCAAATCAAGCAACAGGAGGAGATGGGAGGGAAGCGACAGCTTCACCTCTAAAAAAATCAAACAAGACAATACCTTATTAATTTTTTTCTCTGCAAAAAATAGTTCTTTGTCCAAAATAAAAGATAAAAATATGTTGTCGTTTTTCTCTACATTTTGTTCTTTTTCATTGGGTAGACCAGGGTCCCCCCTCCTCATTCCCCCGCCCCTCTCCACCCCACCCCCACCCCCGGGTGTTCCTAAGTCGCCGCCAGAGAACAGAGAAAACTTTGGTACTAACAAATTACCTAAGACCTTAAGGAATCAGATTGTTGTGCAGCTCATATTTAAGGAGTCAAGACTCCAACAGATCAAGAGTCATTTCGTTCACACTAGAGGTGTTAGTCAGCGCACAAATTCTTTGACACAATATTGTTTGATATAGACGTCTTTTCGCGCACTGAGACACCAAGCAGGCGACTAAGGCCATCTCACGGCGGTACATAAGGGAAGCTAAGAAATGGGACTGAGCCCAATTGTCGACATCCCCGAATTTGGGAACTGTCCTCCGATGACCACATTACTGTGTACATGATAGTTTAAGGGTGGTGCCAGAATAGCTTGTCGCTAAGCTGTTCCGTCACCACCCTTGAACTGTCATGGTAGAGCCATATCATTTTGTAGTGCGTAGGACAGACAAGGGTATATATATATATATATATATATATATATATATATATATATATATATATATATTATATATATATATATATATATATATATATATATATATATATATATATATATATATATATATATATATATATATATTAGCATTAAAACAAAACAAAAAGTGTTTAGATGAAGTGAGTGAGGGCAATTTTTCTTGATCTCGGTGCGATGAGGGAAAGACCTATAACAGGGATTTTGTAATTATATAAAATCCCAGCCTACAATTTATTTTTAATTTTAAAGATAAATATAAAATATATATATATAAATATTGTTCCTACCATTGCTCGAATTGCTCGAAGGTCTGACGTACAGCCACAGTGTAAACGTGTTTACAGCTTCCGCTGAAGAGTCGAGCTTCAAGGTCACAGTGTCTGTTCTTGAAGTGTACAGCTCCTTAAACCCCAGGTAGCCATTGTCATCGTTGGGCGTAGACGTAATGGGTGAAAACCTAGCTGTGGGTTCTTCCAAGATACTGAACTTCTGACCACAGCTATGTCCGCCATTTGTGCACAGGCGCAAGTCTACGGCCCGTATAATGATACTGTTGCCTGGAATCACACAAATACTACAGTTTGTAGGAAGGCAGTCGCATTATCACTTGCATCAATAATCAGACAGCTAATCTCTCACTAAACAAATCAAAACGGACTTGTATATTTTTCAAAGGACGTGCATACAACTGCCAAATCATCAACGACTGACAAACCACCACTCAAGTTTGTGGCTTTATCATGATAATAAGCATGATAGTCAAAATTTAGACACTATTTGTTTATCAACTCATTCGAGACGAACGGCATTCTGATACGCGGCTTAAGCCGCGTATCCGGATGCCGTTCGTCTCGAAAGAGTTAAGCACGCTGGCAGTCTGACATATTTGCTAACTGCGTAAATATACATTAAGTCCAAAGGTCGAACTCTAAGACTTTTTTCGGGAGCTGCCCTCCGAGGACTATATTACAGTTCAGATGACGGATTGACCATGAAAACTGAAGGATGGTGTCAGGTTAGCTTGGTGTATGTAGTCGTCAAACTAGTTTAGCACAACTCTTGAACTATCTCAGTTGTCGTAGCATGTCTGGGCCAAAACACGCAAAAAACAGTTTTGATTTCTTTTCAAACACGTAAACAGTCCGACTAAAATTTCTGGACAAAACGGGGAACAAATACTGCCCAGTCACGAACTCACCCTTTTCGGCCTTGAGAGAGCAAGAGATGTTGTAACCCTTTTGCTGGTCAGAAAAATGCTGAGACAGTTTGATGAACAGAGCCGACCCTCTCTTGGTGACATCGCCCCCGCCAAATTCCACTTCCCAATTGTCTGAAAGGCAAGACATGAGTGTTTTCATTTTCTGGAACAAGTTCAACATGAATAGACAGACAAACTGACTAGCACCAAAGGCGACCAGAATCGTTACCGCAGCACCCAGAGAATTATGTTTGATAGTTCATAAAAGACGATCCTGGCCACCTGTGATCGACCGCGGAATCGGTTCATGGGTGAAACTACCCGTATTTATCTCAGTAACAAAGCTGAGATGTCCTCATTGTTATGGATTCACCATTCTCGGTAACTTTCCCAAAAAAACATTAACAAGCAGATCAGTTTATCGAAGGATGGATGAGACTAGGATCAGCTATGCAAAAAAAAATTCTAAACTTAAAAGAGGAACCTTCCTTTCGTGCTGCTCAGCATGTGGAGGATTTCCGTAGTTAACCGTTTGACTATCGGTAGCACGTTTTGTCGCGATGATTCTTGCAGGAATCATCGCGACAAAACGCGCTACCGGCATCCAAAGGATTAAAAACTGTGACTGAGGTCCTGAGCGAGACAGTTGTTGAATTTATTTGTCGAGCTATCATGATGCGTCCATCCGTTGTCGGAGGAAAGTGCCAAAGTATTCAAGTTAAGTCAAAACCTTTTTTTAAAAGTATATTGCAACCTATCGTGATATAAATTAGGTTTCTGCTCGCTCTGTAAACGACTAACCGGAAAGCTACCTTTGAAATACTTTATCAGTGAATTAGCAATGTAATGTTGGAAAATAGTGAATACATTCCCTGGGTGTAATCCAAATTAGAAGATAAAGATTTTTTAAGAAGGGGACAGGGGCGGATCTTGGGGGGGGGGGGATTATACCCACCTCGCACCCAAAATTCTTTAAAATGCTACAACAAAGTACCTTTTGATGTGTTTGGAATCCCCCACCCCACCCCACCCCCCGCCCCTGTTTGATATTTTGTCGAATTGTGAGAGTCTTAAGACGCACGCACCTCCTTTCCTCCCCCCCCCCCACCTCCACCCCCTCTGGAAGCAAGGTCTAGTGTCGGGGAGGCCTTTTGTATCAGGTTGACCCCCCCCCCCCCTTAAAGTAACTGATCCGCTCCTAGGGGATGAAGAAAAGACATAAGAAAGACATAATCTCGATAGAAGAGTTCTTACCTTCAATGCAAAAGAATTCGAACACTGCAGATAGCGCATATAAAGAGACCGTCCGGTGAGGATACTGAGGACACGGCCCAATTTCACTAGTCAGGAGGACAGTTCGGCCGAATCTGATTCTACCGGCACTCTCAGGCTTATAAGCAACATCTTCAATGCGCTTTATGATGTTCACGTACACGTATGGTTCTTCCTCGAGTCGGCAGTCGGTGGCGGGGTTGGCCGAGCAGCATGGTTTGAAACAGGAAGCCTCGGTAGCTGAAATAAAGCAGTAAGACAATAAACACACTTTGACTGATTAACAAACAGCGTATGTTTAGTCAAATTACAAATGGGATGAAAGCGAGTTCAAAATAATGCCGCAATGCTTGTGAAGCGCAGGCGAAAACGAGACCACGTAACCCCTATACTAAAAGATCTTCACTCAGTGGCTTCCATCAAGTCCCGCATAAAGTTTAAGATAGCGACCCTTGCATACCGCCAATCTGATGGCAGTCTTCCGTCATACCTTTCACCCCCACCCGGGTCTGTCCTGGGGGACTTGGGTGGGGTTAACTACTTTTTAGTTTCCAGGGTCACCCTGGTCAGCCCCACAGGGTGGGTTTTCCTCTCTATTCTGCGGCATGTGTTTCTGTCTACCCTTTGTACATTCACCTGTATTTGCCTTTTTAAAACTCTCCCTACTGTCTGCGCTGCCTGTAGCTCTTGATATTGGATGTGTGTTGCTAAATGGTCTTAGCTTTATTTAGGCCCCATGTGTTAGGTTTATTTAACGTATTGGACCGGCTGGCGAAATACATTCAATGTTCTGTTTAGGTTTTTTTTCACAAGCAGTGCAGGCACGTCCTGAGAAAGTCTTGTTGCTGTCGGGACGTTAAGCAATGTACAATCAATCCGTCATACCTTTCCTCCAGACTAATTCAGTACTTATCAGCCCTCTCGCTCACTGCGTTTATCGGTAGAGAAACTTCTCAAAGTTCCAAAGTTCCATCTCAAATCTGCCGGTGAACGCTCTTTCAGATGTACTGCTCCTTTAATTTGAAATTCCTTACTGAATGAGCTGAGAAATGTTTCCATCCTTTCGCAGTTCAAAGCAAAGTTAAAAACTTACTTTTTCTGGCAGACGGACTTTCGTGTAATCTCTACGGTTTTTCTGTACACACACCCTGCAGACTCTGTGTGTGTGTGTGTGTGTGTGTGTGTGTGTGTGTGTGTGTGTGTGTGTGTGTGTGTGTGTGTGTGTGTGTGCGCACAAAACCCCTCAAATGGGTGACTGTCTTTACCATCCTTATGGACAATGGGTGTGTGTAAAATTCTGGGTGACCAAGTCAGGCACCCATTTTTTCTGAGGGTTGTTTCTGCATTGTCATGCTTTAAGAAGATATAAAAGATAAAAAAAAAATCAGTTTTTCCCACTTTGAGGTTATTACACACACTTTTGTGCTTAAAATACACTGTGGTGGTGTGTTTGAACTTGCCCAGCTGTGTGTGTGTGTTTGCACAAACCGGTAAATGGGCGAGTATGTGTGACATCACCCTTCTCAGCTATAAATAACGTAATACCTGATCGGTGGTTGACTGCGTCGGTGACTTACTTACTTACTTATGCCTTGCACCCCTACTGGGGCATAGGCCGCCTACAAAGGATCTCCAAGAGTCTCTGTCCGGGGCTCTCCTTTCCACTTGGTTCCAGGTCATCTTCATGGTCTTAAGGTCTGCATCCAGCTCCCGGCGCCATGTGTTTCTTGGTCTGCCTCTTTTCCGCGTGCCCTGTGGATTCCATGTTAGGGCTTGCCTGGTGATGTTGTCCGCTGGCTTACGTAAGGTGTGCCCTATCCATCTCCAACGTCGTTGTTTAATTTCGTCTTCTGCAGGCAGCTGGTTGGTTCTATTCCAGAGTTCGTTGTTGCTGATGGTCTCTGGCCAATGGATATTTAGGATCTTGCGCAGGCAGTTGTTAATGAAGACTTGTATTCTCTTTGTGATGGCAACTGTTGTTCTCCAAGTTTCTGCTCCGTATAGAAGAACTGCCTTGACATTGGTGTTGAAGATCCTGACTTTGGTCTTGGTTGATAGTTCTTTGGATCTCCAGATGTTTCTCAATTGTATAAATGCTGTTCGTGCTTTCCCTATCCTTTGCTTGACATCTGTATCGGAGCCTCCCTGTTTGTCGATGACGCTACCCAGATAAGTAAAGGCATCCACCTCCTCCAGTGCTTCTTTGTCAAGCGTAATCGGGTTAGTGGTGGCTGTGTTTGTCTTGAGTATCTTACTGTTGCCTTTGTGAATATTGAGGCCAAGCTGTGCGGAGGTATCTGCTACTCTGGTTGTCATCTCCAGCATCTGCTGCTGAGTGTGTGATAGTAGGGCCAAGTCATCTGCGAAGTCCAGGTCAGTTAGCTGCTTCCAAGGTGTCCACTGGATTCCATTTCTTCTCTGAGCTGTAGAGGTCTTCATAATCCAGTCAATCGCCAGTAGAAAGAGGAATGGCGAGAGAAGACATCCTTGTCTGACGCCTGTCCTCACCTGGAATGCCTCATTGAGTTGCCCTCCATGTACCACTTTACAACTTAGATCCTGATATGAGTTCCTGATAATGTTGGAGATTTTTTCAGGTATCCCATAGTGCCTTAGGAGCTTCCATTGGGTCTCTCTGTCCACGCTGTCAAATGCTTTCTCATAGTCAAGGAAATTGATGTACAGGGGTGAGTTCCACTCTAACGACTGCTCAATTATAATTCGCAGCGTTGCAATCTGGTCAGTGCAGGACTGCGTCGGTGAGCCGAAGTGAAACGGAGAGATACGAAAGGTAGTGGGGCGGGGGGAGGGGGGGGAGGTTGTTTTGTATTTGTGTGAGGGAGGAAATTGTTTATGTTGCTGCAAAATGAAGTTTGTTATTTGAGGGTGTGGTTGTTTTGTAAAAAAAAAAAAAAAAAAAAAAAAAGTGTGTTATGCTTCCGGGGTGATGTTGTCAGAGGTCATGTCTAGTGACAAATTTTATATGTATTCTCGTGCGCCGGTTGCTACGAAGTGAAGTGATTGTATGAGTGCGCATTGTAAGAGAGGACGTATAGACTTTGGGTGAGGCTGCTGTTGTCTTTTGTCCTGCCCGACCTTTTGGTTCAACCTGTTGCTTTATTTTGTAGGTTTGTCGATGTTACCAATGCCGCATCTCCTTTTGGATTGTATGCACAAATTGATTGAATGCAAATGACGTCACAGAGTCAGCGTCGTTACATGCGTCGTCTGCTACAGTCAGTCGTTTAGTGCAGTTAAAAGAGTGCAGGCTTGGATGGCCATTTTCGGATGTAATAGTAAAGTATTATTTGTGTGAATGCTGTCCGTTTGAAGGAAGGTTGATTGATTGTACATTGCTTAACGTCCTGACAGCAACAAGACTTTCTCAGGACGTGCCTGCACTGCTAGTGACAAAAACTAAACAGAATATTGAATGTATATCACCAGCCGGTACAATACGTTAAATAAAACCTACGACATGGGGCCTAAATAAAACTAAGACCATTTAGCAACACGCATCCAATATCAAGAGCCACAGGCAGCGCAGACAGTAGGGAGAGTTTAAAAAAGGAAAATGCAGGTGAATGGACCAAGGGTAGACAGAAACTCATGCCCCCGGAATATAGAGAAAAACCCACCCTGTGGGGCTGACCAGGGTGCCCCTGGGAACTAAAAAGTAGCCAACCCCACCCAAGTCCCCCAGGGCAGACCCGGTTGGGGGTGTTTGAAGGAAGGACTGAAAAGTCGAGTGTTGAGGGCAGACCGGTTGGGGGTGTTTGAGGGAAGGACTGGAAAGTCGAGTGTAGAGGGAAGAGAGAAGGCGAGGATGGGAAAAATATCCAGCACTATACGTTGGAATAGATGCATAACAGTTACAACACGCTTGTAAATTAAACCACTTTTAACCCCACCCGGGTCTGCCCTGGGGGACTTGGGTGGGGTTAACTACTTTTTATTTCCCAGGGGCACCCTGGTCAGCCCCACAGGGTGGGTTTTTCTCTCTATTCTGGGGCATGTGTCTCTGTCGGCCCTTTGTCCATTCACCTGTATTTGCCTTTTTAAAACTCTCCTTACTGTCTGCACTGCCTGTAGCTCTTGATATTGGATGTGTGTTGCTAAATGGTCTTAACTTTATTTAGGCCCCATGTGTTAGGTTTATTTAATGTATTTGACCGGCTGGTGACATACATTCAATGTTCTGTTTAGTTGTTGTTGTTTTTTCACAAGCAGTGCAGGCACGTCCTGAGAAAGCCTTGTTGCTGTCGGGACGTTAAGCAATGTACAATAAAACACTTTTAACATTAAGAAAAGTTGAGTTAAAAGAGGTTTTAAAACAGTTTTGATAAAAACTTTTGCCCGACACGCTTCTAAAAACAACATTTTCTTAGTTTTAAACCTTGTACCGCGCCATAAACGCCGCGATTGCTTTTCAGTCTTAGCTGTCCTATAGTGTGGAATGTGGGACTTTGTCAACTGGATCCATCTGGTGCACTCCAAATGAGTATTTGTGAGTGGTTCGACGTGCAACTCAGTGCGCGCCTCTGAAATGACCTACTGATTCCACTGATAATGAAAATCTTTCATTCATAAGAGCGCATTGAGCAGCTCTATAAACCAAAAGTGATGACCCCCCCTCCCCCACCTCTCCCCCCGCCCCCCCCCCCCCCCCCCCGCCCCCACCCAAACAATCATAATAATAAAATCAACCAAAGGTATCTTTAGTGAGGTATTTTCACTGTAATGCCAGTTTTGTGTGAGACTGAGAGGCACCCACTTTTTGGGTAGAAACCCATTTTTTCTCCATCCAGTGGCTCTGTTTCTAGAAAATGTCTATTTTATTTTAAGTTGTAGAGCTTAGTTATAAGGTGAGTTCTAAACATTCGCATCAATTCCAGAGCCCTAGAATAAATAGAAATATGGGAACCCATTTTCACATAAAATGGTAGGTAACCCACTCTGAGGGTTTTGTGTCCATGTGTGTGTGTGTGTGTGTGTGTGTGTGTGTGTGTGTGTGTGTGTGTGTGTGTGTGTGTGGTTTTCGCCTGCGCATTGAGTTATTATAAATATGAAAAATCGCCATAAAAATACCATGTATTATTATTTTATGAAAGCAACTTGACATAGTCAGTCTCCTAACAGGTGACTTCAGTGAATGACGACCTCGTTTTTTGCGAAAAGCTCTGTTTTAACTTATATAAATCAATGACAATGCGTGTCGTGCTACGCGGCCATCCATTTCAATGCTCACTTGAATTTCACTTAAAACTCAGTCGGTCGTACTTGACCGAAAACATTGGTTACCTGGAACTTAACATAAGAGCATATACTAGTGTGTTCAGGAGACTGCAAAGGGCTGTCTTAGCATTTTGTCTTTGTCAGGGAGGTTCGGGTCGGGTTGAGGCCACTGGCGCTGGCCATTAGATGCCTTGGCGACGGGCTTCACCCGTCCCGAGTCATTGTCCGTTTTGTAGCTCTGTTATTGTAATTTGTGGAATGAGCGAGTGAGTGAATGCGGTGAGCGGCACCTGAGGTGGCACGACAATTTTTGCTGTGTATGATTTTCTATCACAACACAATAAAGGGTGTGGCATGCAGCCCTTTGGTCCACAATGAAGCTATACAACATTAATGCCAACCTGATCAAAGTCGCAGCAAACCTTTACAACAAGGCCACTAGCGCAGTCTGCTTCAACCGCAAAATAGGAAACTGGTTTAGGACTACAGTCGGAGTAAGACAAGGGTGCTTGCTCTCACCTACTCTTTTCAACATCTTCCTGGAAAGAATCATGACAGACGCTCTAAAAGATCACGAAGGATCTGTCAGTATTGGAGGCAGAACAATCACGAACTTGCAGATGACATTGATGGCCTTGCAGGAACAGAGAAGGAACTAGCTCAGCTGGTGGAAAAGCTGGACAGTACAGCCATTGCGTACGGGATGGAAATCAGTGCAGAGAAGACCAAACTGATGACCAATAACACCAGTGGCATTGGCACTGACATCATGATTGGAAGCCAAAAACTGGAAACCGTTAATAAATTCGAATACTTAGGAGCCATTGTGACAGATGAGGGATCAAAACCAGAAATGCTGTCCAGGATTGCGCAGACAACAACAGCACTGACGAGATTGAAGACCATATGGAAGGACAGAAACATCACACTGTGCTCCAAGATCATACTGATGCGCTCCTTAGTCATCTCAGTGTTTTTGTATGCCTGCGAGTCATGGACCCTCACAGCAGACCTTGAAAGGAGGATGCAAGCCACTGAAATGAGATGTTTTCGAAGGCTGCTTGGCATTTCATACAGAGATCACGTCACAAACGTGGAAGTGGGAAGCAGAATCAGGCAAGCCATTGGGTCATATGAAGACCTATTAGCCATTGTGAAAAAACGCAAACTAAAGTGGTATGGGCATGTCACGCGTTTAGCAGGGCTTGCCAAAACATTCCTGCAAGGCACTGTGCAAGGAGGACGAAGGAGAGGAAGACAGTGGAAAAGTTAGGAGGACAATATCTCAGAGTGGACAGGACTGAAGCTGCGCGATACGTTAAAAATGGCAGAGAACAGAGAAGAATGGAGGGAGCTGGTTGCCAAGTCATCAGTGGTGCCCCAACGGTCGGCAAGACTACGGGATATAGATAGATAGATGGACAATAAAGTCATCTTGAATCTTGAATTGTGATTTATAGCCTAGCCTAGCAGTCTACTACGACCGTGTCAAAGGATCAGAAATAACCCAGTGCTAAACAGACATGCTAGTCATCGTGCATCGTGCTGCCACAAGGCCAGAAAACAGTAAGGCAAAAAGGGATTTATAAAGAAAAAACCACAGAATTTCCTTGTTTAACATTTTCACGACGTGCCGCATCCGGATACGCGGCACAAAGCCGCGTTTCCTGATGCTGCAAGTCTCAAATATGTTACACTAACATTTCCAAAGTGAGCAAAGGGTGCCCGGGCCGACGTTGTCCCGAAGACCTGTTGCCTTCAAAGTCAGTACCTACGCACGTGCCGCAGTGTTCCGAGATTTGCACAGCGGGTTCCCTGAGCGTGTAGATGTAGCGGTAAGGCGCGATGAGACCACTGTCACATTTCACTAAATCCGCATACTCTAGGTAGCAACCGCTGACATTCTGCACAGGGATGGGATTTCCTGCTATATCCACAAAGTCGCCCGCAGACGCTATAACTGCAACAGAAAATGGAGCGGTTATTGTTACTTCGTCTGGTCTAAGACATTCGAAGCCAGTGTCAACAGTAACCCATCTAATCCCAACGCCCTGGAGGATATGTATTGATCCATGATAATTGAATGGTAGTGCCTGATTATCTTGGCGCCAGAAGGCGCCAAGCTAATCTGTCACTACCCTTCAATTGTCATGGGTCAATCCATCTTCCGCAACTGGCACATCGTCGTTGAGTCACTAACGCCTCTAACGCCCCATTTGAGCCTTCTAAAATGTGTTCCCGACTGAGAAGCCTTCCTGACGCGGCCCTCTGTTACGTTTGTGGTTGTGTTATTCTTTTAGGGCATGTGAAAGATCTGATGTTCAGTTGAGTTATTTGGGATAAGAATCACGTACCTTTTTAGTACGATTCATTTTCTTTTGCATGTACAATTGCGATCGATTTGTTGTTGTTGTTGTATACTAGAATGTCATATATTTCGCTACATTGTTGCGAAGTCCGAACTAGATTTTACTGGAATGTTCTCGAAAAGGGGCGATCATTCTAGTGACCTCAAACTGATAATTATGACGTCAAAGTTTTGTAGTACACAATCCCGTCATGTTCGCTACATTTCGCAACATTTACGGAATGCGCCTAGATGTTAGCGGAAGATTGCAGACTGATTTAGAATGTTCTTTTAAATTAATATTAATGAGTTTTGGTTACGTTTTTTTTCTGATTGGTTGAGTTATGTAACTTGCCGGGTTGTTCTGGAAATCTGTAATATGTGGCGGTATAAAAAGAGCGTGTTAGGAAATACGTGCGTGCATTCTATGACTCAGTGTATCACTCTGTAGATGCATTGTAGAGAGACAGTGTACCAAAGTGTCGATGCATTTTTGTATTTATTGTGCCGAGATTGCATCGTGAGAATAAAGTACTGTTGGAACTGTTACTCCAGTGTGGTCTACAACCTTGTGCCACGTGTGACGAGTTGCAACTGAGTGAGGTTTCTTTACAAGTATTCTACGTGAGTGCGTCTGGTGTGATTGCTTCATGATACGAGTACGACTGCGACGTAACACCCTCCATTATGTCAGTCATGAACACCCAGTCGTTCTGTCGTCGGCTGAAGAGTCATCATCGACACCGAGACCGAAATTCTCACACGCTACCCTCCCACCCCCCTCCCTCACCGGCCCCTGTTGTTTGATATTTTGGCGAGTGGAGTGATCCAGTCTTGGCAAACATGCGCCTCCCACCCATCCCACCCCCCCCCCCTCCCTCCCCCGAGGTAACTGATCCGCGCCCGTCTGCTACTGACAAGCGCCAGGAGCATTTTCATCATGGAAGCTGCCGTACTTTACAAGTGGACTCGGATTGGACTGAACACGTGGTATTTTGATGTGCTGCCATTCACGACATGAGTCAGTCAGTCATGATGTCTTTTGCGTCTCTCGTTCTCTTTCCCAGAAGCTACCAACAATCACTGAGCAACGAGCTTTATTTCCGAACGGATGAAGTCAGTAGTAGCATGCCAGTTTCCATACATGTCATTTCGAAACAGACACTAAACAATAACAGTAGATAAGTTTATCCATTCGAGACGTGCCGCATTCGAACACACGGCGGCAAAAAGCAGTGTCTCCGTATGCGGCACATCACGAATGAGTTGATCAAGCTAAATGTATTAGCCAGGGACTCATGAGGACCAATGCCTCTCGCTAAAACATTTTTGGTATCCATCTTTCTTTGAAGGCTGGTGATTTTTTGGCGTTGAATTTTCAATGATTATAAAGAACAATCATGGTGCGTCTACTGGCAGTGAAGGAGTTAAGTGTGTGTGTGTGTGTGTGTGTGTGTGTGTGTGTGTGTGTGTGTGTGTGTGTGTGCGTGTGTGTGCGTGTGTGTGTGTATGTGTGTGTAGTTATCAAATTTCATATTTAAAATATTCATATTATGTACACTAAAAGCGGTAAACTAGGCCTTACCTGTAGTCCCAGCACACATGAGGGAGAAAACAAAGAAGACATGACATATTTTGTTACATCGGCCCATCTTTTAGGATGATTTAATCTTCCAATCAGCACAGCTTCATGTGACTCATTCTATTTCGCTGTATTTGTTGCCAGCTTACACAAACAATAAAATATTCACCTAAAAGTGATGAATCAGGAGTCTGCTTTTCTCTAAGAAACTGAACGTACATGAACAGTATTGAAGACAAGCTTGATCATATATAAATTACAACTGCTATACCGGCAGAAGTGCATGAGAAATAACCGACAAGAAGCTGTTTCTTTCAGAACAGCCTCAGTTCAGATGTGTCATTTTTCAGAATGTGCATTTGACATTTGACTCAGTACCTCATGTCAGTTGCAGATAATATTTGTGATAAACGGTCTGTAAAACAAAACAACCATCTGCAGGAGCCATAGATTTTCATAATCCCCTACGTTCGCCGGGGCTCATGAGAAGCTATGGGTCTTGTACAAAAAAATAGGACCATTTTACATCAGACTGACAGTCACTTAGTTTTCATTGGACGACCCTAAGAAAAGACAATAGCTGACTGTGACCAGACCGTTACACACAGGAGTCACATTGACAAACTATACATATGTGCGTAGGAAGATTTCAGTGGAAGGTATAATGGCAGAACTCTTATGAACTCAACCAATGGTGGGAAGAGATGGGGGTATAGAGGGGGGTGGGGTGAACAAGACATGGCGAGCACGAGCATACGCTCTTTTAATCATTTTTTTTTTCATAACATATGAAAACTGTTTTTCGACAATCAATGATGCTGTACCACTTTCTGGGCTTGCAGGAATTCGTCTAAAGAGCCATTTGATGATTGGGAATGGAGGAGGTATGGCGCAAGCATATTTTCCATAGTATTTAGATGTAGGGCAAAGAGGAGGCACGGCACAATTCGAAACTTGTACGTATGGCCAAAGAGATACTCTGGCCTTCAGTTACCAAGCCTCGCGCTGGGACCATATGGCGTTGAGGCGTGACCCCTGGGTGGTGGATAGGAGGGCCCTCGCGAGAGGGGTGCACCGAAGGAAATAAGGTGCCGTGAACCAACATGGTCTAAGGGAAGGAGACCCCGACAGAAAACCCCTGGTCCTCCTAGTAAGGGGGTTGGGCGTGGGGGCAGCTTCCCCACCCTGCAAAAAAGGAAATAGCTACAAAAACGCCGACGAAAAGACAAACAGTAATTCCTTTCCTGGAGGAGGAAGGTTCTTCTACCAGAAGATTTATGACGTCCTGTGGTGAAAGCCGGAAGTCTTCGGAAACCACAGGACCGAGCCGCCTCTCTCTATCCAGGGACACAACCATGGGCACATGGAATGTCAAGACCAACTCCCAGGGAAAGAGGAAAAGAGGCAGGCCGAGAAACACCTGGCGTCGAGACCTCCAAGCAGACATCAAGAGACTGGGAACCACCTGGAGTAAAATCGAAGGAAAAGCACAGGACAGGAGTCGCTGGAGGTCTCTCGTCGACGGCCTATAGCCGGGGAGGGGTGACAGGCGTAAGTAAAGTAAGTAAGTCAGTTACCAAGCCCAACTCTATGACTGTGAAACCGCCCCCCCCCCCACCCCACCCCCCACTCCGCCTCCACCTAACCTCCACCGGGTTCCTACATGAATGTAATACGTCGACAACCAACAATTCAAACTGAGCAGACAGTAGGTCAGGTACTCTCCTATCTGGACCTTTGGCTGATCCGAGCTGACTGATAGTTGTTATCTGTAGTCTCCGTGATAAACACTGACGTGCGTGTAACTGGGGCCGGCCAAAACACTACAAGAGAGATCAGTGTACATGGGTGCAATGCTGACTGGCAAATGACTCTCGGACCGACGTCGGTCGCAGTGGGACCGCGCACAGTCGTGCGCGGACTCACTGCGGCCGACGTCGGCCTGAAGGTCCTTTGCTTACCGGGGTGTCTGTCAGTGATTTCAAGATAATGCGAGACAGTGAGTGACAAACACTGACAAGCAAACAAACAAATAAACAAACAAACAATGAATGAATCAGTCTGTCAGTCAGTAAGTTAATCAATCAGTGTGTCAATAAACCAATCCGTCAGTCAATCAATCAATACGGGGTTTGACGTCCACGGTACCGGAGTAATAATGCGGAACGGCCCTAATGGGCGGGTTATGGGGGACACTGAGGGCCATCTATTGCCCGGCTATGGAGTACGACCTGAACAGTGATCAATGCAAGCGCACTGGAACTGTGCCATTTTGATTTTTCAACGGGCATGCAACTGAACACGCCCGATTTTTCCTGGAATACACACACACATTTTGGGTTGACTTCCGAAAAATCTCGTGATACTTGTCAGTAGCACACGGGTGTGCATTCAAATGTCTTCTTCTTCTGATTCCCTGCCACAGTCAACCAATTGACCATTATTGATGGGTTGCTGCTGGTGCTCAGTTGGGAAACTGGGGAGGGGTCAAAGGTTGGTGTGTGTGTGTGTGGGGGAGAGAGACAGAGAGAGGCGTTGGAAGCCAGCTGTTCTTTCGGTGCCTCCGTCTAGGCCATCCTGGCTACCGTAGCGTTCTCCGGGGTTTAAACCCCGACCAGTATAGCCCTAGCCATCGTCAGCCCTACTTTTGCAGGCGGCAGGCCAAGAATGGGGTCAACGGTTGAGGCTTGAAAATCGGAATGAAGGCATCAAGCGAAGAAGCCTGTATTGTGTTCCAGTCTCTAATGGTCCTGAGGAAGAAGGATTCGTTCCTGCAGGCTGTCCGGCATGGGATCCTCTGGAACTGTTGTGTGTGACCGCGTCGGGCTCGCAGGTTGCTTGCAATGGACGAAAGATTGGCCATTCTTGATCCTGTATAACATAGCTAAACGAGCCCTACTTCTGCGCTCTTGCAGAGTCTGCCATTTCAGGTGCTGCAGCATCTGCCCCAACCTGGATGTGTCTGTTCAGGACAAAGTAGGCTGCTGTTCTCTGGACTGACTCGATCCTGGCAATTTCCTTGTGCTGATGTTGGTCCCACACACAGCTCGCATACTCCAGGGTGGGCCGGACCAGCGACTTGTAGGCAAGCTCCTTGACTGCGATTGAGCCGATCTGCAGGTTTCTCCGCAGAAACCCCAGCATCTGGTTTGCCTTGCTGCATGTCTGGTTGATGTGGGTGTCCCAGCTGGCGTTCTTTTGGATGGTCAGGTCCAAGTACTTTCTGGAGCTTACCTCGTCAAGGGTGTGTCCGTGTAGGGAGTACTGATGACTACTGTTCACTCTGCTACTTGATACTGGTAGAGTGACACATTACTGCGGGTGAAACTGCATGTCCCATTCGCTCTTCCATGCGCACAGGCCATTTAGATCCTCATGCAGCGTATCATGGACGGACTGTGGGCCAATGGCGCGGTATACCGCGGTGTCATCTGCAAACAGGCGAGTTCTTGAGTTGACTCTTTCTGGCATGTCGTTTATGTACAACAGGAACAGGCAGGGGTCTACGACGGATCCTTGGGGGTACTCCAGAACGCACATCGATGAGGGCGGACCTAGCACCCTGAACTACCACCGCGGAGGACGTTGGCAATCCATCTGTTGGTGTTGTCTCTGATGCCGTAGTAGTCCAGGTTATAGAGCAAAAGACTATGGTTCACCCTATCGAACGCCTTAGCAAAGTCCATTACAATGACGTCTGTCTGCAGGCCCTGCTCAAGGTTCGTTGTAATTTCTTCTGCGTATTCCAGCAGCTGCGTCTCGCATGATCGCTTTGCTCGGAAGGGATGCTGGTATAGGTTTAGGATATTGTTGGTCTTGAGGTGGTCTATGATACCGCTGACGATGGATGATATGCTCTACTGAGCAGCTTGCACGGGATCAGTACTTGTGAGCGACACGGGCCTATAGTTAGCTGGGTAGTAGCTCTCACCTTTCTTAAAGATAGGGGAGACAAGCACATCCTTCCAGTCTGATGGGACGTCGCCTGTTTGGAGGAAGAGTTGGAAGATCTTGGTGAGCAGAGGAGCAAGTTCTGCAGACAGTTCTTTTAATATGCGAGGGGAGATGCAATCTGGACCGGCAGCCTTTGCTGGATTCAGACCCTGCAGGAGCTTCTCTACGCCTTTCACGTTGATTGCGATCTCTGTAGTCGTTTCTGTCGCTTTGCAGTCTGCAATTAGGCTCTATTTCTCCCGGGCTGTATGCTGTGCCATCACTGAATGACCCGTTGACCATCATTTCTGCCTTGACCAGGGGATCTGTTACATTGAAGTTTCCCTTTGTCCTTGAGGGGTGGTATTCCAATGGCAACTGCTCTCTGGTGTTTCATGTAGGGCCATAATCTCTTCATTGACGGTGTCCTGTCTGTTTCCTCTCTGGTCTGGGTAAACAGTTCGCCGACGTAGCTCCAGTAGGCTATTCTCAGTTGTTTTTGTACTTCCCTCCGCGGCATTTTCTTCATTTCTACCTTCATTATTTTGTTGCACGCCTCTTCAAGTTATTTCAGCATACAATCTATTCTTCTTCCTCAGCAGGTTTCTTATGTTGCCTGTAATCCAAGGATACGAGTCCTCACGTTCTTGCTGGGTGATTTGTGAGGTATGTTTCTTTGGCGGACCCGTCAAGGACGGCCGTCAGTCCGTGAGTCTTGTCAGCGGGTTGTCCATAGCCCGTTTTCCGGTTGTATCTGATTCGTCTCGTCACTGAAATGTCTTCTGCATTTCCAGCATGTCAGCCTTCCTCTTTTCCCAATTGGCTTTTCCGTAAAGTGGTATCTTCGTAGGGGCATGACTTATTGCTACTCAGGATCGTGATCTTAGTGACTCCTACTTACCGTGAATACTGGCACATCAGTGATCGGCCGAGACGTCAGGAATAATCTCAACACGTGGAATGAGATTGGGGGTGTTTGTCAAGACGAGGTCCAAGGTGTTACCTAACCTTGTTGGGGACCGTACTACCTGCTCCAGCCCAGTATCGTATGTGAGGTTGATGAAATTCATTGGTGTTGAGTAGAGTCTCAGTCTCATTACGGTTAACGGTTTGAAAATCTGAAGAAGGGAGTTATTTCGACAACGTTCACTACTGAAATTTTACCCATTGATGACTTAAATTCTTTACGTAAGTCTGATCCTCAGTTATTTTATTTATTTAAAAAAAAATCAAAATTCTATTCAAACCATCTGGTGTGTTCAGTTTTGTGCATCAGGGGTAGGTTACTCCTGTTCACCCTCGCTCTGCAAGGGACATAACTCGCACTTGGACTGCGCGTTTCCGAGTGCGTGCTCGCAACACGAATCATGTCGTCTGCTGCAGTTGTCGGCACGTGGGCGTTCTCAAGAGGTCCGGTAAAAACGGCTGGCGCTCATGTGGACTCCGGGGAGCCTTGCATCAACTGCGTGGAGAAATCGCTTAATGGTGGGTGACACTTCCGGAGACACTTGTCGCTTAGCTTTCACAAGCAGTGCCCTATTCTTCCTTGATTTCTCTGACTCAACCTCCACTAAACCCCACCCCCGCCACTGTGTTGTAAGCATACACAGTATGTTGCATATGCAGCGGATTGTAGACCTTTTGTTGTTGGGTTTTTTGCCTTCCTGTTTTCTCCATCATTTATAATGATTCAATGTTTGGTTTGGTTTGCGACTGCAGGTTTGTGTGTTTGTGTGTGTGTGTGTGTGTGTGTGTGTGTGTGTGTGTGATTTATTATCCGGTTTCACCTATTTTCACTCACCACTATAAGAAGTGCTGGCTGTCGATCTTCTTCATCAGGGTTAGACACAGATGTGAGTGGGCCAAGGGAATGACTGCAAAACTTCAGCTTAGGAAGCTACTTAACCCATTCGACCCCAAGGTTTTACTTATCAACTATTTATCAGGTAAAGGAAATGGATCGACCATGATAATTCAAGGGTAGTGACAGATTAGCTTGGTGCCATCAAGTACCAAGCTAATCCGGCACCACCCATGAATCGTCGTGGTCGATCCATCTAGCTGCTGTAGTGTGTCAGTGTTTGTCGGCCCCAACACAGCTACGGTATGTGCACAGTTTTGACCTAACAACCTACTGAATATACTTTCCTTGGGCTGATGTCATCCATCTTTTGCTTTCATAGGATCTTTTGCTTACAGAGAGTTTTGCTACATGTATTTGATAGCAAAAATTTGATTGTTCTTTTAGGGGCTGAACAAGATGAGAGTTTTGGTGATTACTTTGTGGGACGCGGCGGAAAACGCAATGCAAAAGGGGAACTAGAGCTTGATGCTGCCATCATGAGAGGTCGTGACCTTGCATTTGGAGCCATCACAGCACTGCGAGGGTCAGAAATTCAATATCTTTTTTTTTCTTAATTAGAGTGAGTGCTGTTATACAGGTCTGCTTCAGGGTGGTACTAAGGAACCATAACATCGGATGTTATTTGCGACCATATTATTGTAGTGCAGAATGTACATAGACTTGTGAAGAAAAACCAATGGATAAGCCATTAACAGGCCAGTTAAATTATACATCGGTCTGTGGACATTCTGCTCGCTGAGCACTTGGTTGGGAGCCAGAGATCTGTGCATGTTGTATCTGATACTGACTGTGTACCAGTTGCTCCAATAGGTATTGGAGGCAGAACAATCACGAACTTGCGCTTTGCGGTCGACATTGATGGCCTTGCAGGAACAGAGAAGGAGCTAGCTCAGCTGGTGGAAAAGCTGGACAGTACAGCCATTGCCTATGGGATGGAAATCAGTGCAGAGAAGACCAAACTGATGACAAATAACACCAGTGGCATTGGCACTGACATCATGATTGGAAGGCAAAAACTGGAAACAGTTAATAAATTCAAATACTTAGGAGCCATTGTGACAGTTGAGGGATCAAAACCAGAAATACTGTCCAGGATTGCACAGACAACAATGGCACTGACAAGACTGAAGACCATATGGAAGGACAGAAACATCACGCTCTGCTCCAAGATCAGACTGATGCGCTCCCTAGTCATCTCAGTGTTCTTATATGCCTGTGAGTCATGGACCCTCACAGCAGACCTTGAAAGGAGGATACAAGCCACTAAAATAAGATGTTTTTGAAGGCGGCTTGGCATTTCATACAGAGATCACATCACGAACGAGGAAGTGGGAAGCAGAATCAGGCAAGCCATCGGGCTATTAGCCATTATGAAAAAATGCAAACTGAAGTGGTATGGGCATGTCACGCGTTCAGCAGGGCTTGCCAAAACAATCCTGCAAGGCACTGTGCAAGGAGGACGAAGGAGAGGAAGACAGAGGAAAAGATGGAAGGACAATATCTCCGAGTGGACAGGACTGAGGCTGGACGATACGCTAAGAATGGCAGAGAACAGAGAGAAATGGAGGGAGCTGGTTGCCAAGTCATCAGTGGTGCCCCAACGGTCGGCAAGACTGCGGGATATAGATAGATAGATAGATAGATAGATAGATAGATAGATAGATAGATGTACCAGTTGCAGGAGATGGATCAACCATGATAATTCAAGGATTGTGCCAGATTAGCTTGGCACCTGATGGGTGGTCAACCCATCTCCTGCTGTAGTGCTTCGGCTAAGTGAGTTAACTCATATAAATCTGTTGAAAAAATGCATGATCAAAACAAATTAAAAAGTACTTTACGAGTCCTACTGTCCTAGCTGAACTTGTTTGGTGCCTGTATGCCAGCAACACATTACTTTTTCTGGTTGATTGTGATGATATCATAAACTTTTACAAATTTAATTGTAATTGTGCAGGGTGCCCAAAGCAGTGTCTGTTGCCAGACTAGTGATGGAGAAAAGTCGACACAGCATGCTAACAGGTCAGGGTGCACAGGACTTCGCTTTACAGAATGGCTTAACATTGGACAGAGTGGGTAAATCTCCATACAGGTCAGCCTGTGAATAACATGGTATCTGAGAGCCATAAGTGTGTTGTAGTGATCTTTCAATAAATATTCCACGGGAACAAAATCTCTTATGTCCAAAGTTTATTGCTGAGATATTAGAGTAATTCACATTTTTTTTAAAAAGTGTAAATTGGCATCTTTGAAAATGATTGTGTTGTTATGTCTTTTTTCCAGCTTTTATATAAGCAGATTTGTCTGTATACATACTGTGGTGCTGACTTAACTAGTTAACCCTCAACCCCATGGCTGCATTTCCAAACTTTTGGAGGCATTGTCTAACAACCATGTACCAGTTGTAGAAGATGGATTGATCATGATAATTAATCTCCAGCTGCTGGGGCTAAATGGGTTAATGGAGATAACCATCCATGTGGAACTCTTGGAGATCTGTCTGCACCAAAGTTGAATCCTCGGTACGCGGTGTTCCCCACCCGGGTCTGCCCTGGGGGACTTGGGTGGGGTTAACTACTTTTTAGTTCCCAGGGTCACCCTGGTCAGCCCCACAGGGTGGGTTTTTCCCTCTATTCTGGGGCATGTGTTTCTGTCTACCCTTAGTCCATTCACCTGTATTTGTCTTTTTAAAACTCTCCCAACTGTCTGCACTGCCTGTAGCTCTTGATATTGGATGTGTGTTGCTAAATGGTCTTAGCTTTATTTAGGCCCGATGGCATAGGTTTATTTAACGTATTGGACTAGCTGGCGACATACATTCGATATTCTGTTTATTTATTTATTTATTTTTTTCACAAGCAGTGCAGGCACGTCCTGAGAAAGCCTTCTTCCTGTCGGGACGTAAAGCAATGTACAATCAATCAATCAATCGGTACGCAGTGTACTGGCACTGATAATGCAGAGGATAACCTGTAATGTGCAGTTTTAAACCCGCAGCCGCAATTCCTAAATTTTGGAGGTGTCACCTAATTACTATGTACCAGTTGCAGGAGATCGATTGACCATGGTAATTTAAAGGTAGTGCCATATAAGCTTGGTGCCATCAGGGGCCAAAAGCTAATCGGACAATACCCTTGAATTATCATGGCCAATCAATCTCCTGCTGTAGTGCGTTAAGGCTGAATGGGTTAGACATGTACATGTATTTTAAATGTGCTGTTGTCAATGAATATGGAATTGCAGACCAGTGAATTAACCCCTTGACTGCAAATGACGATACCATTTATGCATCTTTTCTGCCAAAAGGTATTGTCAGTTAGCAGTCCATTGGTACAATCTACCAGGTTATAAGGATGTTTTTGGCTCACGTGCGAAGCAAAGTGAGTCTGTGTTTTGGGCCAATGGTCATCTGTCCACCGTTTTCCGCGATAAACATCAAACTTCAAACTGAGTCTTAAAACTTGTCCCAAGAACACTTTGTGGCAAGACCTTTCTAAACATACCAATTTGAGTGACCTCTCACAAAGGTCAAGGTCACAGGGATCAGTAAATAGGTAAAAAATAGCTATATTTTGACATAATTTATTTTTTCTCAAATACTATTCACAACTTCAAACCCAAACTTGGTACAAAGATACCTGATTGTAAGACCTTTCTATGCATACTAATTTGGTTGATCCCTCAGAAAGGTCAAGGGTCACAAGAACTCAGTAAATATGTCTAAAACAGCCATATTTTGACAAAATGAATTTTTTTTTCTAAAATGTATTTTTTTGAAAAATACTTGATGGCATTACTATATGGAATACACTCTATAGCCTAACGATTTCAGCCCAAAGTTGTGTCCCCTACACAACTGGGGGGGAGACACCGGGGATCCATGTATAGGAGCCCTGGGTGGCCTCACCTTACCACCCTATCCCGGCATGCGTAGGGCGAAAGGTCCCCAGTTTCACACTTAGCGAAGGAGGCAAGCGGGGCAGGTGGGAGGGCCATGCGAGTAATGCCATCGGTAAGTATTTTTCCCCAAAATACATTTTAGAAAAAAAAATTCATTTGTTTTTTCAAAATACATTACCGATGGCATTACTATATGGAAGAATAGCGAAGAGGAAGAGGGTGCTGACACCCAACCCCCTGTACCTAACACACTCCGCCGACACACAAGGAGCACTCCCGACGATTTCAGTTAAGAAGTGCCTGTGGCGCGCGGAAGGAATGCTGGGCCGCGGAGATGTCGCCCACCATGGCCAAGGCATCACGCTGGCCGGATAGGTCGTGGAGGTAGAAGCGGGCGAAGGTGGTCTGCCCGCCCACCTACCGCCGTCCCAAAGTCTTTAACCGAGCAGTTGCGGTCAAAGGCCGCGCTGGGGGCTACTGCTCGTACTTCATGCGCCCGGATCTGTAACTGTCTAGCCCCGTCCGGGCAGAGGCCTTGGTAGGCCAACGAGTCACCCACCGCAGCCAGGACGAACTGTCTGGGCAGAGATACCCAGCCTGCCTGGTGAAAGTGGTAGGAAGAGGCGGGCGCGCCCTAGACGGTGTGGCTTCGAGCGACGCAGGTAATTCTGCAGTGCCTGGACTGGGTCCTGTTGACACGACCCGTGGGGTCGGTCGTCCCTCTGAGTGGAAGTACGGTCAGCATGAGAGGTGCAACCAAGGGAGGCTGGCTCTTGGCCAAAAGGATGGGTCGGTGAGAAGCTGCGCTGAGCCATCGGCTCGAAGGGCAAACACTCGGGGCGTACTGAGAGCGCATGAAGCTTGCTTACGCGGACGTCGTGGCTAGCACCAGGAGGAACATGTTTACCAGGTCAGTTTGGCGAACCAAGCCCAGGGCAGGGGTTCGAAGCGGTCCGAATTTAGCCACGTTAGTACCCAGGTGAGATACCACCGAGGTATGAGAGAACGGGAGACAGGACGTCGGAGTCCAAATGAACCAAAGGTCCGAAGGTTTTTGCAAGGGCCGGACCCGGTAGGCCCAGGTGGTGGTAAGTGTCTTTGATCATGGCGCGGAGACCCTAGACGGCCTTGGTCGTCGAAGAGCCATAGGAGGAATCTGCCAGTTGGGGGGGAGCTGCTGGGGGAGCGCACCACGACTGGAAGACCCTCCACTTGCCTTCTTACACATTCCTGGTAGACAGTCTGCGGGCTGCTGCAATCGCCGCCACTGCTGCATCCGGGAACCTCTAGTGGCGAGGGCTTACCGGACAAGCTCCAAGCTTGAGTATCATGGGCGAGATGGGGAGCTCTAAGGGCGGGTCCGTCACTAGAGCGAGCAGATCCGTGGTCCAGCTCTTGGTCCAATTGAAGAGGGCCACCAGGAAGAGAACCGCGGAGCATCCCAGAAGTTTCCGCAGGAACTTTGGCACCAGCACAGACGGGGGGTAGGCATACGAGATCAGTCCATCCCAAGGAGGGTTCTGGACTAGGACAACAGCGAGAGCTGGTAGTTCCAACTGATGGCAAACAGGTCGACTAGCGGCGTCTCCCATCGCGAACAGATCAGGCGAAAGATGTCTGGGCGCAGGGACCACTCGGTGTGGAGAAGCTGTCCGCTGGGGACAGGGTGTCTGCGACCACGTTCAGGTGGCCCGGGAAGAGGCGGGCTCGAAGAGCAATGCCCCGGTCCCTGCACCAAGGTAGGAGATGGAAAAGGAGGAAGCACAGGGAGGGCGAGTGAGTGCCCCCCTGGTTCTGTATATAGGGCTCCACTGTCGAGTTGTCCGAAGGAACGAGGACCCCCTGGCTGGTCAGCGTCTCTCGCCAGGTGGTGAGGGCCATCCAAACCATCTGCAACTCCAGCCAGGTGAAGTGTCTGTCTGCGAAGTCCCGAGGCCACAGGCCCGAGGCGGAGACAAGGTCCGGTAACAGGAGTGCGCCCCAGCCGGACTGGCTCCCATCGGTGCAACGTGACCACCGGGGCAGAGGGGAGTGCAGGGGCACGCCCAACGCTCACCACGCGAGATCCGCCCACCTCCGGAGGTGGGGGCGGGACAGCGGGGTAACCGGAACCGGATCCGAAGGGGCGCCAGTGGAGGGGCGCCAGTGTAGGGCGAGGCGTAGCTGCAGCGGGCGAGCAAGAGCCGGCCGAAGGGTAGCGAGTCCACTGCCGCGCTGAGCAGTCCCAGGAGCTGAAGCCACACCCTGGCCGTGAAGGAGACCCCTTACTCCATCCGCCGAGCGAGGTCGGCGATAACTGCCGCCGCACCAAGGGCAGACGGACCAGGAAGAAGATGGTCAGGAATCCATCCCTAAGTGCAGAACGGCACGAAGGGGTGAGATCCGACTTGCCCGGGTTGACTAAGAACCCAAGGCGGAGAAAAAGAGAACGCCGGGCGTCTTTGTCCTCTTCGAGAGTCGCAGCAACTAGGTTGCACAGCAGCAAGTCGTCCAGGTAGTTTGAGGATGGACTCAGCGATCGCTGGTGGAAGCTGGCCAACACCGCGTCGAAGAGCCACGTGAAGACCCAAGGACTGATGTTGAGGCCGAAGGGGAGGGCTCGGAAATGGTAGACGATCCCGCCACAGACAAAACGTAGGTACTGGTTGATGGCTGCCGAATCGGCACGTGAAGAATGCATCTGAAAGCTCGAGGCTGATAGCGAAGACCATCGGCCGGACGGCTGCGCGGAGAGTCCTGGCTGTCTCCAACTGAAAGTGAGGCACAGAAAAGAACTAGTTGAGCGCAGACAGGTTGATGACTGGGCGCCACTTGTCCCCTGGCTTGGGGAAGACAGAGAGGCGGCTGTAGAACGCCGGCGAGTCGTGTCGGGAGACTACTTCTGTCGCTGCATTGTTGAGCAAGGCCTTCACCTCTCCGTGCAGAGCGTCTGCCTTGAGCCGGTCGTGTGGAGCCTGGGTCCACAAGGGGGACCGGCGTAAAGGCAGGGGGGAACTGGGATGACAGCTGCAGGCCTGAGGAAACAGCCGAGATGCTCCAAGGGTCGTCAGGGAACAGTGATCTCCAGTGGTCACCGAAGAGGGCCAGCGGATCGCAGGGGGCGACCCACGGCCGTGCAGGAAGCGCGAAGGTGAGACAAATAGCAGCTAAAGGCAGGCCGAGGCCACCAACTTAGAAGCTTCCGTCACCAACTGCCAGTGTCCCCGAACTGCTTAGAACCTTTGAGCGGGGCCTGGCGGAACTGAGTCTTCACAGTCTTGGGGAGATCCGAGCAGTCGCAGGAGAGAGCCCCGACGCCAGGGTTCACAATTGGCGGCCGCCACCATGGCTTAGTAGAAGAGTGGGAGGCAGCCCAGTTAGCAGAGCAGCACAGCTTGTGTAGCCAACTCCAAGAAGCCAGAACAAGCTAGCGAATTCCGCACTAAAGACGCGATCCTGTCTAGTGGGCGAGACCAAGCATTCTGGAAAACCCTGCGTCCACCCGCCTGGTTGCTGGCTGACGAGTCCACCAAGGGAAGAGGGACGGCGAAGGCCTGGGAGTATCCCGCGTACCAGTCCTGGCGGAAGCTCATATTGACACCCGCTGGCCAACGCGAGTCGGTGACAAATCCGTAGTTGCCAAAGCTGTCCTGATGGAGCTGCGCCGAGAAGGCGTCCGCGAGGTCCCGGAATCCAGCCGGTTGCAGGAGCGACTTGCGATGCTTAGTAGGCCTCCTGGCATCAACCATGGCGGACGCTTGCCTCTTCACTGAGGGTGAAGGCGGGCATAATTGTGGCGGGAGGTAGGAAGAGATAAGATGGGAGGCCTCTACAAGAGCACTGAAGGTCTGAGAGCCGAGCGAAGGGCCATCATGTCTGGAAGCGGAAAGTGACAAAACAGCTGAGCGAGGGGCGGGGTAGCCAGTGGGAGAGTCCCGAAGGAAGATCGCCGAAGCGGAATCCCCAGGGTGTAAGCTGAGAATGTCCTGATCAAGTCCAAAGATCGCCTGTCAGGCGGAGTCACAAGGAGGGGCGACGGGCTACGAGAGCGCTGGTCCGCCGAAGGTGACGGGCCGCAGCGCGAACGCGTAACAGGCGGAGCCGCCCACGAAGCCTGTCCAGAAGGGCATTGCGGGGAGCAAGAGACCGCAGTCGAGTGATGGCCGGAGGCCAAGCCTGGCTCTGGATGCCCCCCCACTCGCCACCAGGCAGGGGAAGGGGGGCTGCCCGTGTCGACTACGACGCAAGGTCGGCAAGGGGAATGCGGGTACCATGAAGCGCGCTCCGTATGAACGAACGGAGGCGGAAGGGGAACCCTGGCTCCCTGAGCCCGCTCGGGAGAACGCGAGCAGGGGGGGAGCTTAGCATCAAAATGGTGGAATAGATCTTGAGAGTTCGAATCTAAGTCACTCCGGGCCCACCTGGAAAAATCGGGGGGGGGGGGGGGGGGGGGGGGCGTTAAAGTGGCTCGCCAAGCCCGCTCAGAAACATCGAAGCGGGGCGGGAGTAAACATGGGCTTGCTGGCCTGTCTCAGAACTCTCGGATTGAGGAGAGAGTGTATTTAAGTCTCCGGGTCCGCCTGGAAAAATCGGGGGGGGGGGGGGGGGGGGTGGGGACAGAGTGGCTCGCCAAGCCTGCTCAGAAACAACGAAGCGGGGCGGGAGTGAACATGGGCTCGCTGGCCCGTCTCAGAACTCTCGGATCGAGGAGAGAGCGTATTTAAGTCTCGCCGGGCCCGCCTGGAGAAATCGGGGGGGGGGGGGGGGGGGGGGGGGGGGGGGGCGTTAAAGTGGTTCGCCAAGCCCGCTCAGAAACAACGAAGCGGGGCGGGAGTAAACATGGGCTCGCTGGCCCGTCTCAGAACTCTCGGATTGAGGAGAGAGCGTATTTAAGTCTTGCCAGGCCTACCTGGAAAATACGGGGTGGGGGGGGGGGGGGGGGGGGGGACTACGTGTGGCTCGCCGGGCCCGCTCGGACGATACGGAGCGGGGGCGGCCCAAATAATGGTCTCGGGTCACACTCGGTCGAAACGAAGCGTGAGGGAGAGCCTCTCGTTATCATACCTCTCATTTTGCTTCTCAGAACTCTCGATCATTGAGAGAGCGTACTAAGGTCTCGCCGGGGCCCGCCTGGTTGTTACGGGGTGGGGGGGACGTACGTGTGGCTCGCCGGCCCGCTCGGACGATTCAGAGCGGGGGGCGGCCCAATTATTGGTCTCGGGTCACACTCAGTGTTATCTTATGACCTCTTACTCAACTTCTCTTTGCACTATGCTTGAGCAAATCTTGTCGGGCCCACTCGGAACACTCAGAGCAGGAGGGGGGGGGGGGTGGGGTGGGCGTGAACGTAGGCTCGACTCGCTGGGCCTCTTCAGACAGTTCGGAGGGGGGGGGGGGGGGGGGTGGGGAGTAATACCAAGGCGCTCAGGCCACGCTCGGAAGAGACGGAGCATGGGGGGTGTGACTCTGACACTCGCCTGCCCTGCTCGGAAGCCTCAGAGCGGGGAGGGAGCATCTGCGTGGTTACTGTACATGAAAAAGACTTACCTGTGGGCCGGACTGCCCGAACGACGGAACGAAGGGGTACCCTACGAGGTGATGGAGCGACGACCTCCTTCGGGGCAGCCTGCTGGGGCCGGGATGGAAGGTCGCGGCGATAGAAGTCCCAAAGATGTGACCACCGGTCCTCTCTCCAATCGACACACACGACACTAGTCCTGTCCGAAGAGCAGCCCGAGCATGGGAGGCAGGCGCCGAGCGCGTCCAAGGGCCACCGGAATTCCCCACAAAGATGGCAAGTTCTCTACTGCGAGGAAGCCAAAAAGTCCGCCAACACAGTCCGTCGGGAAAGCTCACTGAAGAGCCTAGACCTCACTCCCCAAGGCAGAATGCAAACGAAGAAGTGTCCCATAAGTCACCAGACAGGCACGAAGCCTGAGTTCAAAGGACAGAGGTCATGGAAAGTCAAAGCCCAGACCGAGGCCGTTCGGAAAATATCACACTTCCGAGTCCACTGAATTCATATCACTCACAGTCCTTGAACACGAATAAAGTTCGGAGCAAGTCTCAAAGACTAACGAGTCAAAAGCCAAGGAGAAAGTTCACAGTAGAATCGATAGCACAAGTCTGAAACCAGTCGTAAACAGAGGAAGGCTAAACGCTCAACCATCCCTGGTCGAGCTAAGAGTGAAACTGGGGACCTTTCGCCCCACGCATGCCGGGATAGGGTGGTAAGGGGAGGCCACCCGGGGCTCCTATACATGGATCCCCGGTGTCTCCTCCCCAGTTGTGTAGGAGACCCAACTTTGGGCTGAAATCGTTAGGCTATGAGTGTATTCCATATAGTAATGCCATTGGTAATGTATTTTGAAAAAACAAAGATGCTTTTTTCTCAAATACTATTCACGGCTTCAAACCCAAACGTGCTACAGAGATACCTGATGGGAAAACCTTTCTAAACATACTAGTTTGGTTGATCCCTTGGAAAGGTCAAGAGTCACAAGAGCTCAAAAAATAGGTCCAAAATAGCCATATTTTGACCAAAAAAATGTTTCTTCTCAAATACTATTCACAACTTCAAAACCAAATTTTGTACAGATATACCTGATGGTAAGACATATCAATGCATACTAATTTGGATGACCTCTCCGAAAGGTCAAGGGTCACAAGAGGCTGACAAATGTGTGTAAAATGCAATTTTTTAAAATAAAAGTGTATGTATTATCAACATTTTTGAAAATTTTTCAAATTTGGCACGAAGATAGCTGTTGATAAGACCTTCCTATGCATACTAATTTAGTGGACTCATCGCAAAGGTCAAGGTTCACGGGGGTTGACAGATGTGTGAAAAATGCTTACATTTTGAGAAAGCATGGATTTGGCTGGTGCAGAAGCCAGCCCTTTACTTATTGTCACATAGGTTACACATATGTAAATAGGTCATACACGTAAGCCGTAATGGCTTTGTCTTTCTTGTTATAATGTGAAATGTGCATGGCATGTGAGCTACCATCCAGCTTTTAAACTTTGTGGCTTACGGTAGCATTTTTTGCCTTGATGAATCCTGCAGGAATCATAGCGTCAAAAACCACTACTGACAGGAAAAGGGTTAGCAATGGGTCTTCGGCAGACAGTGTTGGACCAGAAGGGTGGTGGTTGAATGGGGATTCACATGGACACAGCAGAGGAATATATGTAGATTGGGTCATAGACTGCAAGACTTGTTGCATGATGTATCCCATTTTACAATTCTATACTTGAGCTACTCTTGTTTTGGTTCTATTACAGAAGTTAACACAGACTTTGAGCCAAGAAGTCGCCCCATCGGACAGTCAGACTCAGCAACATCAGCATGATACACTGGGTCTCATTGTGCTTGACAAACAAGGCAATATAAGTGCAGGTAATTGCAAAATCCAGACCAAAAAGGTGACTGCCAAGCCAGTGAAGTACAGAGAATAACCCAATGGAAAAAAACACTTAGAAAGGATAATTTCAACACAAATTATTATTATTTGGGGAAAACAGCTTTTTCAAAACAAACAATTTGTGCTCACAAACCAGACAGGTGAGGCTAGCGCTGGTAGAAGAGTACCCATACCAAGGGGAATTAATCAGCAATGGACATATACAGATCCCCTGCCCCTTCCTATCAGGCACCCAATCGCCAGCCCACAGAAAAATACGCAGGTAAAGAACAAGACTATCATATACAGGGATATATATGATAGTCTTGTTCTTTATCTGCGTATTTTTCTGTGGGCTGGCAATTAGGTGCCTGATAGGAGGGGGCAGGGGATCTAATTGTGTGTATGTCCAGCGCTGAGTAATTCCCTTTGGTATGTGTAGTAAACAATTTGTGGCTTACCTTGTAAGTGTGAAGAAGCAAAGTGGCAAATGAAGGATCAGTGACGTGAAACAAAAGATAGATGTTCTTCAGGTAATTACAACACTCACTGAGTATCAGTTCAGTGTCGGTCCCTTTGGCGTTTTGATTCTATCTGCAAGAGACATAGATTCTCCTGCAGCCACAGGGGCTCATAAGAATCTATACCTCTTTCTTGCAGGTGTCAAATCATTGAGACCCAGATGAAAAAGGTGACTGCCAAGCATGTAAAATGAGAGAATAATGCCAGGAAGAAAGAAACGCGCTTAAAAAAGACAGTTACAACACCATTGTGTTGTAACTGTCAATTCTAAGCATTCTTCTTTCTTCGTTCAGTTGTCCTCATCAGATCAATGTCTGAGCGCTAGATTGATAGATGTAGAAGTTTAATGGGGGGGGGGGGGGGGGGGGGGGGGGGCGGGGGGGGGGGAGTGGTTAGTTCAAAAAGCAGTGTGTTGAAATTCATTTGCTTGACGGTGCACCAATAAATAGTTGTACCCCTCCTCCCACCACCACCCTTTGACAGTTATCTAGTCTGTACCCTTGTTAGCATCCATAGACCAGACCACACATTTATTGTCAAACTCTGTACTGACTCTTCTCTGTCCTTCCATGGCATTTATCTTCACATTGAAGTACAGATGATGCATCTTTATTCATTTTCTGTTAAATGTAGTTGATGTAAACTACTGTTCTACTGCTATTGTTAAGCTTTGCTCATGTCAGTGCTATTTGGAACAAAAAGTTCTTCTAGATATTTTTTCTTCAAGTTACAAGTCATAATTTGATAATGTAACAGCATGATCACATTCTTCATCAGCTTGATTGTGTTCATCTTATCTCTCACACTGTGTATGTGTACGGGTGGTACATGCATTTAACTGATAATGAACAAGAAGTAGGACAAATGGTTTATCTTCTTCCTCATTCCCTGTTGATTATTGTGGCCAGAGAAAGATCACAATGTGCACAACTGTCATTGCCATTACAACATGTATATAGCTTAACCCTTTTAGCCCCAAGGTCCCATTTCTCGAATTTTGGAGGTGCTGTCTAATGACTATGCACCAGTTGCAGGAGATGGCTTGACCTTGATAATTCAAGGGTAGTGCCAGATTAGCCTGGTGCCTGAAGGCGCCAAGCTAATCTGGCACTACCCTTGAATTATCATGGTCACGCCATCGCTGTAGGGATTTGGGGCTAGGATGATTAACCTTCTTTTGTGTGAAGTCGCTTGTACTGTTTACAGCCTAAAACAGTACTGGTGGCTGTGTGCACAAGCGGATTAAGCCTTCAACTGTTGGTAGCGCTTTTAGTCAAGGTGATTCATGCAGGAATCACTTTGGCCAAAAGCGCTACCTATGGCCAAACGGTTATAATCTGTTGTAATTCTTTCAAGTCTCTGGCTGACAGTTTGGTGCTTTCATTCATTAGGAATTCTGGGGGAGTAACACAATTTGATTTCATGGCTCCCATATGTAACTTCCCCCACCCGGGTCTGCCCTGGGGGACTTGGGTGGGGTTAGGTATTTTTTAGTTCCCAGGGTCACCCTGGTCAGCCCCACAGGGTGGGTTTTTCTCTCTATTCTGGGGCATGTGTTTCTGTCTACCCTTTGTCCATTCACCTGTATTTGCCTTTTTAAAACTCTCCCTACTGTCTGCACTGCCTGTAGCTCTTGATATTGGATGTGTGTTGCTAAATGGTCTTAGCTTTATTTAGGCCCCATGTGTTAGGTTTATTTAATGTATTTGACCGGCTGGCAACATACATTCAATGTTCTGTTTTTTGTTTTTTTTTCACAAGCAGTGCAGGCACGTCCTGAGAAAGCCTTGTTGCTGTCGGGACGTTAAGCAATGTACAATCAATCAACCATATGTAACTTCCCGAATTTGGAAGATTACTTCATACCAGGTGCAGGTGATGGATTGACCATAATATTTTAGGGTAGTGTCTGTTCAGACTGGAGCCTAGCATGATAGTTTAATTAACACATTCGAGACGTGCCACCTTCGGATACACGGCGTAAGCCACATATCCAGAGGCAGCACGTCTTGAATGAATTACGGTTAAGTACCTTTTACATTAGTGCCTTTTGTTGCTAATCAGGTGATATGCTTGAACTGTCATGGTGAATCCATCTCCTACTACATCAGGGTTCAAAGAGATAAAACCATGCTGGTGGGGACCAGTTCTTACTCTTTATCTTGTCATTATCACAGTGGGTAGCCGAGCATACGATGTATTTTGCAATATCATAACCACTTGGAAGTAATTTTGAGTCAGCAAGAGACCTAGAATCTCATGAGCCCACTCATCCTGCTTTAAGGTGAATTTGTCCTCTACGGTTCTGTGGGAAGGAGGTAACTACATTGCGCATTATCATAACATCATTAATGCAACTCCAGCCAGAAATAGACCTGCGCCTGTTCATGAGAATCTGTGCCTTGCGCAGATGTTGTTTTTTTCTGGCTTTAGGTACAGGCATCCTCCACAGTGTTACAGGAAGAAGGTTTTATTGTGGATGTTGTTTTACAATGATGTATCAGTATGTTAGAATTCAGATAGTGAACATGTAGTCTGATGAAAGTGCTATGTTCACACTCCCGCTTGCATGCATGCACGTGCAAATATTCATCTTCACTTTCATGTTTGCTTTGTGCATCAGGGTAGCATACTCTTCCTCAGACATCAACCTCCAAGGGACATAACTCGATCTTTCTCAGCCAAAATGCTGAAAAGTATTTGGTTGTAGTAACTTAACCTTATCTACTTATATAAAGGGTATAGAATATACACTTTCTGTACTGAGGTCAGATGTAAAATGTCATGCATGTAATATGGGGTGGGGGCTGGCTATTTTGAGGATTTTCAGGTTCCCAAGTATTTCAAACCTTATTAAACCTTTGGCTGTTGGTAGTGCTTTTTGTCAAGGTGATGCAGCAATCATATCAACAAAAAGCACTACCAACGGCCAAAGGGATAATGGTGCCAAGCTGTTCAGGTACCACACTTGAACTATCATGGTTGACCATTACTTTGTTTTGGTGTGTCGTGCTAAAAGATTTACCTGTATAGCTCAGAAAGTGAAATACATTGTAGTGAAATAGATACACCACACTTATGCAAAATTTGCACCTGTGCAGGTGTGACCACAAGTGGTATGGCTGGCAAAGCACGGGGGCGTGTGGGAGACAGTGCATTGCCAGGATCTGGACTCTATGCTGGTCAGTTTATTTTCACATTTCTTTGTAACTATGCTAGCCTTTGTTATTTTTATATGACAGCAGTACCTGAACAGATCCTCATGAGCCCCCACAGTTGTGAAAAACCACTTGTATACCTATGTTCTTTTCATAGGTGGAGATCTGTGATGTGGTAAGTGTGACATGGTAGGTGTGTGTGAGGACCTCTTACTCCTCACTGGCGTCCAAAATATCAAAAGGCAGGTTGGGGGGGGGGGGGGGGGGTGCATTTTCCCCTTTTTCCTTTCTTTTTGTGTGTGTGTGTGTGTGTGGGGGGGGGGGGGGGGGCGGTGGCATTCCAGAACTCCTTGAACTTCCACCCCCACCCACATGCACCCCTGGTTATAGATATTGCTTCTTGGTGGTGTTTTTTTCAGACAACGAGGGGGGTGCCGCATGCTGTTCTGGTGATGGTGATCAAATCATGAAGTTCTGTCCCAGCTTTCATATTGTTCAGCTTATGAAACAGGTGAGCACATGCAGACCGGACCAAATGAGCTACATGTATTGCCATGCATATAACTTGTAAGCATGTAAATAAGAGAAAATACAGTCAGACCTGTTTTGACGATGTCAATTTTATCTCTACAGTGTCATGAAATGTGTGTATACTTTTCGTGACATTGTAGGGCTAAAATTGTCATTGTCGAAACAGGTTCTGCTGTGTAATATTTCCTTTGACCATTCAGCAATGATGACCATTTCAGCAGCTATGACCTTGTCAGCTGTACTGTATTTGTGCAGGGAATGGCGCCAGACCTGGCCTGTCAGACAGTAGTGAAGTCGATCATGCGACGACTTGGAGACACACCCGTATTTGAGCTGGCTGTCATCGCCATGAATACTAAGGTATGTATGAACACACACACACATGTATGTATTTGAGCATGCTTGAACAGGCATACCATCCTCAAGCACATGAAAACACAGCAGCATGTACACAGGTGTGCATGTGCATGCACACACAGATACTCACACGCACGCAATCATGCATGCCTATCACACACACTCACAATCACGTGCACACACACACATGCATACACACACACCATGCTACCCTGCACACAGTTTGTGCGCTTACTCATTGAGCCCTGATAAAGGAATTAAGTCAACCTGGATGTGCCAAGCTATTCTGGCAGCACACCTAAACACGGATTTGATCGATATCTCTCTTAACCTATGTAGCCCAAAAGCCCTACAGCAGGAGATGCATTGACCGTGATAATTCATGGGTATTGCCAGATGAGCTTGAAGGTGCCAGGCTCATCTTGCACTACCCTTGAATTATCATGGTTGATCCATCTCCTGCATCTGTTACATTGTTGTTAGGTAACACTTCCAAAATTTGGGAAATCTGGCAGTGGGGTTAAATTTGTTAAAACAGTATGTGGTTTATAACCCTTTTTGCTGTCCATAGCACTATGGACAGCCAAAGATTTTAAGGACAACTACCAAACTGCGGAATTTTTACTTGAAGGCTCAATTTGTAACTGCCAAATTTGAGAATTTTAACCTCGGGGCGCGACATTAAAATGACTTGACACATTTAGCCCTGACGCAGTACAGAAGGAGATGAATCGACCATGATAATTCAAGGGTAGTGCCAGATTAGCTTGGCACCTGATGGTGCCAAACTAATCTGGCACTTCCCTTGAATTATCATGGTCGATCCATCTCCTGCAACTGGTACATAGTTGTAAGGTGACACCTGCAAAATTTTGCAAATGCGACCATGAGGTTAAATGTTATGTGTCTGTGGTGTTTCAGGGTGAGATAGGTGCAGCCACCACAGTGGATGAGTGGACAGATGTCAAGAATGGCCAGACATACCCAGGGTTTCCATATGCCGTGTGGACGCAGAGTAAGGGCACGGAGCCTGAAATTAGGGTAGCACCCAGGACTTCACTGCCCTGACCAGCAGATGTTTGGAGGGGTGGGGGAAATGGAGGGGGTGGGAAGGGGGGGGGGGGGTGGCAGAAGAGGTACATATAATGCGTAATTGTGAGATGGCTCAGTGGCTGCAGGACCTGCCGTGATTTGTCAAAAGCCAATATTCCATTTTTGAGAAAAAGTGACATTTTTTTAAAATACCCCCCCCCCCCCCACCCCCCCACCCCCCCCCCCCCCCCAAAAAAAAAAAAAAAAAATCTTTTGTTTCCTCAAAACACATTACCGATAACATTACAGTAAGGAAAAGGTTCTTAGCTAGACTAATTTTAGCCAAAATTGTTGTGTACGTGTATGGCAGTATTGGCAGGTGAGGTGCGCCATAGCCTAGGTGGTAACCTGAGTAGCCTCCCTTCCATCCCATCCGGGCATGTGCCCAGCGGAAGCTCACCAGTCAGTTTCTTAGCTAGACAGTGGAAGGTTGTGTACGTCAGTGTCTCTAGATTCGGACTGTGTAAAGTTGTGGAAACCAGTCGTAGTGTTTCGTTGGAGGTGTGCCTTGTGTTAGGCTTGGACGCTTTCCTGTGGGAATTTCCTCGTCGGTGTTTGTGACTTAGACCTGACGAGACAGCGGCGCCTTGTGAGCTGGTCTGGCCGTAGCGTGTTACGCCCTTCGTGTGTCCGGATCTTTCTGCTTCGCTCTACTGCTAGCCTCGGAGTGCCCTGTGTTAGGCTTGGACGCTTCCTGTGATTCGCGGTGGTGTTTCCAGCTTCAGGGACTGGTCGTGCCTGTGACACCTGTGTGGTCTCCACTCACGGACCGTGGACTGGGTCGAGCCTGCCTTCGCCGCCATTGCTGTTGGGCTTCGCCGCGGTGCACTGGTTGGTCTGAGACCATTGTGGGTTCCCCTGCCCTTTCATTATGGCAAGGTAAAACCTCGGTTATTGTCTCCATCCGGCACTCGAGGGAAGGGGTAGAGCGCCGGCCGTTGGCTTACGCCGTGCACTTAACTTTGTACGCGTCATCGCGCGGATTCTTGTTGCGGGCCCGCAGGGGCACGCTCGCTCACATTTCATTGTGCAATATGTTTTGCAGTTGGCAAGTCCGCACCTGCTCACGATGTGGACAGTTCCAATGGCCTAGAGACGGACATGCTATTTGCCTACCCTGTTCTGGCTGTGCCTCCACTCACCCATGCCTGGTCTGCGCCCCCTGGCTGGAAGAACAGTGTACCCAACTATGGAGCTTCTACCGCCGCGAACGGCCGACGCGTGTCCGGACCTTTCTGCTTTGCTCTACTGCCAGCCTTGGAGTGCCCTGTGTTAGGCTTGGACGCTTCCTGTGATTCGCGGTGGTGTTCCCAGCTTTAGAGACCGGTCATGCCTGTGACGCCTGCGTGGTCTCCGCTCACGGACCGTGGACTGGGTCGAGGACCTGGCCCAAGCCTGCCCGATGCCCCAGGCGAGGCAGGGCCCACTGACTGCCTCCCTCTCCGGCCCCCGCCGACCACTTCGGGGTCTCCTGTTGGCGAGAGGCTGGCACTTTGCAGTGACGCATGGCGGTCGCTGCTACTGGATGACCCATGGATCCTCGCGACCATCTCCGAGGGACTTCTGATCTCCTTGCGTATCTTCACGTTCCCATGCACCCAGCCTCCAGACGTTATTTACGCTTCGCCTGTGGTCTACCAGTTGCGCTGCCCTTCGGTCTCAACCTCAGTCCTTGGGTTTTCACTCGCATCATGGACGCCGTGGTAGCCAGAGCCCGATGGACGTCTTTGAGCCCCACGTCAAACTACTTGGACGACCTTCTGCTGAGGAACCAGGCCGAGTCCGCCTTAAAGGAAGACCGAGATGCGCTGCTCCTGCTCCTCGACGCACTGGGTTTCCTGGTTGATATGGGCAAGTCCGACCTCATACTGTTGCGCCAATTCGTGCACCTAGGGATGGAGTTCCGCATCCGACCTACACAACATCCGGCTTCCGGAGCAACGCATCCAGAAGTTGGCGAATCTAGCGCGGCAGGTGTCCCAGGAGACGGCGATCCCTGCCAGGCAGTGGCTTCAACTTCAGGGACTGATGAGTGCAGCAGCGGATCTGCTCCCCCTAGGACGTCTCTACGCCTGCCCGCTGCAGCTACACCTCCTCCTTCACTGGCAACCTTCGACGTCCGACCTCGAGGCCCCAGTTCCGGTCCCACCAATACTCCGTCCTCATCTCCTTCACTGGGCGGATCCAACCTGGCTCATGACGAGAGTTCCCCTTTACTCGCCGCCTCCCCTACATCGACGCAAACCTCACCGGTTGGGGCGCGCACCTGCTTCCGTCGTTCACGACTGCCTCCAGCCTGTGGCCCCCGGATTTGCTGACCCAACACATCAACTGGCTGGAGCTGAAGGCGGTCTGGCAAACCCTCCCTGCGTGGGAATCCCGTCTACAACATCAGGAGCTAATGGTACTTTCGGACAACTCCACTGTCGTCGCCTACATCCAGAAGCAGGGCGGGACCCGTTCTCCCTCCCTCTGCATCCTCCTCTACCAGGTGCTCCGGTGGTGCGAAGATCGGGACATCACTCTCCGCGCGCGGCACATTCCGGGTCACCTGAATGTTCTAGCCGACTCCCTCTCACAACGCGGCCAGCTTCTCCATACCGAGTGGTCTCTTCGTCCAGACATTTTTCGGATGATCGGCGCTGTTTGGGAGACCCCCATGATCGACCTGTTCACGACGATATGGAATCGCCAGCTCCCTTTCTTCGTCTTGCCGATTCCAGACCCACTTGCCTGAGCAGTCGACCCTCTCTCCATCCCGTGGGACAGCATGGTCGCCTACGCCTACCCCCCCTACGGTGCTCGTCCCCAAGGTCCTACTCAAGCTCAGAGGGTGCAACACGATCCTGTTCCTGGTGTCCCCGTTCTGCTGGACCAAATCGTGGACCACCAACCTCCTGAACCTCGCCATGGCCCCCCCCCCCCCCCCCCCCCCCCCCCCGCGCTGCCGCTTCCCACCCCACACACGATGCTCAAGCAGCCTTCTCAGGCGCTGTACCACCCGTGCCCGGAACGACTCCTCCTCCACACCTGGAGGTTGTTCGGCAAGCCCTCGCCACTAGAGGCTTCTCAGGTGCAGCGGTGGACGCGATCGCTACAGCCCACTGAAGCTCGACCAGACGAGTCTACAAAGGCAAGTGGCGAGTCCTGTGCACCTGGTGTGACGGCAAGCGCCTCTCCCCCATCGATTTGACGCTTCCTCAGCTGGCAGACTTCTTCCTCTGGCTGTTCACCTACCAGCGGTTAGCGCCCATCACCATTCACGGCTACCTGGCCATGATCGCTGACACGTACCGACATTTGGGACGACCTGACCCTGGTTCCTGCAAGGACCTCGCCGACCTCTTCGGTCTACAACGTCCCACCCATCGCTCCGTGGTGCCGCAATGGGACCTGCCTTGGGTCCTTACTTGGCTCAACTCAGACCGCTTCGAACCGATCCAGTTGGCGAGACTACTGGACGTGACGTGGAAGACCTGCTTCTTACTGGCCCTCCCGTCTGCCTCCAGGCTCAACGAGCTGCACGCCCTTTCAGCACGCCCCGCTTGTCTGCAGTTCCGGATGGATGGCTCGGTTCAACTGCTGCCCGACCCGGCATTTCTTGCCAAGACCCGATCTCCTTTGGCTGCCCCCCCCCCCCCCCCCCAGTTGGTCACCATCCAACCATGAGAGACCCAGGCTCCTCCCGTGAGTCCAGGCAACAGGACCCGGTGAGGGCATTACGCGTGTACCTGCGCCGGACCAAGCCGCTCCGCCTTTTCCTTCCCTTGTCCCCACGTAGAAATGACATCTCGGCCCATACGATCTCCTCCTGGCTCCAATGGGTGATACGCTCCCCATCCCAAGACCTCTCTTCTGTTACAACCAAACGTATGATCATCAGGGTGCACGAGGTCAGAGCCATGGCCACGAGCCTTGCATTCGACCGCAACTGTGCTGTCAAAGACATTGTGGCGGCCGTGGGTTGGCGAGCAGAGACTACCTTCGCCCGTTTCTACTTGAGGGAACTCTCCAACCAGCGCCAGAACCTTTCGCTGGTGGGGGACATCGTGGCGGTGCAACACTCCCTCCCGGCGCCCTAGGTGCCGTAAGTATCTTAGCTAAAATTATCGGGAGGTTGCTTAGGGAGGGCAGTTCTAGTGGTCACTAGAGGGTGGGTTAGGGGCGTTATAGCGGCACCCGCCTCCTCTTTGGGATTCTTCCTTACTGTAATGTCATCGGTAATGTGTTTTGAGGAAACAAATGTATTTTTCTTTAAAATGTATTTTTTCGAAAAATACCTACCGATGACATTACTCAAAGGACCCTCCCACCTGCCCCGCTTGCCGCTGGTCCGCTAAGAAACTGACTGGTGAGCTTCCGCTGGGCGCATGCCCAGATGGGATGGAAGGGAGGCTACTTGGGTTACTGCCTAGGCTATGGCGCCCCTCACTTGCCAATACTGCCATATACGTAGTAAATACATTTTTCTTCAAAAATAGACGTATTGACTTTTGCCAAATCATGGTAAAGATTCACTTAGGGAATGCTAACTAATTCTAATTTGGATGCAACAACGTGGCAGGAATCAAAAATTTGTTGCTTTTATGCCTGTGAGTTTGTTGTAGGGAAATTTATTTACAGCGAAAGAAAAGCTCTTGGGTCCAAATTTATTTGGTGTTATATCCAGAGTTTGTTGTAAATGAACTGTTTTACTCACTATCTAGTTTAAAACTTCTGACAAATATACAATTTTGGGTATAATCAGACTTTGTTATGAGCAAAGTTTCTCTGTCGCAGATCTGATCATTGTTGAAATGGGTGGTGATGCTATATTCGTATTGAGATTCCGATTTTTGGAGACCACTTTGTTTATGCAGTATGTTGTGTTTTTGTCTTTTTTATATGAACAACAATATGAACTGACAATTAGTTTGTTTGTTTGTTTGTGGATATTTGCTAACAGGCACTAACCATGTGATTTAACTCATTGTGTCCGATGTGCGAAATACCCACATTTAGAGTTATCCTCTGAGGACTGCATTACAATCCAGGAGACAGATCGAGCCATACCTTGCTGTGGTGTGTCACAGGCAGAATGAGGCGGAATTTTGATCTTGTATCATATTCGTGACAAGTAAAAGCGGTAGCGATTATTAATGTTTCCCACACTCTTTATCAGATATCTGGCCACTGAAGTATTGTCTGCCCCGATCTTAACCATGCACAAGCAATAACCCTACCTTCTTACTATGAGGAGTAAAAATTAATGGGACCACAGGCAGCTGGAGAAGTAAATCACTTTTTCAAAAGCATATTTGCCGCTTCCTGTTTTCTGAAAAAATGCTGATTACCGTTACCCACCTACGCCGTTTATATAGTGGCATTTTTATGTGGAAAATCCATATGGATGTGGGTCCCTGATTTTGAACCTTACCGCTTACGGACCTAAGACCAAAATCATAGACCAGCATTCTTTGTTGACATTTAAGTTGTGACACCACTCGTGCGGGGACCAGTTGCACGAGATGAGCTTATTCCCGCGCCATCCACTAAGGCAAGGTGCTCCGCTATAGCGGAGCACCTTGCTTAGTGGCTGGCGCAGGACTAAGCTCAATCCTGTAACTGACCCATAGTCTGTGATTCAGCCGTAAGGTTCAAAATCACAGACCAACAAATGTCTCCAGAGTTCTCGACTGTTCAGAGGCCTACCTCTTAATCTCCTGAAGGTGTGTTCTTTTGATCAACGTTATCACTTTGAAAGGTTGAAAAGCAGATCGCTTTCCATTTTTAGGACCGTCTTCTGCGCAGTACGTGCAGGTCACGAGCGATGGATGGGTCGTGACTCGGGTCTGCCGGTTCGAACCCAGCAGGGGGTCAACATTTGTTCCGACTCTGCTTTGAATGGTGCCCCGTCTTTGACTAATCACCTTCGTGGTGGACAAAAGACTGCGTTAAGACCTAGACGTGTAACGTTTTAGCTCGTGAAGACTCCGGGGGAAAAGCTCCCACCCTCTTGTGTTTAAATTTTCTAATTGGTGTAACAGCAGATTGAGATGCTCCTACCTGGCGCATTTTGTGTCAGATGCGAGGAGGTTTCACGGTTACTCGACGATATTCAGGCACTTGAAGCCCTTCACTGGCGAGAAAACGTGAACACAATCCAACTGCAAGAGGCATAGATCCTCATGAGCCCCCGCAGTTGCGGGGGCTCATGAGGGTCTATACCTCTCGCTGACACCACTGTGTATCCATGTCCCTCGGACGACTCGGGGCCTTTGGCGGATTTAATTAACACAGATTCGGTCCAGTAGCACAATGTGCGTCTACTGGCAGTTAAGTGTTTAATGTTACTCGTGGGCGATGGATCAGTCAGAGGTAGTGCCAGATTAGCTTGGCGGTGTGACAAACGGGGTAAAGTGTATTTGTATTTGTAAGATAAGCACTACCCACCAGCAACTTTCGTCGATCCCGCTTCAGCAGTGAGATGGGCGTAACCTTCGATGTATCATTGTCCATACGCAATATAAGCTAAATCAGACACGCCTGTTCAGCTGTCATGGTCGATCCATCTCCAAACTGCGCACAAAGTGTTTTTTCTTTAACCCCTTCACTGCCTGCGCACGCAGATTGTCTTTTTGGATCATTCTAAATTCTAATTCACAGGAACATAAATGCAAAGAGGCGTAGATTCTCATTTTTGTAAACTCGTTCTAAATTTAACGTCAAAATAACACTGATACAACTAAATTGCTTGCAGCAAAGGCGTAGATCCTCATGAGCCCACGCAACTGCGGGGGCTCATGAGGATCTACACCTCTTGCAGTTGGATGGCCGCGTGTAATTTTCAACTTCCCTCGGCAGGAAACGGGTTAGATAGAAAATCAGCGCTTGGGAGTTTGGACTATGCCAACGGTCAGTGATCTGTTGACGCCGAACATCTAAACGTTGAAAAAACCAATTTGCGTCAGAGTGTAGCAAAATTGACGGCGTCTGCATTCCTACTTAACTGACGGGTAGACCGTGCTGCGTACGTATGTTGGTTATTGACTTACTTCGGTTGCCGTGGCAACCAAAAAACGATGACGATTGACACTGGAACCGCCGAAGCAAGCAAACCGCGCAGAGTGCCTAGATTCCCTGATTCAACCAAAGGATGAGCTTGCGATCGCTAACTTCGCGCGAGGAACCACAATGGCGCAACGTCTACAGCACTTCGAAGGTTTACTATTTGGATTTTTGGACAAGCGGGCGATGTATGCTTTCCATGTTGCATCATTTGTCCGGCCAGGAACGTAATGGAACAAAGTTGCCACGTAGGATGACAAGAGACATAGATTCTCATGAGCCCCTCGATTCGCTGGGGCTCGTGGACTTCACAAATAAATTGTTTTCCATCAGAAACTAAACTTAAACTCCTCTCCGCAGCTTTAGGAGCATGAGAAACAAAACTAACTTGAGCAAGGCAGTGGACATAGATTCTCATGACCCCCCGCTCGCGGGGGAGAGGTGGGAGCATGAAGATCCATGTCACTTGCACAGATGGACGGCGTTCTGAGGGACCTTCGCCTTTTTGCAAATGCGCGGAAAGCCTGCAGGTGACACGCTAAATTTTATCTATAACTGCCTCTTTCTTGCAGACGATGGAAAATGTTTCTCAGAGGATGGTCTCCACGCGCGCATGTTATGATTGAACGGTGGCAGGGTGTGGCCCATGAGGATCTGTGCCTCGAGCAGGTTGCTGGCGCTCACCGATAGATTGTAATCTTGCCACGTCAGCAGGGCGGGCCCCGTTTGGTCCTTACACTTCTTGTCAGGATTTTGGACATAAATCTTTTGCCAAAGGACAAATAACAATTTGCACTTTAAGGTGACCTGTTAAGAGCTGACAGACATGATGCGGATCGATCATGATAGTTTCGGGTTAGTGCCAGAACAGCTTGGCGCCCATAGGGCGCCAAGCTGTTCTGGCACCACCCGGCTTAAACTATCATTGTCCATCTTTCTCTTCTACAGCATTCAGTTTTGGATTTCGACCTTAGAGTGCGTGAAACAAAATCTGTTTCGTAACATAATTATTGATTCTGACAGCACACGCAAATATGTAGCTTCAAAGCTTATTCGTGTGAGAGAAAAAAATATACAAGCAAAAAAAAAAAAAACCGCCCAAAACTAGACTGGTCGTGTAGCGCTGCACTGCGTCTTCCCTTGGAAAAGGCATCCTAAATTTCCCGTCATGGGACAAACACTTTTTTTTTCTTTTTTTTTTTTTTTCTTTCTTTTTTTTTTCTTTTTTTTTTTTTTTGGGGGGGGGGGGGGGGGGTAAAGGAAGAAGAAGACATGAAGCTGTTCTAGCTTGTCCTTCACTTAAAATCCTGCATTCTGTTGTAATTTGCGTTCCTTAGAGTGTTGATGTCGTCCGCATGTTGCACGTTTATGTCCGGTGTATAGCCCGTTGCTGGTTCGTCATTCGCGTGTTGTGTTTGTCTGCGCGGATGTTGAACCAAATTATGTCTGATATTTATATCATTAGGTTAGATTTATTCGATATTTTCTCTACAGGCAAGGGCTGGCATCATTAGCTGGCTTCAGTAAACAAGCCACACAAAAAAAAAGGAAACCGGCAGCAAATGCAAATGTTGTTACAGTATTGTGGGGATTATACTACCTTCAGCCATGGTGAGCTTCGAACATAATATCTTTCTTTCTCTGCAAACAAAGGTAAAATCCTCTGAAACTGTAGTGTGGCCACTTACGTGATAATTTAATAGCAGCCATCCACGCAGTCCTTTCGCCCTATTGATGTAGCCCAGGAACGCAAACAAACGCATACGTCAGTATATTAGGTTATATTAAATATTTTCATCAGTATTACATGAAGCGGCAGGGGGAGATTTGCATCATGTAATGCTTATGTAAATCTCAGCCACTAGCTAACGAACGTCTAGTAAAATCGACCTACCACGTTCAATAAAAGTGGTGTACCATGGGAGGTCACAGATAATGATCGATATGTGTTGTGCCTGGACTGATACTGAAACGCATAAAACCACAAGACTGCATAGCTGGCTTTTGCACTAAAAGGGTCGGGTCCCGAAGGTGTACCTTCGGTTTATCCGGTATGCTTTCGTGCTCACGGCTGGGAATTCAAATGACTCGGTTGGTTGGTTAGTTCGGGTTTAACGTCCACAGCACCGAGGTGATCATGGACGGCCCTGACGGGCGGGTTATGGGGGACAGGGAAATCTATTGCCTATGGAGTACGACCTGAACACTGATCAACTCAGGCGCACTCCAACTGTGCCACTTTGATTTACCAGGACCTTTCAACGGACATGCTATTGAACAAATCCGTTTTTCCCCCTGGATTGTGAGTCCAGCTACCGGGGCCGGGACGGGTTTCGAACCCACGACTGACCCGGCGATTCCCTTCGCTCTCCTGCTCCGACGTTTAACCGCCTGAGCTATTTCGGACTCATACAAATGACTGGGGACTGTGGGCGCGTTTATATAGACCGGCCGACGGTGTATATCTCTTTTGACAAATAGCATTTATTTTGACCTTCTGACTGTGGGTAGCGGTTTTTTTCGCGATGATTCCGGCAGGAATCGTCGCGACAAAAAGCGCTACCCACAGCCAACGGGTTATATCAGCTACACAGTCGGTCGAACACAGTCGATCCATCTAAAAACAGTTGGCGTTGTAAGTGAAACAGCTTATACCCTGTAAGCTAATGCCCTCGGGCCGACGCCGTTTTATCGACGGAAGTCCACTACTAACGGTCCACGTGGAATAAGGTAATGTCTCTACGTGCACGTGCACATAGACTATGCCGGGTGTTCACTGGGTACTACATAATAGTGAGGTCTCGTTTGAAGCGAACGACTCTGACAACGAGAGCGGTTGATAACGGGCTTGTACACGACACCCCAAACATCTCCAAGGGTCTTAGATCCTCATGAGCCCTCCGGGCTCATGAGGATCTATGTCTCTTGGAGACGTTTGGAGTGTTCTCTGTGCTGGCTTTTGTACAAGGTAGTTATCCGCCGTGGCTACGCTCTCGTTCGTTGTTGGGAGTCTTTCGTAGCAAACGCAACCTCACTAATAACGTCACTCGCGTACGCAACGGGGCCTCGGGCTGACAGGTTCGACCGAAGTCCACTGCTGCAGTCCACAGGGAGTAAACGTCACAATGTCCACGTTTACATCGACATGTTCACACAACTGATCGATGCAATAAACGCATTACAAATCGCGAAGTTTGTTATTAGCGAAGTAATTTTCATAGAAAGAATGTTGTCGAGAGTTCTGAAAAAAAAAGTGTTGGTAGATTCGATTTTTGCTATCTCCGACCTCGCTATAGGCGAAGCAGGCTGTACTACTCTTCGTGCGCAAAAGGTCCTCGGGCCGTCGGGTTTCGACCTAAGTCCACGATGTACAGTCAGCCCACGGGGAACAAAATTGTATGCACGTGTACATTGACTAGGTCGGGTACCGGACACAACATTAGTAATAACGCTAAAGGTCATTGGGCCGACGACGGCAGCTGCGTTGACCCGCGCAATTGCGCGGGCCAACAGGGCCGATGTCGGTCCGAGAACCGTTCTGTGCTACTTGATGCTGATGTGTCCATTCGTTCAGACTTTCTGCGCTGTATCTGTGTGTGTGTGTGTGTGTGTGTGCTGCTTCAGTGTAGTCCCTCGGTCAAATCCATCTTTCTGCAAAGTCTCAGTATGACCTCCTGCAGCCCCCATCGAGAAGGCAAAGATCTCACGACACCTTGAATCTCCTAAAATCCGCAACTGGAACAGATGCTAATGAGCCACAACACCCTCCAACAAGCGCCTGAAACTGAAGATGCGCCTATTTTTATGATACCCTATTCTACCCCAGCTTAAAAGCGTCTGCGATAGGCTTAGATACTGCTCAGATGGCTCCTGTGCGCCGTAGATGTTCATGAGAAATCACAGGTGTAGGCCATTTCTGCATGAAGCATAGATCCTCATGAGCCCCTGCATCCGCAGGGGCTCATGAGAATCTACGCTTCACCCAGAAATGACCTAAAACCTGTCAGTGATTCCTACCCCGTGCTCGCTGTTTGCCAACACAAAGCAAGCCCTAGGTTTCCGCAGACGCGCCATCTTCGATTAGAAAATCCGGTGCGCCGCAGTAATGAGAGATAGCGATTCCGGGTGTGTGTGCCGTGTTTGTCCAGGTGGCGACGCCATGCATCAGGTGTGTGAACCGTGAACCGAGATGACCGAAAGGTGTCTTATGACCAGTGATGCTGCAGGTGTTACCGTAAGTCGTGATGGCGAGGTGATGCCGTGAGCCGTGATGGCCAAAAGGCAGCAGTCATCGTCTTCACCCGGAGAATGGAGCCCAGCCCCGGTGGCCAACAGAATGGTAAGTGCGACCCTCTAAGCAAAAGGCTATCGGACCGACGTCGGCCGCAATTGGCCGGCCGGCCCGCAACTCAGTGCGACCGACGACAGACCGATGACCTTTTGTGTACTAGGTAAGGATAAAGAGAGAGGGAGGGATGGCTTACCTCGGCGGATCGAGGTTGGGACAGATGATAACTGACGCTCTACAGGTGCCTGTGGTGAGGATGAATGGGAGGGGTGAGGTCTGTGGGAGGGGTAGGGTATAGGTGTATGTGTGAGAGAGTGTGTGGGTGGGAGGGACGTCTGGAGGTATATGTGTGTGATATTACCTGTATGAGTCGATGTGTGTGCATACAAAGAAAAGAGGTTATAGTCTCGCAGGCCTTTCTCACAACCATGTCCTTGCTGCAACTGCATCAAGCAAGAATAAAACAAAACGAGAGAGAGTGTGTGCCGCGTGCGTGTGTGTGTTTGTGATGGGCCGGACTGATTGACGTTATTACTGACAAAGAAAAGAGGTTACAGGCTCGCTGGCCTTTCTCACACGCCTGTCCTTGCTATAACTACATAAAGCAAGAATAAAACAAAACAAGTGAGAAAGAGAAAATAGAGAGAGAGTGTGTGTGCGCGCGGGCGTATGTTTATGTCTGTGTGTGCGCACTCGAAACAACTACGCTGTTGGCAGGTGCATGTGCATTCGTGTTATGACAGTCTTTCTGAAGTGTATTATTTCACCCACGGAGCCCGTACAAACAACACAAGATTGATCAACCAAGATAGTTCAAGGGTGGTTCCAGGATAGCTTGGCGCCGATAGGCGCCACGCTATTCTGGCACCACCTTTGAACTATCATGGTCAATCTATCGCCTGAACTCAAATGTCCTCTGCAGATCAGTAATTCGATATTAATCCCTTCAAAGCCAGCGGACGCAGATTGTGTTTCTGAAATCCTTGTTCATGATTCAACGACCAAAAGCCAAGGAACATGAACACAGACTGATTTCAGCAAGAGGCATAGATCCTCATGAGCCCCCGCAGCTGCGGGGGATAATGAGGATCTATGTCTCTTGCAGTTGGACTGTGTTGACTTTTTCTCGGCACTGAGTCAAGGGGTCAATCACACGATCTTGGACGTCCCTAGTAACATGTTCACACGCTGCAGGTATTGACGAGTAAGCATTGCCAGTAAGCTTAATTCTCTGAAAATCGATCGTGTGAAATAGAGTTGGATACAGGAGAACCCGTTCTGAGCAACCCCTTTTTTTTCTGCAACACAAGAAGTGGCCATCAAAGTCAGGTGCTGTGTCAATAAAAGTCTTGAAGAGCAAACAGTGTCACCCGTCTATAAAGACCATCTTTCAAGTCGTAACGGAATGACAACTTAATCTCCTCTTAAGCACCGCAATAGAAGGCTAAGGTATATATACTCAGTAGAAATAAATACCCAACAAAGAAAGGAACACGCCTAGAAAGGACAAGTTTAACACAGTTTATTGCATTTTTAGGTTTTAGTCCAATAAATTAGCCCGTTGTATTTCTGTCTACTGGTAAGAATGTTTTGAAAAAAATAAAGTGTGGTAGTTTTTGTTGCTTTTTTAAAAATAAATTACGTACCAATGGACAAAAACACATCGGTCGGGCTACTTATCTTTTTGAGGCAAGAGATGCATGCCTTTTCTAAGCGTGTTTGTTTCTTCCTTTGTTGGGTATTTCTTTGCATTTCACGTGGTTGGCAGTCACCTTTTTGGTCTGGATTTGGGTGCACAGTCAGCAGAGCCGTGAACGAAAGCTTCCCAAAGATTGATTTAACCCATTCAGTGCCGAGTAAATTTGAACATCACAGAGCTGCAAGAGATATAGATCCTCATGAGCCCCCGCAGTTGCGGGGGCTCATGAGGATCTATGCCTCTTGCTGACACCACTTTGAATCCACGTTCCTGGAAATCTAGGTTTTCTTACGTTATTTTGCCTTGAGAATTGGCGAACATTGGAGAAACACAGTCTGCGACAGACGGCGATGTACGGGTTAAACTTAAACCTTGTACTCTGGGTGGAACATAAGACAAAAATCACTCCTTCCATAGAAACAATAGCACTCCCACGCTAAATTATCAAGTCTATGCGGACTCGCTGATACAAAAGAGATGTTTCGATCGATAACCCTTTGGTTTACGAAATACTATAAAAGAACCAAATGACTCGTTCATGAGTCCCTTCTTGACCGAGAAAAGGGGAACAGCACACCACTGCAAGAGGTATAGATCCTCATGAGCTCCCGCAGTTGCGGTCAAAATTTGTTCAGACCTTTTTCGGTGCCCCGTCTCTGAAATCAACTTCGTGGTGGGCAAAGGACGTCAAGCTCCGAAACGTTCAACCTTGTAACTACCAGTGCGCTATCAAAGTCGATCCATACTCATCAGCTGTGCCAAGAAAGCGAAATCGATAATACGAAATACTGGACACGGCATGGCAGAAACGGGTAAGGTAGACTACAACCTTCAAGTCCTGGTGAGCAAAAGGTCCCCGGTCCGATGCCAGCCTTTGGTGGCCCGCGCACGGCCGTGCGCGGGCCACCAAAGGCTGGCGTCGGACGGGGAGGGCCTTGTGTTCACGCTGTCCACGTCCTCCTGGGCTCATGTTTTCATTAAGAGGACATTAACACTAGACGAGTATCCATTTTCAGCAACGAAGACAAGCGACCGCCTGTCTGGAGAAGAAGAAAAACAAAATGGTCAACCTTTTTTTGTGCGCAGCAGGGCACTTTTCCAAACGAGGAACGGCCTGCTTTGTACCCAAATTGCTTTATTTGGGGTGGTGCGGGGTGAGAGTGGAAGAGCGACTAAGGGGATACGTAAATGCATTATCATGTTTGCCTTGTATTTGTCGAGGGCTATCACCCTGGTGTCGTGAGAGAAAGGCATTGTTATCGCATTCCCTGTTGTTTCTTTCGATATTCCAGAGTTTAAGCACTCTGCTCCATGGCAGGCTTTGACTGGTAAAATTCGCCGATACAACGGGTTATATTTGTTGTCCTGCCTCAGCTAAGAATTTTCTACCCTTCTTTTCACAATCCATGTGAATAGTAGGCACACATACCAGCAATTGTCTGCTGCCTTTTGAGCGTGATAGAAGAAACTTTCCTGTGTACAAAGGCGTAAAACAGCAATAACAGTCTTTCATTAACCCTGAGGCTGTCGGTAGCGCTATTTGTCGCGATGATTCCTGCAGGAATCATCGCGACAAAAAGCGCTGCCGACAGCCAAAGGGTTAACGACATTCAAACTTCATAATGTAAAGTTAGCCCTTTTGTCCAGCGTTATTGCAAGACATACGAAGAAAAATAATTTTAGAGAAAAAAAACTATTGCGAACTGTTAATCCTGTACTGCCTGGGGGAGGTCGCTTTAACTCATTCTACCCCTGACACATCACAGGAAGATCAGATCGGCCATGATAGTTCAAGGGTGAACGGCTATCATGGCCGTTCTGTGTCCTGCACTGCAATGCAGTCTTTAGAGGACAACGGCAAAATTTAAGGATTTCGATGTTGGGGTGGAATGAGTTAAGATACTTGATTCGAGGAGCGGATGTTGGTCATGCTGTATTTTAGGGAAATGATTCAGAATCATTCTCGAATTTTCACTGACAGTACACGTGTTTAAGCACAGCAAAAATGAAACAGTCAGCAGCTACCGCAGACTACGCAAATTGCCAATGATCAAGCCACGACAACAGATCGAAACGCGGTAAGGTGAGTTCCACAGGAACCGGAATGGGGTGACCACGTCGCAATTTTCATTTTTTTTTTTTTTTTTTTCATTACTGCATGTACGTCCCGATACTGTACACACATAGTCATTCGGATTCTGATAACTGAAGTAAAAGCAAATAAATCAATTTATAACTAACTTATAATCCAATAGTTCCATCTGCAATAGGCATAGATTCTCATGAGCTCCTGCACTGAGTCGCGGCAGGGACTCGTTAGAATCTATGCCTCTTGCTGAGCTGAACTGATTTCAGCAGCTCCAGAGTTGAGGGCGTTATTACGGGAAAAGAGCTCGGCTTATATTTACAATGATGGCCGGAGCGTCAGGACACTCAAGTGAAAGCATGGTAGATCCCGCGTGCGCCAAGCGCGTGCGGCTTTGGGTGTGGCACGTGCCATGACGTCACTGCTCGAGGATCTGTATGTACTGTCCTTCCGGTTATTGCGCGCGTCGCGTATGTGTGACACATAATCAGTTTCACTGACTTTCGCTGAGCGTTGGGAATCCCGCCATTCCAAGCAGTATAGTCCTCTGCTACTATTGATGGAAGGAAGTTGTTTGCTCTCACGACAGCGACAATGAAAAAGAGGAGAAAACCCGAAGAAATCATTGTGAAAACCGACGATGTCTTTTGAAGTTTGGTGAAAATGTTAAGTTTGTTTGAGTGTTGTCTGCATGCCTAGCCCGACTACGCCACGCCATGGGGGAAGTTATGCAACAGGTAGGCCGATGTTTTCATGGTCTTTAATTATAAGACAATAAGTATTATCTCTTTGTCTGTCGGTAGCGGTTTTTGTCGCGATGATTCCATGCAGGAATCATCGCGACAAAAACCGCTACCGACAGCCAAAGGGTTAACCCTTTGAGCTAAGGATACCTGTGCCGTTTTCGGCTTAAGCTGGCCCGAGCGGATACGTGCTCGAGCCAGCTTAGGCCGATGTCGGCACAAATATCTTTTGCTCACTGGAAGTGATGTGTTGGAAGTATGATGTCTAAGTAGTTTTCACTCCAGTAATAAGGAGCAGAGAAAGTGAGCTTCTGTTATACTTTATGCTTATCACAACATATTGGAAAAGATGTTCTCCTGGAAAATATTTGTATCTTTACTCTACCACACATATTTTTAAAGTATTGCTGTTTGTGCCCTTCTGTTTGTTTGTTTATTTATTTATTTATGGCTCAGTTCCATTTTGTTTTCTTAACTTTGTACTTTCATTTTTTGTCTGTTCAGTTCTGTTTGGCAAACTTGAAACAAAAGATGTTTCCACGAAGGAATTACATTAAATAATATATGTAATAATAGTAATAATAGTATAATAATAATAATAATAATAATAATAATGGTCCACTGCTGTGAATCGGCTTAACGCGCCGCGAACTGAACCCGGCACTCATGCTCACGTGCGAAATACGCATTGACTCTAAAGATATACACAGTACAAGACAAACACAGGACATTCACGTGGTGCGAAGGATCAGCTCAGCTAATGAGGTTTCGGAAATTTTGATCGTATGTATTTGAAATTTATAAAGTGACCTGTTCTAGGCATTTTCAAGGTTAAGCTATTCTGCCTTGTTTGTCCGCCTCACTCGATCGACATCAGTGCTTTAGTTGGTGTGATTAGTCGGTGGCGAGGTTCAGACGAATATTTCGTTTGTCTCCGTTCCGTCAGTACCTGTAGCGTAAACGGTTTTCAAAGAAGATAGTGTCCACTGTTCTGAAAAATCCTGAAACGACACGGTTTCGGTGCGGGGAGGAGAGGGGTGTGGTGGGACTTCTGCTATGTGAAAAATATATTTTGGTTAGTTATTTGGGTTTAACGCCGAGTAGGCAACTAAGGCCATCTCACGACGGGTGAAAATATAAGACAGCATTTGCATTTTTATAGAAAGATTTTAATTGTATTACGAAAGAAATTAAAGGTAGAGTGGCGGTGGGATGGGGTGGGGGGGGGGGGGTTGCAGAGTATCCCCTGCTCCCCCCCCCCCCCCTATTTTTAGAGGTATTTGTTTGGTTGGTTGGTGTTTTTATTGTTGTTGTTGCTGTTGTTTTTGTTTTTGTTTGGTTGTTGTTGAGGGGGCGGGGAAGAGAAAATTGTGTTTTGCATAAAAACAATTCATAACATTTTATATTTTAAATATTCTTTGCATAAAAAGACCTTTCTGGAAGTAAAAAAAAAAATCTTTCGATTTTGATTTTACGTAACTGGACTGTCGTTAGTTGTCGACTTCCCCTCCCCCCCCCCCACCCCACCTCCCGCCCCCGCCCCCCCTCCCTCCACCCACCCCCCACCCCCCACCCCAAACACCTTCCCGGAGGTTGGACTGTCGCTTCTCTCTTTGAACACTAAAGTAACATGTCAGGCACGCTGGCCGAAAATGTCTTCCTGCGCCACAGTGTACTCTTTCCTGCAAACTTTACTTTTCAACCGGTACCGAAGACAAATAAATTACAAGACACTGGCAGAATCGCACGCCCTTTAGTGCCGTGAAAAAAGATGAACATTTGGATATACGAAATTTGTAGCTTTGGATTTACAAAGATTTCATAAAGGCTGCTTGCGGCTACTGTCAGCAAATGGTTCACGTCTTATTTGTCCAGGTCACGTTCTCTCATCGCGGCTGCGAGATTCTACGAGGTCTGCATTGCGCTCTCCAGTTTACGGCGGTATCTGATATAACGCGCACAGGTCTCTAGGCTCACCACAGGAGATGCCCGCTGTGCTAAAGGTCCTCGGGCCGCCGGCATCAGCCTTAGCTGGCCCGCGCACAGGCCGTGCGCGGGCCAGCTAAGGCTCGTCGGCCCGAGGACCTTTTGCTGACCAAACGTTTTGTCTACCGTAGTAAAAAAAAAAAAAAAAAAAAAAAAAGAAGTACGGTGTGTGTGTGTGTGTGTGTGTGTGTGTGTGTGTGTGTGTGTGTGTGTGTGTGTGTGTGTGTGTGTGTGTGTGTGTGTGTGACCATAGGGGCCTGACGAATAATGCAAATTCGCTGCGCCACCGCGTACACGCGGCCACCGCGCACAAAGCCCGTCAGAATTGTGAGAGTCCGAAATAGCTCAGGCGGTTAAACGTTGGAGCAGGAGAGCGAAGGGAATCGCCGGGTCGTGGGTTCGAATCCCGTCCCGGCCCCGGTAGCTGGACTCACAATACAGGGGGGAAAAAAACGGATTTGTTCAATAGCATGTCCGTTGAAAGGTCCTGGTAAATTGGTAAAGTGGCACAGTTGGAATGCGCCTGAGTTGATCAGTGTTCAGGTCGTACTCCATAGGCAATAGATTTCCCTGTCCCCCATAACCCGCCCGTCAGGGCCGTCCATGATCACCTCGGTGCTGTGGACGTTAAACCCGAACTAACCAACAAGAATTGAGCTTAGTAGGTGGTGGCCGCGCACGCGGTGACGCGCACGTGGTGGCGCAGCGGATTTGCATTAGTCAAAGCACTATCGTCAGGCCCCTATGTGTGTGACAGCGACGAGAGCCCGCGTTTGTGGACGGATAGCTTTGAAACTTTAGGATATCGTCTTTAAAAAAATTATCTCGAGACGTTTTTTAAAAATTATTATTATTTTTATTAGTTCACACATCGCCAATTGAGATAATGACCGGTTTATAAAAACCGGTTGATCTGCATTCGAGTCCGTAATTTGTCTTATTCTTACTAGATATTTTGCATATGGCTAGATTAAAGGAAGACTGAATGAGTTCGTTTGCCAGCATTGTACCTCTTCAACTTTTTGAATAATAATTAATTCATTTTTGAAAATTTTCGAACCACGTTTCACTCCCACCAAAGAGTCAGCCCGGGAAGAGGCTGCATCGAACAGACCCTTGCGTGCCTTTCACGACTCAGACCATGACAATGACGTAAAAGCGCCAAACACGTCAGTGTTGTACAATGTTCCTAACTAACGCAAAGCACGAAACGTCATCGTTATTCATGTGTATGGGTTGAAACAATCCATGCTCTCTGATTAGGAATACAGTCTGTGGCTACGCGGCCACAGAACGTGTAACTGGCGCCATGTGTGTCAGTGTTCGTGCGGCCGATCGGGGGGGGGGGGGGGGGGGGGGGGGGGGGGTAGGGTGGGGTTAGGGTGGAGAGCGATGAATCAGAAGGATAAGCTTAAAAAATAGTAACAACTCTGAATGTTCATAAAGAAAATCGCATGTGAGCTCAAAACAATACGGTAGACCGACTTTGGGATGAAATCTCATCTGTTGTTTTTTTCTATACATGTCCATGTAAATTGTTTGTACATGTACTTGTTGTAATTAATTATTTCTTGTACAAGTAGCTTTTTGTTAAACGCCTAGACCTCTGCTTTCTGAGGTTAAGCGTCGTGCAAGTACTCAATATAATTATTATTATTGCTATCATCATCATTAAATTCAATACTATAATAACGCGATCGCGAATAACGAGGTCTGACTATATGGCTCCCAGGTACCGTGATATGCTGGAGCTGACCTGTATAAATGGAATTATTTAACCCTTTGCGTGTCGGTAGCGGTTTTAGTCGCGATGATTCCTACAGGAATCATCGCGACTAAAACCGCTACCGATACGCAAATGGTTAATGATGTGAAAGCCAAACGGACAAAAGTTCAATGTCCACGGTCATGTAGGCTATATTATTCGACGCACGTAACGTAAGCAGGCGAGCTCTCGGACTGTGGGAGCATCTCTTCTCGACATGCACGATCGCCAGTCCCCCTCCTCCTCCCCCCCCCCCCCCGACCCCCAGCCTTTCCCTACCACGTGCACGAGGCATAGATCCTCATAAGCCGTTGCATTGGTGGGAGCACTATGGAAACAATGTTCGCCGCTGGCATAGAGTAGGCCTGCCGATATTTGGCCAAAGCCATTAGGCCAAAGTCCATTTTTAGAAAAGCGAGATTTTCATTGTAGTACAATAAACATCTCGCTGTTCTATAAAGAAAAATTAATGGACATGTTTTTGGGTTTTTGTTGTTGTTGTTGTTTGTTTTGTTTTGTTTGTTTGTGGTTTGTTTTTGGGGTTTTTTGTTTGTTTTTCTTGGTTTTTGTTTGTTTTTGTTGCATTTTACAGTAGAGGTTCATTCACTTTCTCAGATTAACCCTTTACTGCCGATAAAACTAAACACGATGAAACTGCAAAATGGTGGTGGAGGTGTTAACCCTTTTAGCACTGGGATCCTGCAGCAGGAGATGGATTGATCATGCTAATTCAAGGGTAGTGCCAAGCTGATCTGGCACTACCCTTGAATTATCATGATCAAGACACCGATCCTCATGAGCCTCTCATCGCCTGACCATCGCAGTCAGCAAAACATTCCTTGTGTCGACGAAAATTTTTTTTTTTTAAATCGCTTTTCACAAAATGGGCTTTTGCGTTATTTGACAAAAGAAAGTCCATTTTTGAGAAAATCGAATGTTTCATTGTTATACAATGAAAATATCGCTTTTCTCAAATATGGACATACTGGCTTTTGCTATATGACGGCTGACTTGCTGTCTTCTGCCTTTCTAAAACATTCTACTTTCAGTTACTGGGCAAGCTGGGCAATTTCGCCGTCTGAGTGGACAAATTGCTTTGATCAGGTTGCAGCATAAGCCTATTACCATAAAATAATAGACTTATGGTTGCAGTCAATACCCCCGATCCCCAAAGAAAAAAATCCTAAAACTAAGCAACAAAAAAAAAATCGCCAAAACGTTAACCCTTTGGTTGTCGGTAGCAGGAATCATCGCGACAAAAAAAACTCTACCGACAGCTAAAGGGTTAAAGATCCAACACAATAGTACATAATTACGTCAGTCTGCGTGCAACCTGATTCTATTCATCATTCAAGACTCCGGTAATAAACACATATATATATAATATATGATCTGTGCTTCTATTTTCAGCCTGCTCTGCTTCCTAAAGTAGCACACTTTGCACGTCATTTTCCTCAATCACGTCACGTCGTCTGTCTCGCTTCGGCACGACTGGGTACGGTTCCAGGCTGGGTGGGCAGAGAACTGGATGAGGCGCGTTCAGGGCGCGTTCATGATGCGAACGTGTTCCTGTTTGGCCCCTTGAGACGCACACTGTCATTATTTGGCAGTTTGAGGCCAGTATGTCAGTTTTTGAGAACGGGCGGCGAGCTGTTCATTGTTTTACAATATACAAGTGCCTTAGGACGGCAAAGAAAGCAAGTCTATCCTTGTGAAGCGAGACTTTCATCGTTTTCCAAGGAAATCTCGTTCTTCTCAGAAATGGACCTATAATGTCTTGCATTCCTGCCACAGGGCAGACGACATCGCAACGTAGCTAGCAGCTGTGTGGCCAAACGTTCTATAAATGGTACATGTATGTGCTGTTCCGTGGGATTTTAGACCGCAGGTCTGATCTTGAGGGAGGGGTGGGGGGGGGGGTGGTAGGCAGGGTGGGCACTGGGCAAACTGGTTATAGCAGCGCTATTAGGTTGTGTTAACTTCACAAACGTTTCTGTTTTGTTCGCTTTAGGACTTATCAAAGACATAGCTAAGCGTAGTTCAAGGGTGGTGCCAGAATAGCTTGGCGCCTCTAGGCGCCAAGCTATTCAGTCTGGCACCACCCTTGAACTGTCAGCCATGCCAAGCTGTTCTGTTAATGTGTGCTGATATTTGATTTGAATCTTTGGGCTCTAAACCGCTCTGGGGAGATCTGAAAAAGAAGAGCGCGTGTGAGCGTTTCCCAGTGCTGAAGTACCGTCGTTGAGCTAACTGTACATGTCAGTATAAATGAATCCACCGTTTTGATTTTATAGCATATTTTGATAATAGTAATGCGTGTATGATATTTGAACAAACACAGTAGGTCAGGTGCATATTTCGTTTCTTTTATTAGTGTTATCCTTTATTGCTTCTATAGTATATAGCAAATAATGATCTATGCCAACCAAAGAAAAATTTGTCTGGTAAAGGAAAAAGTACAGTTTTTTTTTTTAAATCTTTGAATATTTAACTCATTCTACCCCAGACACACAACAGCAAGATAAGGATCGACCATGATAGTTCAAGGGTGATGCCAGAATAGCTTGGCGCCTATGGGCGCCAAGCTATTCTGGCACCACCCTTGAACTATCATGGTCGATCTGTGGCCTGCACTGCAATGCAGTCTTCAGAAGACAACGGCAAAATTTGGGGATTTCGGTGATGGGGTAGAACGAGTTAAACTAAACCGGTGACGCCGTATGTTTGCCCGAGCCTGCTGCTTTTCTGTGACTTCTCCGAGTGTGAACGCTTTCTGGTAACCCATTTTGCTATCTGACATTTCGCTATTTTCTGCTGTAACATTATACGTCTGTTGGAAGCCGTGTCGCTAACGGTCCGGTCTTCCATTACAACATTTTAACTTTTGAAAATAGTAAGCAAAAGGTCCTCGGGCGTAGGGCCGATATCAGCCTTCGTGCGTATGTCAGTTACCTTCTAGGATCTGTTACGCGTTTCTTTCAGCTTCTGGATTATTCAGTACACAAAAGGTCCTCGGTCCGACGTCAGCCTTCGCTGGCCCGCGCACGGCCGTTCGCGAGCCAATGAAGGCCGACGTCGACCCGAGGATCTTTTCCTCGCGCAGTAACTGGATAGGTCTTTTAGAAAGAAAACAAATTCGTTTTAGATGCCTACGCGATGCAAGTGAAACGACAACAGATCCCAGCGATGTCGGAACGGTGGAAGTGGGGCCGTTGCGTGATGAATGGAAAATTGTACACGCAGAAGTCTGAATTATGAAGGCAAAAGAAAGTAAGTCCATTTTTCTGAAAGCGAAATTTTCATTTTAATACAATGAAAGTCTCGCTTTTCGCAAAATGGACTTTCTGTCGTTTGTCTTCACAGGGCAGCAGAGCATACAATGAAAGAGATGGGACAAACCATGCCTAAACAGTCCCTTCTACAAGAGTTTTCTGTCTGTGTATTTGTCTCTCCCTGTCATTATTTCCGTTCGTCTCTTTCACTACTTATTGTTATTCTACTTCTTCTCATCGTTGTCATCCTCGTAGATGTTAATGTTGTTGCGCAAGGGATGGAGAATAATAATAATAATAATAATAATAATAATAATAATAATAATAATAATAATAATATTATAAATAGGCTTTTTACAAAGCGCTGCTCTTCAAAAAACATTGGGCTCACTGAAATAGATTAGCGACCAGCTATTCTGGCATCACCCTTGAACTGTTTTGTTCATCTTCTTGTCATTGTTCGTTTTCTTTTGTGTTTAGTTTGTTTTAATTGGTCCTTTTTCATTAGTGTTTCTGTAGTCATTCGAACATGTCTCAGCGTCACTCATTTATGATGATTTATAGCTTCATCTTCTTGCCGGAGTTATCATGATAGCTATTCAATCTTGGCTGAGTCTGTTGCTCGTGACTGTGACATGCAGGCGTCTTTTGTATTATTGTGAGGCATAGTTTCACTACGACATTTACAGAAAAGATATGTTTCACTTGGAGGGGATGGGGGGGGGGGGGGGATGTCTGCACGACACACGGAATATCCCATTCAAGTTCAAGTTGACCTTTGACCGTATATGCCAAGTTTTGACCTTTTTCATATATGCCAGGTTTGCTGTATGACCTTTATTTTGGATACCTGGACAGTCCAGGTATTTTTAATACCCAGATTAACCAGGTATTATTGAGATTTGCCATGACCTTTTTCTGTCGACCCCAGGTCCGAACCTCGTACCTTGCGGTCTCCAATCAGGCGCACTACCCACTGTGCTTTTTGGACCGCGGTGATAGGCTGAGTAGGAAAACTTGAACTTATATTTATATTTGAGGTGAGCAGTTTTTACAGAAGTTTGTCAAAATTGTCTTTAAAAACGCCTTAAATAAATATTGCGATGGTGCAGAGGTATTTTGTGGAGAGTTAGTGAGTGTTTGCAAATAGACCAGTAATTTTATAAATTTATTGCTTATGTGTGTTTATTGTTCCGTCGCGCAAATGCAGGTTTTCATTGTAACTCACCCGTTGTGTCATAGCGGCTCGCATTGTGTGCTGATGATAGCACAAATATACTATTCTAGTGAGCTGTTGTCTAACCCTGAAAGGTCCATTCTTGTTGAGAAGTGTTTGCTGTGATGGATACGTACTTCGAACGGGGGAAAACAATCTGCGGTGAGCTGAATTCTGTTGACTTTATTTTTCCCCCATCATACTGTTAGGTGTAAGACATGAATCGATGACGATAGTTGAAACCAAACGAACATCCACAAACTAAGTTCAACGTTACATAAATCGGAAGCTGTCATCTGAAGTCTGCATACCATGAGACAGATCGACTACGATAGGTCTACGATAGTTTAGTTCAAAGGTGGTACCAGAATAGCTTGGCGCCTACAGGCGCCAAGCTATTCTTGCACCATTTGAACTGTAATGGTCGAGCGGTTTCATGCTGTACAGTGACAGAGCTAAACTGGTTAAAATCTCAGTAAGCAAGAGGTCCCCACATCAGGCCAATATCGCCCTTTGTAATTTGCGGATCGACCAGGGCTCACGTCGGACCCAGGACTTTGTGCGTGCTAGGTCTTCATCATTTTATAATCAAGGATTCACTGTCGTATTGCGTCATTGTCTCAGTGATGAAAGATTCACTGGCAGGTCGTCGCGAGAAAATGCACATCGCACGAATCGAAGCTCTTTAATCATTTATGTTGTGTTCCAGTTAAACTGGGTCAGAGGCGTTTACATCTGTCGAGAGGAACATCGAAGAGACGTAAATTAGAATTATATCGTAAATGTAGAAGTACTGTAGATGTCTGTGTAAATAAAGAAATGTTTAGAATTCTGTATATCTCCTACTTTTTGACTTTCCTTTATTTCTTTGTAGTTTGTCTATAGTCTGTGTCATGTGTCTTCAACTCGAGTTTCAGCGTCGTCTAAAACACTGCATCTTTAACTCATTCGAGAAGCGCTGCATCCGAATACGCCACAAAAAGCCTCGTATCCGGATGTGGCACGTCTCAAATAAGGTACTCTTTGGCATCAAATGAGTTAATCTTTGGATTCAAAACCTTGTTTGTTTTTTGTGAAGAGAATTTAATATTTAACTCATTGGAGACGTGTAGCATCCGTTTACGCGGCAATTGCCGCGCATGCGGCACGTCTGGAATGTGTTAATTGTGAGGTTACGGTTACTCCGAACTACTTCCAGCAACGATCGACCCCGAAATCAGGGAAGATAACCAGTGTGTTCCAGAAGCATAGACAATACTCCGAACATCTCCAAGGGGCTTTGATCCTCATGAGCTCGGAGGCCTCATGAGGATTTATGCCTGTTGGAGATGTTCGGAGTGTTGTCTATGCTTCTGGTACAAGCTGCTTATCCGCCCTGATTTCGGGGTCGGTCGTTGTTGGGGGAGTCGTTCGTTGCAAACGAAACCTCACTATTCTTGAAAATTAATTGTGAAGGCAAAGCTTCCCTTAACTACCTCAATCTATGGTTTGTCCAAAGCTTCATTTTTTTCAGTTTCTACGGCCGTCTCTTTCACAGGAACTTTTTTCCAGATGGGCTTAATGTTATCATGTGTGATGTTATGTTACGTTCGCAGTGCTGCCTTAGTTACAGTTACACAGTGATTATCCGAACGGCACACTGGTTGTCTCCCTCAATTAGCTACCGCCGATGGGCGGTAGCGAATCGAAGGAGACAACCAGTGTGTCCATATGTTTAACATTTTGTAATTGTGACACAGTCTACAACGGGACACGTGACATAGGTGCTTGCTTCAAGTTCCGTCAGGTATACACCGATTGCAAGCCGCTTATTTCGGATCAGGGAAGGGGTTTGGGGGGGGGGGAGGGGGAGGGGAGGAGAGGATCACCCTCCCGTCCAGTCCCTGCCCCATCCCTGACGTAAGCTGCTTACAGCCAGTTGATGAATCGACATTGTTTTGGCGCACAGACTTGCTATTAATGCCATCACTGCTCGCAGACGCTGGTTGTGTTTCTGAAATCTCTGCCAATTCAAAACCAAAGAGCCCCAGCTGTCTGAGGAACGTGGGTACAAAGTTGAGCCAGCAAGAGGCATAGACCCTCATGAGCCCCCGCCACAACTGCGGGGTCTCATCAGGGTCTATGCCTCTTGCAGTTGAAAGATGTTCACTTTTTGTCGGCAGAAGAGGGGTTAAAACATGGTGGTTTCAGATGCAGTTTCAAGATTTTACGGCTCCTGTTTACGGTGTCCGTGCAGCAGAGGCTCGGCGGGAATGATTAACCCTTTCCACTAGTGCTTGAAATCAATTTGACTATGATAGTTCAAGGGTAGTGCCAGAATAGCTTGGCGCCTGATGCGCCAAGCTATTCTGGCACCACCCTTGCACTAGAAGGTTTGATCTGTCTCCTAGTCTGTAATATAGCCTTCACAAGGCAATAGGCAAATTTGAAAAATTCAGCCTCAGCATGTAACGGGTTAAAATTAATATAAAAACTGAGCAAATTCAAGTGAAAAAAAGATTGCTTGAAATGTTTTCCGCAGTTGGAGTTTGAAGACACTTGATATAATGTCCGTGCATATGCGTTCGGTAGGCTCGAATTTAAAAGTTTTAAAAAAAAAAAGGGTGAAGGTCGTTTGGAGAATCTTTGTTTACAATGGGACTTAATTGATTTAAGACAAACAGCGCAGTGTCCGTGACAAAAGCAAATAATTTCACATCGGGTGATCCGGATTATAAACACAGTAAAAGGAAAGTAGGAAAGAAAGGAAAAATGAAAGAAAGAACGTGTCTAACACATTGAAACAAAAAGACCGAATCTCCTTTGAAGACTACATCAGGAGTCTAGGGAGAGGCTGACCTCACCTTGATAGTTCAAGGGTGGTGCCTTTAGGCGCCAAGCTATTCTGTCACCAGCCTTGGACTATCATGGTTGATGAAACAAATATGGAGATTCCCACGTTTAGGGGTTGTTCTTTGAAGACTACAGGGCAGCTCATGAGACAGATCGACCGTGATAGTTCAGAGGCAGTGTCAGAAACGCTCGACAATCTAAACGTGGCCCTAGAACTCTCATGGCCGATCAACGTGTTGATCTGGCCGGCCATACCTGAGTGGTTTAAATTTGAGATTAGGTCTAGATCACTCAAGCGAAATATAAAGTTTCGAAGGCGGCCATTGGGATGGGTTGCTATCATATATGTGTCACCAGTAGATGAGCTCCATTTCTCCTAGCGTTGGCGTTTCTTCAAAACGGGGAGGACAGTGTTGTAATATACTTTGCTGATCAAATAGTCCGAATATAATGATCAAAAAGTTCGGTAGATGGTTGCTATGGAATATCTTCAAGAGACGACAACACCCTTGTTATTTCTGGAAACACATAAGCGTGCGCTATTATCCCTAGACCACAGATCAGTGGCCACACTGGTTGTCTCCCCCGATTCAATGCCGCTGCCCAGCGGCAGCGAATCGAGGGAGACAACCAGTGTGATCAGTAGCATCTACTGACGGGACCAGCAGCGACTGAGTGATGTGTCCTATTATAATTACTTTAGAAGATGAAGGAGATAATGTTTATTGCCATTTGCTTTGCTGTTTTACGTCAGCCCTTTGGCTGTCGGTAGCGCTTTTTGTCGCGATGATTCCTGCAGGAATAACAATCTGACATCCTGCAGGAATCATCGCGACAAAAAGCGCTACCGACAGTCAAAGGGTTAAAGCGACCTGCTCCATGGCGGACTCTGATTGTTATTCGCCAATACAACGGGTCATCAACAATGTTTCAGTGTATCATTCACTGTCGAGAAAAATTGAGCACCGCCCGACTGCAAGAGGTATAGGTCCTCATGAGCCCCCGCAGTTGCGGGGGCTCATGGGGATCTATGCCTCTTGCTGAAACCACTGTGTATCCGTGTTCTTTGGACGGCGGAGGCTCTTTGGCGTCGAATTAAACACATATTTTAGAAAGGGAGTGAAGGGGTTAATTGGTGACACAGAAGGCTTAGAAAACATGTTGGAGAAAATTATAAGAGGTGGCAGCTAAAACGTGCGTTGCGGAGACAGTTTTAGGCAAACAATAAGAGAAGGTATTCAGTGGTACAGCAGCCAGTGTGTTGAAACATCTTTTATTCGTCCAATCGATGTTCCTGCCAAAGGAAAAGGCAGAATCCAGAGGAAATAGGTGATGAAAATGTGAAGAAATTCCCAACAAAGAAACAAACACGCTTAGAGAGGCCAAGCGGAGCACAATTCAATTTACTAAAGAACAACACAGGCTTATAATTGACAAGTACAACACAATTTATTACATTTTTGGGTAGGACAAGAACATTTGATATACTGTGTTGTAATTGTCCTATCTAAGCGTTGTTGTTGTTGTTGTTGTTGTTTTGTTGTTGTTTTTTAAATAAATTTTCTTACCGAAGAAGCTTCTGTAGTATACTGTTTACTTGGTTTTCCGCGAGGTAGCAACGCCTATAGCCCCAAACATGCCAGTCAACCTGAAGGTTCTTGCAAAAAGAGCTCGCAACGTGTATTTGATGTGCATAAGCTATTTCATAGCAACTTGCATCTGTAATGTTTGTTTATACATCAACCACACCCATACGCCGCTTAAATAAATGTCATATTTGCTGAATACAGATTATTGATATGTATTTGTTGCAAGGAATCAACTTCCGTAAAGATTTCCCTTATGAAATGGCTGAGCCACTTATCTGCAAACGTTGGAAACATGGAGAACAATGCCATCGATTGGCACTCGCTGCTAGTGCCATTATCTCGTAAGTACTAAGATGCCAATGTCTGAAAAAAAGATGACCTTAGGCGTAAGAGGATTGGGAATGACCTTAATTACCACGAAAAATGCAGGAGGCGTAGAGCTTCACGGGCCCCTGCGGCTGCAGGAGCTCATGAAGCTCTGTGCTTCTTGCAGGTTGTCAGATTCGTTTAGGGTATTGTTATGTTTGCTGATTACGCAGCAAGGTTTCTCGGTTCACGTAACGATTTTTGTTCTTCAGTTGCAATCTGTAGTAAAGAATCTTGCGCTTGCTCGAGGACAGTTTTATATATTGACCCCAGTCTGCTGTACAATTTTAAACGACATTTGTAAAATCTTGGTCTTTGGAATTTATGACTAGATAACAAGCTGTTGTCGCAGTATCCTTAGTGAGACAAAACATCTTAGTTTAAAAACGAAACAAAAAGATCCAACATCATTGAGTCAGTATTAACAGGGACGGCCGTAAAAGATAGATATAAAAATCCAACGAGTTTGAAAAGGCAGTCAAGCCAATGTCCTGACCTAGGTATGCTGCCCTTTGAAGGCAAAAGACAGAAAGTCCATACAATACGATGAATGGTTAGTTGTTGCGGTTTAACGCCGAGCAGGCGACTAAAGCCATCTCACGGCCGGAAGGTTAAAAGTCTGGTTAGCCAGGCTACGAGAAAGATCTTAAACATGATGTAAATACAGTTTAACAGTATTCTTGGCTAAAAAGTCGCACAGGACAGAAGTACAAGTCTACAAACTTTTGAAGTCATAGTAAGAACAGTCAGATTCATATAGACTACAGAGACTCAACTTTTGTAAAACAAATTGGCTTCCTTTAGAAAGCTGAAGATATTTGCTTTCACAACACTGAATTACTAGCGTCACAGAGCAGTGCGGCCAACGGATGGCTTTAGTTCCTGTAGGCATAACGCGTTTCCTGCCATTTCTCAGGTGTTTGGTCGTACCTGGAGTAGGAGTAGGCCTATATACTTGTGTTCGGGATCTTTGGGAAACAAGTTTTGTTACCGACCTTGTTACATGTAAATTCGACTTAAACTCCCTCTGCGTGTATTCACCCATATTTTTACAGTACCGGTGGCTGCACGCACCAGGAGGTTAACCCATTCACTTCCAGAAGACGCAGATTGTGTTCTGAAATCTTTGTTTATTCAAAACCAAAGAGCACCCGTACAAAGTGGAGTCAGCAGGAGACACAGATTCTCAAGAGCCCCGCCCCCCCGCAAATGCGGGGGTGGGGGGAGGGGGGCGCTTGAGAATCTGTGTCTCTGCAGTTGGATCGTGGTGCTCACGTTTTCCTCGGCATCGAAGGGGTTAGTAGCTAAATTCCACTCCAGGGACGACTAACGCCAATGTGGATCTTTATCGAGGGATTAATGATAGCCGCGCTGAAGGTTCGCCCTACAGGTGGATTCACACAATCTGTTGATTCCCATTCTCACAGACTAACTAGCGATCGATCGGCACCGTTACAACTTGGAAGCCGAGGCGAGCATTACGCAATAGGCCATCGGGCCGACGTCGGCCGCTGTCGGCCCGCGCACGGCTGTGCGCGGGCCAACTGCAGCCGACGTCGACCCGATGACCTTTTGCTCAGTGGGGAAAATCATAGGCTTTGCTCGGTCGATGTCAGTGCCGGCAGCTTTACGTACTTCATCGTCGCTCCAGCATGCGCAGGAGAGTAATCTAGATCTACATCTAACAAACTGTAACTTGTCCTGCTGCTCGAGGCATAGATTTTCATAAGCTCTTACAATCTGAACATTTCAGCAGCGATGTCAGTCCCTGGGCGTCATTACAGCAACCTGAACTTTTCCGTCCGTACTAAGATCCTCATAAACTCCCAACCCGTTCACACCCCACCCGGGTCTGCCCTGGGGGACTTGGGTGGGGTTAGGTATTTTTTAGTTCCCAGGGTCACCCTGGTCAGCCCCACAGGGTGGGTTTTTCTCTCTATTCTGGGGCATGTGTTTCTGTCTACCCTTTGTCCATTCACCTGTATTTGCCTTTTTAAAACTCTCCCTACTGTCTGCACTGCCTGTAGCTCTTGATATTGGATGTGTGTTGCTAAATGGTCTTAGCTTTATTTAGGCCCCATGTGTTAGGTTTATTTAATGTATTTGACCGGCTGGCGACATACATTCAATGTTCTGTTTATTTTTTTTCACAAGCAGTGCAGGCACGTCCTGAGAAAGCCTTGTTGCTGTCGGGACGTTAAGCAATGTACAATCAATCAAAACCCAACCCGTTCAGTGCCGAGAAAATGTGAGCGACAGCCAACTGCAAGAAACATAGATCTTCATAAACCCCCGCAGTTGCGGGGCTCATTAGGATCTATGCCTCTTGCCGAGCACACTTTGAATCCATGTTCATGGGGCAGCTAGGGATTTTTGGCCTCGAATTAATGAAGATTGCAAAACACAGTCTGCGTCAGGGTTAAGGTCTTAAAATTTAGCTTCAAATGGTTTTATTGTGTTGTTGTTGGTGGTTGTTGCTGTTGGTTACTTAGCTGCTTGCTTGGTTGCTTGTTTGGTGGTTTCTTTTTTTTTTTTGGGGGGGGGGGGGGGGGAGGGGGGGCACCGTTAGATGGCTTTCGTAACCTGCTCGATGTTAAAATACTAATATAACAAACTTCTTTTTGGCTAAGACCCAGTTTGTTTGACCGTTTTTCGGGTACTGTAAATAAATTTAGATGCAGAGGCCTAGTATTCTTTCACTACAGGACAAGCCTCAAAATTGTAATTCTTTTCCTCAGAATCAGTAGACCATGGAGGTTTTAGCCTGCGCTTCGCAAACGGTTTGCGGAAATCCCTATCTCTGCAACTATAGCACACAAGCCAGCAAAAACATTTATCGATCAAGTTCACTTCAGCCGGTACAGCCCATCTTCAAAAGGCATAGATCCTCATGAGCCCCCACAGATGCGGTGGCTCATGAGGATATATGCCTTTTGCTGATCTATTGCACGTTTGTGCCACTCAGCGGAAGGAGGGTTAATTGCGATGGAACTGTCACACCGAAGTACTACTGATAAATAGTACAGATGGACCCTTTTTGCAAAAAACCTAGATCTTTATGAGGCCCCGCAGTTGCGGAGACTCATGAGGATGTATGTCTTTTTCCGACCCATTGTGCGTTTGTGTCGCTCAGAAGGAGGGTTCTTTGCGATGCAAGTGGGGTAATGAAAAATAGCTAGGTAGAGGATATCGATCATTTTCAATGCCAGGTGGGATGGGTCATAATAGGAAAGGTTTGGAAAATGTGTCGAGTTATTGTTTACTTTCTCTCTCTCTCTCTCTCTCTCTCTCTCTCTCTCTCTCTCTCTCTCTCTCTCTCTCTCTCTCTCTCTCTCTCTCTCTCTGAAGAGATGTATGCGCGCCTATTATGTCACAGGGGCGGATCTGGGGGGGGGATCCTAGGGGTTCCGGAACTCCCCCTCCAGACCCAAAATTGTTTAAAATGCTGTAACAAAGTTCCTTTTGGGGGTGTTTGATTTTTGAGTTCCGACACACACACACGCACCCCCCCCCCCCCACCCCCAACTGCGGGGACTCATGAGGATCTATACATCTTGCAGTTGAGCGGTTTCAATTTTTCTCGGCAGTCAAGATGTTAAAATAGCGGCTTGGCACAAAGCCAGTCTAGCACTAATCTTAACGTAAATCGCCCTGTTCACCACTTATTTGTTTCTTGTGTGATGTGCAGGCTCTGTTTGGCGGCAACATCGCCGGTCGGAGACTGCGTGGTGTCAAGATCAACCCCATCTACCAGGAGAGCGACCTGGGATCCCGCTCGCAAGGGGACTCCACCGACACGCAATCCGAGAGTGCTCTCCCCATCGGCGAGATCCAGATCGAGATGTACGAGAGTTTGCCAAGGAACAAACAGAAGCCATTCCGCCAGTACAACTCGGCCCCAGTGTTCAAGTCGCCCGCCAGACAACTGCACCCCGTCATTGGCCCAAACTCCACCCCCCAGACGTGGCACGTGGGGCGGGACCTGCACGACTATGACCTTGACCTCAGTCTGGACGACGACGAGGGCGACGATGAGTTAGAGTCTGCAGTGGACCGGAGGTTGGCGGGAAAGAGCAGCTTCGTCAGCGCGGTGGAGAGAGCATCACAGGAAGGCAATCGCAAGTTTGTAAACGTGGTGCAGAGAGTGTCAGGAGGAGAGAGAAGCCTCATGAACGTCAATCGCGTGCCGTGGACCTTCCTGCAGGAGAGACCCCACGCCAGGCCCCGCGAATCCATGTGGGGCGCCTTCAGGGATAGTGAGGACAACACTCTGCCGGACGTCCGCGAGGAAGGAGCGGTATCTGCGGAACGAGAAAAACCTCGCATGTCACGTGACCTACAGAGTATGTCTCGTGATCAACGAAATGCATCACATGACTCAAAGATACAATCCGAGTGCAGCTCGGCGTCTACGGCCAGCAGTTGGAGAATTCTGAATGTTGACGTCACTGATGATGAAGATGTTGACGTTACACCACTCCATGTCCGGCTTCACGAGGAGCCTGACATGGAGGGATCTTACGTCACCAGCCACGACAACGAGGTCAGGGTCAACGTACTGGAGGTATCGGGGTACGGGGAACCCCCGGGGGACCACTCCCCCTCACCCAGACATCTTCCCCAGGGGGACTCAGCCGGATCTGACAACCCCAGTCTTGCGTTTCACGTTCACTCGCCCAATCTTGCCAACTCACCATTACCCGCGGGTCAGGCTGTGTCTGTCTCTCACCGCGCCGTACGCAGGACCGTATCCACTGAAAGTTTATCATGCATCAAACTCTGTCCACTTTGCCGTAGGAAACTTGAATCCCTCATAGCGGAAGACTGCTGTTTCCCAAACGAAAATTCTGACGTAAGTTCCGAAAAAAGCTTCTCACTTTCCGGAAGCTCTCCGTCACCCAAGCCTCGCCATGGTGAGAACGATCTTAATGATATTTTTGAATGGAATCACCAGAACGTTGAACTGGGAGAGGGTGGTCTGGGTGTGGCGGATGTGAGACGATACCCAGTGCAAGGTGGTAACGGCTTCAGTGTAGGGCACCATGCTCCACCCAGACCTGACCGCGGACCAGAGTCACCCTGCCCCTGCTCCTGCCACAGACGTCCACAACGCAGCTACCATCAGGACCTCACAACCAACGCATCCAACAGTGATATCAAGATAATGCCAAACATTGAAATCGAAAAGGGAGTGATGGTCCAGCAAGCTGATGTTGACATCTTGTCCATGAGCGAAACAGACGGAAAGGGTCAGCGTAACACCATAGTTACTATCGACGTTAACCCTTTGGTGTACGCAACCACCGGTGCTAGCACCGGTGGCTGCGTGCGCCAGGGGGTTAAGGTGGACCTGCATAACGTAAAGGATGTGCAAGACGGTGACTGTATCGTCAGTTGTGACGACGTCCACGCGCACGTAGACCACTGTGACGACAATGAATGCATAGTGGATTGTGAAAACAACCATTCGTGTATGCCTGACCGGGAAAATAGCGTCGCCAGGACAGGACACTGTCGACTTCAGGTCCTGGGAATCCTTAACGAGTGCTCAGTGCCCATACAATGCTACGCCGTGGACGACCACATCTCTGTCATTTCTGACGACTCTGTCGACAGTACAGTCTGTCACAAGTGCTCTTGCAATGAAAGAACAAACAAAGATAAAAACGCGCTTCTAAATATCAAGGCCAAAACAGCTTGCGATGGATATCAAAATAGATTACCTTATAATAGCAATATTAATAGTTCTCAGCCAAACGTGAACAACAAAAGTCTGTCTAAATGTGAAGATTATCCTGACGCCACAGATTGCAGTAAATGTAACGATTGTCCTGATGACGCCATAATGAGGAGTGAGGGTCATGATGTGATTACGTGCGAGACAGACGTTATTGAAAGCGATAATGAGCGTCATTTGCTAGGTGACGAAGGGGGTCCATTACAAGACGCCCTCTACGTCACTCACCTGGAGCTGTGCGAGAACTGCGGGTCAGAGTACGAGGTGAGGCACGTACAGCAATGCGCGTGCCCCGAAGTGGGCCAGAGTCTAGGTCAGCACGATGTGGTCAGATCCGCGCCCAGATCGCGACCAAGCATCCTTACCAACGGTTCTATCTTATTACGGGTAAGTCTGTCTGCGTGTATGTGTATACCCATGCAGTAGGCAAAAGATTGCTGGGGGACGTCGGGAAAAGTCGGCCTAAATCGGCCTGAGGAACTTTCGCTGTGTGTGTGTGTGTGTGTATGTGTGTGTGTGTGTGTGTGTGTGTGTGTATGTGTGTGTGTGTGTGTGTGTGTGTGTGTGTGTGTGTTACAAAGAAAACCATTCAGGGCTTAACACCTTTTGTCCACCACAAAGGTGATTTCAAAGATTTGGCACCGAAAGTACAAATTTTGACTGGGCTGGGTTCGAACCCACGACCTTTCGGACGAGAGTCTAACGCTGTATCACCTGAGCTACCCAAATCCACTCTGTGTGTGTGTGTGTGTGTGTGTGTGTGTGTGTGTGTGTGTGTGTGTGTGTGTGTGTGTGTGTGTAGAACAGTATGGTTTACTTTTATATGATTGCTTTTAACCCTTTGGCTCTCGGTTTCGGCTTTTGTCGAGATGAATCTTGCAGGAATCATCGCGACAAAAACCGCTACCGACAGTCAGAGGGTTAAAGTGATGTCTAGGCTACGGAAGTTCTTTAACTCTTGATTTTACGAGGGGAAAAAAATAATCAGAAACACGAGAACAGAGGAGTCGGTCCCCACGAAAAAAAAAGATACAATAGTAGCTAAACTATGATCTGCATCAGGCAAATTATTTTGTTAACCCCTTAACTGCCCGTTGACGCAGGCGGTTTTTTTGAAAATCGGTGTTAATTCAACACCTAAGAGCCATAGCCGTCTCGGAAACATGGATTAAAAGTGGTGTCAGCAAGCATAGATCTCCTTTAGCTCTCGCATCTGCGGAGCTCATGAGGATCTGTGTCTTTTGCATTTGGATCGTGTTCATTTTTTTTCTCGTCAGTCAAGTAGTTAAACTCTTCAGTCACTAGAAATGGTGTCCTCTACATTATGACTGCTTAATTATAACCATTTCTGTCTGAGAAACACTCATATAAATGGTGCCCTTCAAGAGGGTTAGAACCTCATGAGCCCCCACGATTGCGGGGGGACATGAGGATCTATGTCTCTTGCAACAGAGCGTTGTATTGTGCCCTGCCAGTGAAGGTTTTCCGATCGATGTTCCTTATTGGCTTGCTTGGCCGAGATATTCTGTTAGGCTTTGCCAGTGGTTCTTGTCACCTCTAGGGTCCGGTCATGGGAGTCAATGTGGGAGGTAAGAGTCGAGGCCTTTAGCCCGAGACTCAGTCTTGCCTCCGACATTGACCCCCCTGACCGGACCCTCGCGGGGACAAGAACAACTGACAAAGCCTAACTCAGTCGTAATACAACGATTTTGTCTTCAACTGTGAAAAAAAAAAGAAGTATACGTGTGAAGTATGCCCTTGAAAGGACCCCACACTTTACGTGTGACGTAAAGATTCAGGGGACGTAAATCTCCATACTTACGACCATCGGTCAATGTGAACCTCGCGCGAACTGCATTCGTCTGGAATTTCTCTCTCGTGTATTTTTTTTAATATATTTTATTTAACACATTTTCAGTCATTCTTTTGTATGAAATTAGTAATATAGGCCGAGCACAACGCGTGCATATAGTTATTTTGTTGCGTAACCCCATCAATTTTTATTTATCCGGCTTTTTAGGTCCCTTCTATTTATAGAGGGGACATTTTAGGGCGGGTCGCGGTGGGACGAATTTAATAGCATGACCATGATGTCAAAGGCGGGCAGGCCTAATCCTCTGACAACTGAAGAAACAAGATATAAATTACGTCATGTCTAGTTACGCCAACCTCGCTGCTGAACGTACATTTGGCGCGAAACGCCGTGTGTGTGTGTGTGTGTGTGCGTGCGTGCGTGCGTCAGTGCGTGCGTGCGTGCGCGCGTGCGTATGTATGTAAACACGAGGATCTCCGATATTGCTATACGCACAAGCTTGAAACTTGGCGAAATACTTTCTTCAAGGGTTGGCTAAGAGATCCTCCGAGCATATTCTAACATTATGTCTCCTTGAAGACATAAAAGACAGTTTATAGAAAGACGGTTGACCCAGATTAGAGTCCGTAATTTTTGTCATATTTACTTGAAATTTTGGATATAGCTAGTTTGGAGAAAGACCGCAATGCCATTGGATGAGGTCGTTAGCCGGAGTTGTACCTCTTAAACTTTTTAAATAATAATTAATTCATTTTTGCAAGTTTTGGATCCACTAGATACTCCAATCAAACAGTCAGCCCTGGAAGGGGCTGTGTGGAACAAAACAGTCAGCCCTAGAAGAGGCTGCGTGCATTTCGGATGAGTGACGTGACACATCAATTTCGTCACTGTGTACACGGCGTCGTGAGAGTAGCGATGCCATGACGTCAAGCTTATAGTGATGTCATTTTGCTGCTCGTGCTATTCTTCTTCAGAATTCCTGTCGCTACTACAGCCCACAGAGCGTACTAATGGCGGAAGGCGCCGTGTGTTCGTCTTTATTTGTGTGTGCCGGCGTTCGTGTTCATCAGAGGTTGGCTTAGAGTGGATGGAAATGGATCAGAAGGATAAGCTTAAAAATATGAACAACTCTGAATGTTCCTAAAATAAACATGCATGTGAGCTCCAAACAATACGGTAGACTTTTGGATGAAACCCTCAGCTTGTTCAATAGGAGATATTTCAACATCAGAATCAGGTCAAAGACAAAAGGTAGAGACCCTTGACAGCGAGGACAACTCTCATATAGAAGGGGCTTTGTGGGTTATGATTTATCTCATCTTGTTGTTTCTTCGCCGTTTCGAATACGATCAGTACTTCAGTTGAATTTTCCTGTCGTTGATATTATCTAACTTATCCAATTAATCAGTTATGTTTAGTGTCAAACTGGTACCAGCGGTATCACAGAACACCTACTTATAGTTTCTTTTAGTTGTGTAGCCCCCTACATTATTTATTATTGGCATGTGTTTGTTTAGAGGTAAGAGTGTGTTTGTACCGAGAAATGTGATTGGCAAAAGATTTATTTGGGGGAGAACGCTTTGCTCAGCGAGTAGCATTGTCATCGTAACAGTTAAAAAGGGAGTCTACTTATCACATGTTACCTTGGTAATATGTGACAAAGGGACTCCCGTTGCCTTGACAACGGCCGAACTAGGAAAAAATCGAATAGAGCTAGGACAATGAGAAAAAGTATAAAGAAACTGAAAGAAGACAATATAAATTATTGGTCGCAGGGGTTTGCTACACGGACCCTTGTAGGCCTGCGGGAGGTCAAAGGAACCATTGTACCCCGAAGGGTCCGTGCAGCAAGCCCCTGCGACCAATAACGTATTTGTTTTCACTCAGGCCTCCACTATTTTTGTAACAGAAATCAAGAAGAAATCTGCCGACCTGGATCGCGCCAGACATGCCTGACGTAAAAGGAATATATATATTTATACATAATAGACTTATGACGTAATTTAAAATCTTTCATGACTTTGCCGTCTCCAGTAGTGTGCCTGTTGTTTCGAACAACACTAAGTAACTTTGTACTTTAGAACGTTTGACCTTCTTCTTCTTCTCTTCTTCTCGAACGCCGTCACACTTGGAGTTTGGCTCTCAAAATGAAATCTGTGGTCTTCTGTAGCACCTCCACAGGCCCGTACAGTTTCTCTTGTAGAGTGGCGGGCTTCTGCCATATCTCCTCCCTCAGCAGCTGGTGGTTCCCACAGTCCTGGAGGATGTGCTCTGTGGTCTGCTCTGCTTCCCCACAAGGGCACAGGGGAGATGGAACGAGGTGGAAGCGTCTGTGCAGGTGGAAATTGAGTCGGTTGTGCCCGGTCATCAGACGGAAGATGGTCACCTGCTCTTGTCTGGACCGCTGATGGTAACTGTCTAGAGGCCGTTGTGGTGGTCTGTACAAGACTTACTGATGGTCTTCATCTCTGTGAAGCTGACTCCATTTTCGTCTTGTTCTTTCTCTGCGCCCACTTTTGCCATTCTGTCGGCTTCTTCATTGCCGTAGATGCCACAGTGTGAAGGGATCCACTGCAGCACCAGTCTGGTGCACTTGATGTTTTGCAGTGCCTCTTGTAGACGTGGCAGTTTGCTTTCTGTTGCTGCCTCAAGGACAGACATGGCATCAGTCAGGAAGACAATCTGGGCATCAGGGTCTGCAGTGCCACTAAGGGTGTTTGCAGCACGGACCAGGGCTTCCACCTCAGCTCTGTAATTTGTGCAGTGAAGGCCTGTTGATACTGCCTCTGCCTGCCATTTTCCGTTTCGGTACTGAATGTACACGCCAGCCCCTCCATTCTAAACTGCATCTGTGGCTGATCCATCGGTGTATGCCCGTATCCATGCTTCCTGGGGATACTTTTTTTTCGAGCATGGCCAGTGTCAGGGCTTTCTTGCTCACAGAGCTGTGCTCATCTTTGGTGGTGATGTAGGGTACCGTGGAAGAGATAGAACGTTTGATGATCTTTTACATAACAAAACTGGCACCCAAGACGCGTTAAAAAGAGGGCTACAAAAAGTCCGCCATTTGTCTCTACAAAGGTTTTTGTAGCTCGGTCATGTGGCACAACAGTTTGCGCTAAACAGATTGGTCGTGTGACGTAGGGATGAAAACAAAGCCTGAAGTCCTCTGGTTGTATCTCACCGCCAAAAAAAAAGGCCGTGACGCAAATTCCGCGGTGTACATAGTATATTATCAGAATGAATGATAGCCATTAGAAAGAAAATCGTTTTTCAAAAGGGCATTGCTGTGACACTGTACAAAAAAAAAAATTGTAACTGTGGAAATGTTAATTGTTTCGTTCGTTTGTTTGTTGCAGTTTAAACATTGTTTGTTCGTTTCGTTGGTTGGTTGGTTGGTTGGTTGGTTGGTTGGTTGGTTGTTTTAGTAGAAACAGTGTGGTTTTTTGTTGTTGTTGTTGTTGGTTGGTTGTTTAATTTAAAAATCCAAAAACAAAAAAATGACTGCCAATCGTGTAAAATGCAAAGAAAATCCCAACAAAGAAAGAAACACGCTTAAAGATGACAATCACAACACAACTGTTTTGTAATTGTCCTTTAGCGAGTTTCTTTCTTTGTTTGGGTTTGTTTGTTTGTTTGTTTGTTTAATTTAAACACGCAGTTTGTGTACTTCTTACGTGTACTATTACATTTTACGTTTTACCTTGACAGTGATACCCAAGTAAGCAGGATGTCCTCGAGCCGACGTCGGCTTTGGTTAGCCCGCGCAAAGTTGTCGAGATTAGTTTGTATACGACTACATGTATTTTGTAATCGGTTCTGGTGCACTCACAAACCAGACAGGTAAGGTGGGTGCCTGATAGCGGGGGCAGGGGATCCAACTGTTTGTCTGTCCAGCGCTGAGTAATTCCCCTTGGTATGTGTGCGGGTCTTGTGCACGGAATGACACTTCCACATAACGAGCAATGTATTGATTACTTTTGTACTCTCCATGTTTCGTCGTAGTTTGAACATCCTGTAGTCTCCCCCGAAAGACCAGAAAAAGCAGAGTCATCCAGCAAGAGACGTAGATCCTCATGAGCCCCCGCAACTGCTTTTGCAACTTCTATGTTTCTTGCGGATGGACTGTCTTTCTGCGTGATGGTGAAATTCACCATAGAAGCATGTCACGAACGGAATATCATGTACATGTAGTATGCACGTTACACAAACAAATACGTCTTATCTATCATAGTGCGCAGCGTGTGACTGTAGGCAGCTGCAAGTTGATGCAATACATTAAGAGATGGATCGACCTTGATAATACAACTTATCACGACTGTCACACCAGGGAGGAAGGTTAAAGACCACACGGAATTGTTGGATTTTTCTGTTCGATTTTTAATGATTTGATTTTCTCTTTCGCACGACAAACAATAGACGAAGACGTACACAAACCAACTCACTACTCAGTCAATTCATACCTGCACCTGTAATACACGCACACACTTAAACATTCACACAAAGTCCAGAGCACTAATCATATCTCATACACTCATTGTTCCACAGCAATGTTTCATCTCATTGTCTGCTGAAAACTGTCTACTGTCTACTGTTTAAGCTGATTTTTAGATCCTCGAAGGTATTTAAACAGTCTAATTACATCCGACCGTGAATATATCGTCGCTGCTCGTTGAACCTCGCCACTTGTTGAATGAGCGGATTGTCTCTCACGGTGGCCCGATTCAGTTCTCCTGCACACCGATTGAACGTGCCTGGAACAGCTGAGGCAATTCTCCTGCGGACCTGGATCAATTCTTCCGTACACCTAGGTTGACTCACATCCCACCTGGAGTGCATCTATCCAGCATCCCACCTGTAGTGCATCTATCCAACATCCCACCAGGAGTGCATCTGTCCAACATATACAATTGTATCTCCCAATTAGAAATCCGTCATTTGTTTTGATCGTTGCTTCCGCCCGAAGTGACGACACTTTGTAGCGATGACGACCGCCAACGGCTTCCTGACATTGTCGACCATTCCCGATCGTTTCCGACATCGAATAAAATATTATATAATAATCAATTCGAAATGCCGTGCACACCCACGAATACGACATATTTCTGCACAACACATAACCCCTCGAGCTCGACCCGAATCACTCAAAAATCAAATAGGCTCAAACGAAATGCTTCCCAATCGACCGACTGCATCCCCGCGAATTCAGTCGCCGATGCGCGCCCGATTGTCACACGGTTTCCGATCTAGAGCCAATCAACCAACACACTTCCCGAATCTACTATTTAACAAACAAATACTTACCCAATGATGCGTGAATTGTTTATCCCGTTGACTAATTTCGTGCCTGTCCTCTGCCCACCATGGCTGTGGATAAGGTCACCGGTTTGTCAGTCCCGTTACTCCGTAGTTCTCCAACTGCACACCTTTTTCTACACTTCTACTTTGAGCATTCTGCTCCTTCATCATCTATTCAACAATAGATCACTACGCATCATCACCTACTGCCTCCACTTCTTACAAAACTAATTTCTGGGGAAGAGCAAAATCTCTCATGTTTTAATGTGTCTGCAAATCAACGATGACGCACACCGTCCGTTCAAACAAATATCCTACGTCAAATGTTTTTCACGTCACCAAAAAAGAACATGCCATCATCTCAACACAAAACGTAGAACGGAACTTCTATCCAAAAGAAAATAATGAATAATGATTTCAAAAAATTCTGACAACGACAAAAACCGCTACGGACAGAGACAGTTAAAGAAACCGTAATAATACATTAGACCACCATCAGCTGGGGTATGGCCCTCTTATGTCAGAGGAAAATGTCAAAGCTTGTCAGCAAAGCCGTTAAACAACACTGCGGCAGTTCAATACGGAATATGAATTATCTCTAATCGAATTCAAGTGCGCATTTAAGTGTGCATTTCATTCATTAGGATATTGGTTGTTGTTTGTTTTCTTTTTTTAATATTTCGAGGTAGTCTTTTTAATTTAAAAAAAAATTAGAATATACAAGTCATTAAAGAGAAAATGATCGTTTCACAAAAACCGGTTGATCCGCATTGAATTTTTCTTATTTTTTACTAGATACTTTGCATACCGCTATATTAAAGGGAGATATTGAGTTCGTAATCCAGCGTTGTACAATTAATTTCATTTTTGCAAGTTTTGGAGCCACGTTATACTCCCATCAAACAGTCAGCCCTGGAAGAGGCTGTGTAGAAGAAAACAGGCAGCCCTGGAAAAAGCTGTGTGGAAGACACCCTTTCGTGCCTTTCGGATGAGTGACGTAGAACATTAAATTCGTCACTGTGTATACGGCGTTGTGTGACTAGCGATGCCATGACGTAAGCTTATAATGACGTCATTTTGCTGCTCGTGCTATTCTTCTCAAGTTCTTCAAAATTCATATCGCTTCACCACAGAGCGTAATAGCGGGAAACGCCGTGTGTCCGTCTTTATTTGTGTGCGCCGGTGTGTGTTGATCAGATGTTGGGTTAGAGAGAACAATACAATACAATATAGTACAGTACAATACAATACAGTACAATACAATACAATACACTTTATTATGAGATGGAAACTTTTCTTCGGCTTCGACACTAAAACGCACATAAGAACATAGAGCAAGATGAGGATTTCATCCCAAAGTCTACCATATTGTTTGGAGCTCACATGCGTTTTTCTTTTAGGAACATTCAGAGTTCATGTTAATATTTTTAAGCTTATTCTTCTGATCCATTTCCCTCTTCTCTAACCCAGCCTCTGATCAACATACACCGGCGCACACACATAAAGACGGACACATTGCGCTTGCCGCATTAGTATGGGCGGTCCGTGGCGCAGCGGTAAAAGCGCCTGAGGTGCGAGGTTCGATACCCGGTTCCGGCGTCGGACTTTTCTCCTCTAGTAAGTGTCGCCATTAATTTGGGCGGACCGTCGGGGGTTCTTTCTCCGGGTACTCCGGCTCTTTCCTCCCCCACGAATTTGGTATTAATTTCAGTCCACTTAATCAAATTTCAAAAATATGAAAAATGATTTAAATTTCCCAAAAAAATTCAGTAGCTCGCTTGATCTTGCCCTTAGCACCACGTGAATGTTCTGTGTTTTATGTACAGTGTGTGAGGGAATGCACGTGATTCACGTGAGCGTGCTTGTTGGGTTCAGTTCGCGGCTATGTCCTGCGCATTGAGTTATATTATAAATATGAGAAATGCACCATATAAATACTATGTATTATTTTTATTATTTTTATTATTATTATTATTATTATGCTCTGTGAGCTGATGTAGCGACAGGAGTTCTGAAGAAGAATAGCACGAGCAACAAAATGGCGTCACTATAAGCTTCACGTCAGGGCATCGCTAGTCCCACGACGCCGTATACCCAGTGACGAATTTGATGTTTTACGTCACTCATCCGAAAGGCACGAAAGGGTGTCTTCCACACAGCTTCTTCCAGGGCTGACTGTTTTCGTCCACACAGCCTCTTCCAGGGCTGACTGTTTGATGGGAGTATAGCGTGGCTCCAAAACTTGCACGACGCCGTGTACAGCTAGGCGCTTATCGACACTGATATTACAAACTTCCAGAATAGCTGAAATGACTCCTACCGACCGTGTTTATTCAAAAGTGGTGCCAGAATAGCTTGGCGCCTACAGATCAAACCGTGTGTCAGTGCTAGAAGGTTAAAGGTATGCTAGTGTTGCCTGCTGCATGAAACATTTATCAGGTTTTGATTGTGTTGCTGACGTAGGTAAGCCTGGATAAAAACAATGCCATCTATCGGCAAACCCCGCCCATCGCTAAACAGCATAGATCTTGATTTAACCCCGCAGACCTGTATTAGATGTAACATGTGTGACCCTTGTGACAAAGTAAAGAGATGGCTTCTGCGCCAGCAAAATCCATGTTTTCTCAAAATGTAATAAGTTTTCACACAGCTGTCAAACACTCGTGACCCTTGACCTTTATGATATCATAGAGTCGACTAAATTAGTATGCATAGGAAGGTCTTATCATCATCAGCTACCTTTGTGCCAAATTTGATTGAAAAGTTTGCAAAACTCTTGATAATACATGTAACTACAATTCTTTTAACAAGAAAGGCAAAGCCATCATTATGGCTCACGTGGACCTTTGTGACAATAAGTAAAGGGCTGGCTTCCGCACCAGCAAAGTCCATGTTTTCTCAAAATGTAAGTATTTTTCACACATGTACACCCCCCACCCCCACCCCATCCTCCCCAGCCCATCCCGCCTCCACCCACGCCCACCCTTGACCTTTGCAATGAGTTGAGTAAATTAGTATGCACAGGAAGGTCTTATCATCAGCTACCTTTGTGCCAAATTTGATTGAAAATTTTGCGAAAATGTTGATAATACTTACAATTTTATCACAAATTGTCATTTTACACACATTTGCCAGCCTGTGACCCTTGACCTTTCCGAAGGGTCATCCAAATCAGTATGCATTGATAGGCCTTCCCATCAGGTATCTGATAACCTGAGTTCTTGTGACCCTTGACTTTTCTCAGGGGTCATCCAAATTAGTATGCATAGATAGGTCTTACCATCAGAAATCTCTTTAGCAAGTTTGGGTTTGAAGTTGTGAGCAGTATTTCAGAAAAAAACATCTTTTGTCAAAATATGGCTATTTTGGACCTATTTCCTGAGCTCTTGTGACCCTTGACCTTTCCAAGGGATCAACCAAATTAGTATGCATGGAAAGGTCTTACCCTCAGGTATCTTTGTACCAAGTTTGGGTTTGAAGTTGTGAATAGTATTTGAGAAAAATAAATTTTTGTCAAAATATAGCTATTTTTTACCTATTTCCTGAGCCCCTGTGACCTTGACCTTTGTGAGAGGTCACTCAAATTGGTATGTTTGGAAAGGTCTTGCCACAAAGTATCCTTGGGCCAAGTTGAAAGACTGTGGCTTGAATAGTCTCCGAGAAAATGCCAACGTTAAAGTTTTCGGCACTGACAACGTAAGACGGACGACGGACAGACCACCACTGGCCCAAAACATGCTCACTTTTGCTTCGCACGTGAGCCAACAAAAAAAACTGAACGCGGTCCTTTCACTATCTGACCTCATGTGAAAGCTGTAAAAATAAAATATATCTTACCTTAAAATCCCTCTCAGCACCAGTCTGACTGTCAACAACGAGCGTTTTTTTTTTTTTTTTTTTTTTTGTATTCTTTTGCAGATATCCAAACGCACATCAGACTAGAATAAAACAATGACAATGTGCTGCGCATTCCAAGCATCCCCTGGAGCACAACTAACACGCACATGTTGTCACGTGGTCAAATCCCGATCACTTTGTGTAATTTTTCTGAGTCACACAGCATCAAGAAGCACTCTTCTGTGTCACTGTCATACTTGACGACCTTTTTTTTTTGGTAGATATTGCAACTTGAAGCATTCTCAACACAAGCCAAAATAAACGTTTTACTCTCGACTGAGAAGTTTGCGCTGCACACGCCGAATCATGCTACGTCACTCTGTCTCATACGGGAATGGGAATCCCCGGCAGAACATGTATATTCAATGGTGTCACCTAACCGCAAGAGAAGCGGGCTTCGTCAACTGAATTTTTTGCTAAAGAATACACGTATGTTTGAAAACAAATACTTTATTGGTCGCAGGGGGTACAATGGTTTCTTTGACCTCCCTCAGGCCTACACGGGTCAGTGTAGCGAACGCCCGCGACCCGGGTAATAACTTATCGGATACATTTTTATCACAACTGAATGTGTATCCCCCCTCCTCCTCCCCCCCCAACCCCCCCACACACACCCCACCCCACCCCTTCCTAACACATACTTTAGCCTCAAGGTCCCATTTCTCAAATGTTGGAGGTGTTGCCTAACCACTGTGTACCAGCTGGATAGATGATAGGCCATCATAATTCAAGGGTAGTGTCAGATTAGCTTGGCTCCTGAAGGCGCCAAGCCGCTGACAGTACCCTTGAATTATTATGGTCAATCCATCTCCTGCTGCAGGGTTCCGGGCGAAATGGGTTAAGATACGTTCAGAAATACAAGATGTTGACTGCATTACACACATGACTCGTATGGAAATGTTCTAAGAACACATGAACGGTTCCATTCGACGACGTATTTGTTAAAGACGTAGACCTATGTGAATACGACAAATCAATTGCTGCCATGTTTTCACGGACAGTTATGTGCGTGTGCTGGTCTGTAATTTTGGAACTTGTGAAATCACAGACAAGAACATATTTTGATGTTTTGGAAATGATTTGGAGTTGTGTGAATGACAAGAAGTTAAAAGTTGCCAAAGGGGAAAAAAATGTTCTTTCACATACGCACGCACGCACGCACACACACAGACACACACACACACACACATGCACACACACTGCGCTTCTCGCCAAATGTACGTTCAGCAGCGCGGTTAGCGTAGCTAGACATGACGTAATGTCTATTGTGTTACTTATATGTCAGAATTCGGGGTCCGCCCGCCCAGCACATCGTGTGCATTCTACGGAACGCGCTCCGACCAGCCCCATCTCAAAGTCTACCGTATTTTCAATACGGTAGACAATAATAAACATACGCGCATATATGAAAAAAGCCTTCTTCATGCTCACACCCGCACACGCTGGAACGCACATTCAGACACACGCGCATACTTTACTGCGGTGGTCAGTTAGTAGATCGACACCTCGCCTATCGCACAAACTGCACTCACCGTCCATCGTCAAAACAGAGCAGAATTACCATGCTCAAAATATTACTGGTCATAAAACAGTCACATGATGGAGTTCAGCAAGGTTATTGCATTAGGCACAGATGACTTTTTGAAAAGATTCCTGCGAGCCAAGCGGCATTCTATGGCGCCTACCAGAAGGCAATTTCTCAAACTGGCAGTGCAGCGAATGAGAACTGAAGGATAAGCTTAAAAATATGAACTCTGAATATTCCCTCAAAACGCATGTGAGCTCCAAACAATACGGTAGATTTGGGATGAAATCCTCATCTTGTTCTGGTTGGTAATGGTACTGCCGGGCGTGAGGTGATTATTTATGATCTGAGTGACACGGACGAGCGATCCATGAAAGAAACGGACACCGGCTACCGTTAGTGGTGAACCATGCTGTACAGTCAATACCTGCGGTCTAAAGTGTTGGTTGTTGTTGTTGTTTGTTGTTGTGTTTTTGTTTGTTTGTTTGTTTTTTTGTTTGTTTTGTGTGTGTGTGTCTGTGTGTGTGTGTGTGTGTGTGTGTGTGTGTGTGTGCGTGTGTGTGTGTGTGTTTTGTAATGTTACTGGTATCGGTATGCGTGTTATCTTGAAGAAACCAGATGATATTGATGACATTTTAACTCATTCAGCCACGACACACCACAGCAAGACATGAATCGAGCATGATAGTTCAAGGATGGTACCACAATACGCCAAGCTATTCTGGCACCACCCTTGAATTAGCATGCTCGATCTGTCTCGTCAAACATACACTGCTGTCAATGTAGCCTGGATACAAAATAGTTTTAGCAAGAGGTATAGATCCTCATGAGCCCCCGTAGTTTTAGCAAGAGGTATAGATTCTCATAAGCCCCCGCAGTTTTGCGGGGGCTCATGAGGATCTATACCTCTTGCTAAAACTGCTTTGTATCCATGCTCCATTGCCAGCAGTGTATCTTTGACGTTGAATTTACAATGATTTCTGAAACGACCTGCCTCCGCTGGGTCGTGAAGGGGTTAACCTCCTTACTGAGGTGGCTATCGATGCAATGTACAAAACCATCCAGAGAGGGTCGCCAAATAATCCGCCCCAGGAACACAGATGTAAATATGAAAATCAAGATGCGTAGATCCTCATGAATACCCTTTAACACATTCTACCCCAGGACCGAAATCCCCAAATTGTCAAGTTGCCCTCTGAAGGACTGTATTACAATTCTAGAGACAGATCGAGCATGATAATTCAAGGGTGGTGCCAGAATAGCTTGGCGTATTGTGGTACCATCCTTGAACTATCATGCTCGATTCATGTCTTGCTGTGGTGTGTCGTGGCTAAATGAGTTAAAATGTCATCAATATCATCTGGTTTCTTGAAGATAATACGCAAACCGATACCAGTAACATTGCAAAACACACACACACACACACACACACACACACACACACACACACACACACACACACACACACACACACACACACCAACACTTTAGACCGCAGGTATTGACTGTACAGCACGGTTCACCACGCAAACCGATACTTTCAGTAACATTACAAAAACACACACAAAAAGCGGGGGCTCATGAGGATCTATACCTCTTGCAGTTGGGTTGTGTTCACTTTTTTTTTCTTGGCAGTGAAGGAGATTGTTGTCATTGTTATTGTCTGGTGCAGGTGGACGATCTCAGTGCCCAGGAGTACCTGGCCCAGCGCTATCTTAGTGAGTCACCGGCTCGCAGACTGCAACACGTGCACACAGAGCCAGAAATCGCCGTCATCGCCGCTACGTCAACCTCAATCCCCTCCCCCAGTCACAGTCAGCATGGAGTGCAGCTAGACATTACTGAACAAGTACATTTCATTTTTTTCTTTCATTTATTTTATTTTATTTCATTTTATCTCATTTTATTTGTTTCGTTTTGTTTTCTTTTCTTTTGTTTCGTTTCATTTTGTTTCGTTTGTTTTGCCTTGTTGTTGTTTGTTTGTTTGCTTCTTTTTTGTACGCCATTGTTAGTAATGCTAGTGTACGGAGTCTTCTCTGCATCCCCAAAGGCATGGCAATCAATACTTGATACCCCCCCCCCCCACCCCACACACACTCAACCCTTCTCACCACCCCCCAACCCCCGCCACCCCTCCCGCCACACACACACACACACAGCTCACACAAACAAACATCCCTCAGGGGGTAGGAGGTGTTACGTAGTTTATGCCGTGTCTTTGTAATGTGCTTGTGAAGAAAGGGGTAGAAGGATCTAGAATTGTTTTGTCTGTTCAGCATAGTTCGATTCCGCTTATGTCACTGCATGCAGCTATCATGTTTCTCCGTCATGAGGTCTAAGACCTGAGGCCGTCATGAAGTATAAATGCGCTCACGCTGCAAAATGATGTTCTTTGGTTACAGCCGTATTTACTGTGGAAAATAATGTCCTTTGATTACAACCGTAATAACATCTTACCACACATGTTTACCGCAGATCTGCGTTGTTGTTTTTCCAGGACCATGGCAACCATGTCCATCCGGCTGCCGACCCTGTCCACTTTACGGTGATCGAAGAGGGTGAAAACCAACACAAGGAGAACCCCCTTATCAGTGGATTCATCAACGGTTGTGTTCCTTGCCTCAAATCCAGATCATCGACGCCAAAGCGACAGAACTCGAAAACCAAGTCCGGCCGGCCGGTCTCCAGTATTGAGGACATCGAGGCAGAAGAAGAGGAGGGCGAGGGGGACTGGAGCGGCAGCAACCATAGCAACAGTGTCGTGGACAGTAACGATAACTACAAGAAGGTCAAGGTCATCCAGGTAGGAGGGACGACCGACGACCCAGCCTTCGAGATGATCGTGCCTGATGAGACATATGAGGAGGTATGGGTTCTATTCTCCATTCCACAGCTGTTCATCCAGCCCAATCCATCTGCAAGAGGCATAGATTCTCAAGTGCCCCAGCAGTCTGCAGCGGCTCATGAAAATGTATGCTTCTTGTTAGTAGAGGTTTGCTCCATGTGTATCTTCAGACTGATGCTTACGAGGGGGTATGTTGTTTTCCCTACATTCTGCAGGGGTTCCCTTACGTTATGGCATTTAACCGTCTGTGTTGAGTTACTTCGAGGGTTTCATCGTGGTATTGTAGTCTGATGAAGATGATTATCAGACCGATTCGCCGAAGGAGTGGAGGTCTGATAATCAGCTTCAGAGGACGACAAACCACGATGTAACCCGAGAAGCCCCAACACATACGGTTCAATGCCATTGTCTTGCTGTTCCCAAGTAAGCACTATTTGAATCAAAGAAATTGTGTCTGACGTCAGGAGTAGCACGCCAAATATTTCTGACGTCAGACTGAGTCATTTATATGTGATACACAGGGAACGGGACTCTTTTATGCACAGGCTACCATGCCCGGTCGTGCCCAATCCATCTGGTCCTTGGTTTTTGCCGCTGAAATTTCAAACCTTTACCAGCGGTGCTCTTTCTAAGTAGCCAGTGACAATTTCAGAATCTGTAGCAAAAACAAAATGCGGACTTTTCTCATTGGATTCAGTTGATAGAACTTCACACTCTAAATTGTGAGCGCGGGGCTGTGTGGCAAGCGACTGGATACGATAGGTCTGATTAAGTAAGATGAAGCATTTATTGTTGGCTTCCGTGAGCTCACTCAGGCAGTCAACAATGATTCGATCTTTTCAACGAAGTGAAGTGTCATAGATCGTTTTCATTTCCTTTCTTTATTTCTCTTTCTCTCTTGCTGCACGCATGTAGCTTTCTAAACAGCATACGTGTTGATACGCATAATGGCAAGTTTTGACCTGTTTGATATGCGACGTATTTGTGTAGCGCTTGTGTAGTGTGCTGCCCGCTGGAGTCATGTCGAAATAAGGTATATTTTTGTCTACCGTATTGAAAATACGGTTGACTTTCAGATGCGGCTGGTCGGAGCCCGTACAGGAGCACACAAATGACACGGGCGGGCCTGAGGTTGTGGCAAAGAAGATAAAAAGTACGTCACGTCTAGCTACTCTAACCTTGCTTTTGAACGTACTTTTGGCGCGAAGCGCCGCATGTGTGTGTGTGCGTGCATGTATGTATGTAAACACGAAAATATCCGAAGTTTGCGTACGTGCATACTTGAAACTAAGAAGAAATGCTTTATTCTGGGGGTGTCTAGGACATCCTCCGAGCATATTGAAATTGGATGTCTCATTGAAGAGTTAAATGACCGTTTATAGAAAGTCGGTTGCCGACCCACATTAGAGTCCGTGATTTTGATTATATGCACTTGAATTTTTTTTATATTGCTAGTTTGCAAAAAGGCATTGGATGAGTTCGTTAGCCAGCTTTGTACCTCTTCAATGTTTTCGAAAATAAAAATTCATGCAGAAAAAAAATTGACAAAAGTAAGAATCCTCGACTTCTGGGGCCGGATGCTTAACAGCGTTCTAAATTAAAAGCATTTTAAAGTTAAAATCGTTTTAGTTAACAGAGGTTTTAAAACACTTTTAAAACTGATGCACGACACGTTTCTAAAAAAAAGTTAACGTTTTAGGTAAAAATTGTCTACCGCACTACGTCACCGATGTATAAATAGACTGATAGGGGGTTCCTTGAATAGTTCATTCGAAGTAAAGATTTATGATCACTAGTATGGAGAGAAAATCCCAATGAAAAAAGAAACACGATTAGCAAAGACAATAAAACCACAATTGAGTAATATTTAGGCCTGTTCAGAATATATGCAGAAACAATTATACAATTTGCAACTTTTTTTTCTGATAATGAGGATGCAACTGAAGGCATTACGTGAAATAATAGATGATGAACTGAAAGTTCGTAAGAAAAAGAACTAACACCTATAAGATTGACGTCAATTAACTTTATTGCGTCACTCGTCAGTTCCATTTCGGCCAAGATGGCTACTCCAAGTCCGGTGGAGACTATTTCCACACACCAAAATTAAAAAACAAACAAAAAAACCAATTTTTTTCTCGGCAGAGGAAGTAGTCCTGCTGAAGGAATATGGAAATACTTAAAGACGTGCAGCACAATAACAACAAAAACACAAGAAAAAAAAACAAAATGGAAAAGCTGCATCTCGAACCACGCCAGTCTTGGTTTCAAAGTGACATTTTGACCGTGAGTCTTACCGACTGCGCTATTGAGGCATTGATGGTAATCGAGTTTATTATAATTATATACTAAGTCAGGTTGTGTTACGCCGGCTGACCTGCGCCGATCTCTCCAACAATATTTCACGATCCCAATGCTTTTCAGCCCTTCTAAGTAAATCTCAAACGCTGAAACCGATGTTGTTAGTCGTTATATTTCGACCGAAAGGATACAGCGATCTCTCTTTTCGTCGCTGATGTTGTCGAATTCAATGAAGCGGCTGATTCAAAATGGCGCCCATTCAGCGTCCATTCCATTTCATGTTAAAAGCGTTTTAGCGCTTTTAGAATAGCTCCGAGGACTTCTAAAGTTACAAGCGAAAATCGTCGCTAAAACAGTGTTAAACGTTCCGTGCATCGCATCTAAGTGCGCTAAACACGATTTTTACAAAACGTTTGTAAATTTTCACTTTTAACAGTGTTTTAAGAGTTAGAAGGCTGTCAAGCATCCGGCCCCAGGAGAAGAATCAAACAGCGACGGTGACGTAAAAGCACGAAACGCGTCAGTGTTACACAATGTTTCAAATTGACACAAAGCACCCGCACGTCAGCTGTGTATGAGCTGATGCTCTCCCTCCCTGATTAGGAAGACAGTCTGTCTATTTTTGTTATGATGTCTGCGAACGTATTATCGAACACTTGAAGGTGGAAAATGCATGCAAGCTCATATAGAAGAGGGTTTTGTGGGTATGGGTCATCCCATTTTTTTGCTCTTCTTCAGAATGGCTGTGGCTACGTCAGCCCACAGAACGTATAACTGGTACGAAGCGCTGTGTGTGTGCCAATGCCGTGCGGATTGGGGTAGGGGAGGGGGGGGGCGGGGAGGGGTAGGGTGAGTTAAGGTGGCGAGAGATGAATCAAGATGAAGCTTAAAAACAGGAACAACTTTGAATGTTTCTAAAAGAAAAACGCATATGAGCTCAGAACAACACTGTAGACTTTGGGATGAAATCCTTTGATCTTTGTGTTTCCGTGTATTTATAATTGTAAGGTGCCGGATAGCCCTGATCTAAGCGTTCAGACTAAAGACCTACGTTAGAGATTCGTGCGCGGTAACAAACTTGCGGATTGGCCAGCTGATTCAGTAACTCATTCGGAACGTGCCGCCACCGGATACGCGGCTTAAGCCGCGTATCCGGAGGCGGCACGTCTCGATTGAGTTAAAAATTACAGGTACGGCAGTGATTCTAGGAAGTAGGCAATGTAGCATTGAACCCCCTGCAGTTCAGTTTTATGTGCTGACCCATCACGGTGTGAGAAAATGGACTGACTTAAGCCGCGTATCCGGAGGCGGCACGTCTCGAATTAGTTAAAAATTACAGGCACGGCAATGGTTCTAGGAGGTAGGCAATGTGGCATTGAACCCCCTGCAATATTTATGTGCTGACCCATCACAGTGTGAGGAAATGGACTGACTGGGAGGCAATATGATTTATACCTCTTGTGTTACCACAGGCTTTTATCTGATACTGTAAATGTTTCTGCTTGACATTTTGGTTGTTTGAAAGGGAATTGTCGTCATCTGCGCCATTACTTTATCATTTCTTTTATTACTTCATTACCTCCCATTGTTAACATGGCGACAGACATCTGCTGATGACTGGCTTTCAGGGGACTAATATTATCTCTGACGTACGCTACAGAAGACTTCCGGGGCCGGATGCTTGACAGCCTTCTAAATTAAAAGCATTTTAAAGTTAAAATCGTTTTAGTTAAAAGAAGTTTTTAAAACACTTTGAAAACTGATGCACGACACGTTTCTAAAAGAGGCTAACAACGTTTTAGCTAAAAACTGTCTACCGCACTACGTCAGTCACCGATATATAAATAGACTGATAGTGGGTTCCTTGAATAGTTCATTCGCAGTAAAGATTTATGATCATAGTATGGAGAGAAAATCCCAATGAAAAAAGAAACACGATTAGCAAAGACAATTAAACCACAATTGAGTAATATTTAGGCCTGTTCAGAATATATGCAGAAACAATTACACAATTTGCAACTTATTTTTTTCTGATAATGAGGATGCAACTGCAGGTATGACGTGACACAATAGCTGATGAACTGAAATTTCGTAAGAAAAGGAACTAACACCTATAAGATTGACGTCAATTAACTTTATTGCGTCACTCGTCAGTTCCACTCCGGCTAACTGAGACGGCTGCTCCAAGTCCGGCGGAGACTCACATTTCCACACACCAAAATAAAAAACAACCAACAATTTTTTCTCGGCAGAGGAAGCAGTCCTGCTGAAGGAATATGGAAATAATTAAAGAAGTGTAGCACAATAACAACAAGCACACAAGAAAAAAAGAAAAAAAGGAAAAGCTGTGGCTCGAACCACGCCAGTCTTGGTTTCAAATGTGACATTTTTGACCGGCGTGTCTTACCGACTGCGCTATAGAGGCATTGATGGTAATCGAGCTTATTATAATTATATACAAAGTCAGGTCGTGTTACGCCGGCTGACCTCCACCGATCTCTCCGACAATATTTCACTTCCCAATGCTTTTCAGCCCTTCTCGGCAACAGTTTTACTACCTTCTCAGTAAATCTCAAACGCTGAAACCGATGATGTTCGTCGTCACATTTCGTCCGAAAGGATGCAGTGATCTCTATTTTCTTCGCTGATGTTGTCTAATTCAATGAAGCGGCCGATTCCAAATGGCGCCCATTCAGCGTCCATTCCATTTTAAAAGCGTTTTAGCACATTTAGAATAGCTCCGAGCACTTCTAAGGTTACAAGCAAAAATCGTCGCTAAAACAGTGTTAAGCGTTCCGTGCATCGCATCTAAAGCACGATTTTTTAAAACGATTTTTGATTTTCACTTTTAAAACTGTTTTACAATTTAGACGTCTAGTAGTGTCGTGCATCGCATCTAAGCATATGTGCGCTAAACATGATTTTTACAAAACGTTTGTAAATTTTCACTTTTAACAGTGTTTTAGCAAGTTAGAAGGCTGTCAAGCATCCGGCCCCCGATCTGTAAATTTGTTGTTCTTTACTGATAAGACGTGATACGTCAAAGTTATATCAGCCTCTCTGTGCCGCGTTATCACTGAGGCGTGCACTATACTTGAAACATTTACTTCACCTCCAAAAGCAGTAAACAACGCCCAAACGCACAAGTCATAGGTCCTCATGAGCCCCCGGAGACGCTGACTTTTTCTACCCTCATTTATATCAGCAGGATAGGACGGCTTTTAATTTGCGGCAGAACTCCCTGTTTCGTTCATTTGCTAATTGAATTGTTCAGACAGACACAACATCCTCCTCAGCTTTTTACCCTTTTAGTTCTTATCTGATTTATTTTCCGTCGTCCATCAACTGATTTCATATCAGTGGAGATGGGCACGCAATTGATTTATTTCCTTCACTTTCACTTACAGGTATCGAGCAAAGGATTTTCAGGCCAACGTCTGTCCGAGGACCTTTGCTTACAAATTATCGATTGCCTGCATTGGCAGAAGACCTCGGCCCTTATATCAGTCTAGTTTTGGTAAAAGCGGAATTTTCATTTACGACAGTGGAAATCTCGCTTTTCATGACGTAAACAGACTTACTTTCATTTGCTTTCACAGGGCAGAAGTGTTAAAGATCTTTTTTTCCATAATTTATCCCCAAAATATTCCTTAATTTGTTTTCTTTACAATATCAGATAATATTTTACCGATATAATTTTCAAGGACGTTTTTCAGTATATCATATTGATGAACAATTTGCAGGCTACGCAGCACAAAATTCAAAGCCTTTCTTATCTCTTTTTCCAGGAGAGCTGATAGCCGAACACTTTGCAAACGAGCACACAAATTTATAGCCTTTTTGTTACTTCTTTTGCAGGAGAGTATGTATTCGAGTCGCAGACGACAGCGCATGCGGGAGATGGAACAAGGCAGTCCGTGGAAAGAGCAGCCCACATCTCTCCGTGACCGAATCATCAAAGCCGCCGTCTGCACGCTACTTTTCTGTCTCTTCGTCGGCATTTTTGTAGGCGTCGCCATCCATTTTGGCGCCAAAGATGTGCAAAACAACGATGCCGGAAGTCAGGTGGCGGTGCCCAGTGCCGGTTCCTCTTTCTCTGTGCATAACGCTGCCGTGTAGGAGGTCTATACCCTTGATTTGAATACACGTGTGTGCTTGTCTGTGAATTTAGACATATCGTACGTCACATAAAAGCGGCAGCCCAGTGCAGCCTTGCCTCATTTTATTTGTATGTGGCGGAGAATGCAAACAACTATACCAAGTGAAGAAGAAAGGCCAACGGCTGATCAAATTTGTGCCGGCTTGCCGACGGAAGTGTCGCTCAGATGGAGGAAGTCGGCAATGCATTCTCAGTGGACCAATACGTTTAGGGCCTGTACTACGGTTGACATCCTTTTGTTTTCCCAAAGCTAAAAGCTTTCAAAGTTTGAAGGCCCACTACCGCCGTAACTGTTCGAAGGTACACTTCTGTAACAGATGGTTACGAAACGCTACATACAGGTCTAGCTATGGTTTATTTAGACACAAGACAATCTAGTTCAGCACACGTCGTCTTTCAAGTAATCTGACAATGACTCCACTCCGTTCTAGAAATACAACTCTATCAGTGCGAGAAACGGCAAAAAATAGACTGACATGCTAATGGCAACGCAGAATACTAATAAGTGCAATTACGCATGTGCCTTTGCTGTGTGTCCCAGCTGCTGTTAAAGCCGTTCACTAGGTGTGTCCACAAGGCATAACAAACACAATTGGTGCTGAAATGTGTCTTCAGGCGGATTTATGCGTAATGGTACCTTAACCAATTTAATCCCAAGGCCGCATTTCCCAAATGTTGAAGGTGTCACCTGACGACAATGTACCCGCAGTTGCAGGAGATGGTTTGACTGACCAAGATAATTCAAGGGTAGTGTAGGCGCCAAGCTAATCTGGCACTACCCTTGAATTATCTTGGTCGATCCATCTCCTGGTGTAGTGAGTCGGGACAAAATGTTGAAGATTCAAATGAGACTCAAAAGAAGCTTTTTTTTCGAAAGAGATCATTGCGTTCTCATGTCAGTAATACTGTGTCCTAAAATAGCTTCAAATGTATTATATATTATGCCTTCATATACGTGTAATAGAAGCATATATAAAAAGTACATATGAAGAGTGAGTTTAAACCGCGCACACGTGCACTCATCACCCACCCCCTACTCCCACCCCACCCCCCTCCCTCCCCGTACCGCCCTCTCCCCGCCCACCTTCCCACAAGCCAAAATATGCCGAAACGCAGTCACAGTACTGCTTGCAATGCCTCCTGTCCACTTGTATCAATCCACATATCCAGTCAGAAGCGTAGGCATATAAATCAACAAACCAATCGGGAAACAAGTTTACGAGGTTTCAGCAACCCACTGAAAAGCAGTTCAGATGCGTCTGCTCAGAACTATAGTCCAAGCCTTGCGCTATGTTTTTGACATTAACTGGAATCAAACCATGCATCCATCTTCAACACCTGATAACTGTTTCCGAAAGTTGGTTGATAGATGGGGGTCGAATTCGCATAACCCTTTGGTTGTCGGTAGCGGTTTTTGTCGCGATGATTTCGGCGGCAGGCATCATCGCGACAAAAACCGCTACCGACAGCCAAAAGGTTAATAATTTGTGAAATCTTTATCGGCACTAAATCAAGTAAAGTGTGGCTCAATATAATATAATCAGGACGTACAGCGCATTGTCGCACTATGTAGACCTATGTATGACATACATGTGTGTGCTGGTCTGTGATTTTGGACCTTACGGGTTTAGGCCTTAAGGTCCATAATCACAGATCAGCTCACATGAACTCGTACGTTTTACCACCTCACTCGTGATACCAGCAATTTATCTGTCGTCTTGTTTATTATACATGTAGTATTTGCCTAAACTTGCAGGACAAGAAAATGGGCTTGACTGTTGTTGTTAGTGGGTATTGTATTGATCATAGTCCTCTGTGATTTTTTGCACCACACTGTGATATTTTTATTACTGTGTGTGCAGGCGTATTAAGGGGGTTTTAAGCTATAATGCTCTCTCTCTCTCTCTCTCTCTCTCTCTCTCTCTCTCTCTCTCTCTCTCTCTCTCTCTCTCTCTCTCTCTCTCTCTCTCTCTCTCTCTCTCTCTCTAGGACACAAAACATGTCCATTGCTCCCTTCCAAACATAGGTGGCGTTCTACCGTGTGAATGTTTATGTCTCTTTTATTTTCTAATTTTTAGCCTCAGATTTTTGTTAGGCTGCTTGTCTTAAATTTTCTGCTCTTTATTTTCAACATTCTCGTTCTACCTCAAATGTTCTTCGAGCAGCTTCTTTCTTGTATGTCTCATCAGGCTTTCTGCATTATCTGTCCCAGTGCCTTACATGTGCCCTGCCTCTTGCACCAGCTCACAAAACGTTTGTTATCACACAAGTGCACACCGCAATGGTGGCGAATCGAGACAGGCAACCAAAGCTTATGCTTTTGAATATTGACGAGCAAAGGAAATGCGACATGTTTGGACTCATCGGAAACACTTTCGCATTTCTTTTGCTCGTCAGTACATTAACTCATTCAGCCCTACGCACGTATTTCCCAAAGTTTGGAGGCGTCATCTAATGACTGATTATGCACCTGTTGTAGGAGATGGGTCGACCATGATAATTCAAGGGTAGTGCCAGATTAGCTAATCTGGCACTACCCTTGATTTATCATGGTCGACCCATCTCCTGCTGTAGTGCGTCAGGGCTGAATGGCGGTCAAGTTGAAAATCTCACTTTTCACAACAACAAAAAATGACTGTTGCCTTCAGATAGCAGCGCACCTCAACTGATGTCTCAAGTCCGTGGTTTGTTTTATTTGTTTTTGTGGTGTTTTGTTGTTGTTGTTGTCGATTTTACGAGATTTGTTCCCCACATTTATCTTTAGATTTTTATGTGGACATTTTTATGATCATAGGAAACAAAGGAAGTACACTGAAGGTGGTCTTGTGGTGGGGTGTGTGTGGGGTGAGGGGGGAGAGATTGTTAAGATTATCACTTGATTGTATGAGTTAAAAGTTATTGTAAAGAAATAAGCCATAATGACTATTTGTTTGTATAAATTCTGTATTCTTTATACATTAAGAAATAAGTCATTTGGCGATTTCTTTTTTTGTAGTCTTCATACATCAAGAAATCAGTCAATATGCGATTTTTTTCTTATTATTACTTATTGCTTAATATTATTACTTATTATTATTACTTATTATTATTACTTGTGTGTAGTCTTTCTGCATTAAGAAATACGGCATGTCTCAGCAAGAGGCATAGTCTTCATACGTCAAGAAATAAGTCATCTGGCTATTTGTTCTATTAATTTTGTAGTGTTCAATAATAATTTTTACAAAATTGTCAAGTCGCTGTTTGTTCTTATTAATTTCGTAGTAATTATGCGTCAGAAAGTAAGTCGCATGGCTGTTTGTTCTTATTAATTGTATAGTCTTCATACTGACTGATGTACAGCAGAACGCCTGTTCTTAGTCTTTCCTTAACCCTTTGAGTGTCGGTAGCGGTTTTAGTCGCGATGATTCCGACAGGAATCATCGCGACTAAAACCGCTACCGACACTCAAAGGGTTAAGTTTTTCACATGTCTCTGATCAAGAAGATAGTCGGTGACGAGTCATGGTCGGGATATTTTGTGTATAATCGGTCAGTGTGTCTAATACAGTGAAAACCGAGTGACCGGTCAGTGTTGAAGCATTTGTGATTCGACGCACAAAATGTAATCTAATGGTGCTGGTCTGTGATTTTGTACCTTTGTACCTTACGGCTTCAAGCCGTAAGGTCCAAATTTACAAACCAGCGCACACTCGTGATTATTTTCATGTCCTAAGTAACAAAGTGAGACAATTAATTCTTGCCCGAATGTGATTTTCTCCTCACGAGTCTTGTTTCCGGAGTGACGCACAGTTTGTTGGTTGTGACGTGGTCATGTGTTATTGTTGTATTGTTGGATGAATAAAAAATGAAAAATACATAAGATTTAAACATATCGAGCCATATTTGCAATATAAGCCTATAAACCTGCAATTTATAGAGAAAGTGAGGACATTTGTGATCGTCAATAAAGTGTTTTCCGTATTCGGCATTGTTGCGGCTTTGATATTTTTGTCAGTGTGTGTGTGTGTGTGTGTGTGTGTGTGTGTGTGTGTGTGTGTGTGTGTGTGTGTGTGTGTGTGTGTGTAAGAGAGAGAGAGAGAGAGAGAGAGAGAGAGAGAGTTTGTATGTGCGCGTGCGTGTGTGTGTAGAATGCATTATGTATTTTATAACACTGTGCTTTTCTTTGTCCCGCCGTGAGATGGCCTTAGTCGCCTGCTCTTCCCAAATAACTAACTAACTAGCTTACTAGTCTTTGTTGCTGTATATTTTGTCACGTACTATTTTGTACTTACCCCCTCCCCTTCCACAATTTGTTAGTTGTAGTTGTAGCAACACAGGTGCGAAAAATGACATGTAACCTAATAATGAACCTTCACCGTTGTGAATCAAAGGCTCATTGATTCGCTCTCTTTACTCAAGATTAAGGACTCAGCACTGGTCATGCCATGCACAGGTATCAAGTAACCGTTGTCGTGGTCCAGCCATCTCCATTAGTCGATGCAGAAAATACTGTAAAAGACATGTGCGTGTTTTGCCTTGTGCGGTTTATAATTCGTTTGCCCCGACACACTGCAGCGTAGACGGATCGACCATGATAATTCAAGGGTAGTGCTAGAATAGCTTTACGCCTTGTGGCGCCAAGCTAATCTGACACTTCCCTTGAATTATCATGGTCGATCTGATGGCGCCAAGCTAATCAGGCACTATCCTTGAATAATCATGGTCCATCTCCTGCAACTGGGACACAATCGTTAGGTGACACCTCCAAAATTCGCGAAATGTGGCATTGAGGTTAAAGAGGGTTAATTAATTGATACTACGAGCCTAATCGAGTCAAAGCGTTTGATGGCGAATTCGTTGAAAGCAATCGTACCTTGCGTCTACACTGCCTGTCTCTCGATTCGCCACGCTGCGCACCGAATTGAAGGAGACAACCAGTGTGACCTCGCGTTCTGACATGACCACTATCAGAGAACCTGTCAGTGCGAGAGTATGGCGGGCCGTTCCAATAATAACTGATTAATTCATCCTGGGACAAAATGTCTAATGCTTCGACTAAATAATTTATGCCGAGACCAAATTCAATTTAATCTTAGGACAAATTACTAATTCCAACAATCAGCCATGATGCCTCGGGCGAAATCGTCCAATAAATGAACCAACTGAATCACAGCGCGTCACGTCAAGTGGGACGATTCCTATTGTCTGATTGGTCATTGGAATTAGTCCTAGGAGTAATAATTTATTCCTATGATTAAGTCGAATTTGTCCTAGGATAAATTATTTAGTCCTAGCATTCAATATTTTGTCCTAAGATGAATTAATCAGTTTTACGTGGAACGGCAAGACATGACTCCTTCGAATAAATTCAAACGTTGAGTGCCTGTTATCGAATCGTACTTCCTAAACTTTCACAACTATAGATCTAGACAAGTACCGAATCAAAAGATCTTAAAATAAAACAAGAACAACCTAAATTAAATAAAATGATGAACAAAACAAAATAAAATATTTTTAACTCATTCAGCCCCACATCAAGACATGGATCCAGCATGATAGTTCAAGGGTGGTGCCAGAATAGCTTGGCGCCCATAGGCGCCAAGCTAATCTGGGCCCACCCTAGAACTATCATGCTCGATCTGTCTCTCTAATTGTAATGCAGTCCTTCAGAGGGCAACTTCAAAATGTGGGGATTTCGGTCCTGGGGCAGAATGTGTTAAACACTTGAGTTTATCGACGTAATATGTTGTAGGTCTCTTTTTCAGACAAACTGTTTACCTCAGGTTGTCATCGGAAACGGATTTATGAATGACCCCAAATAAATTTCTTTTAGATATGGACGATACAATTTGGACTGGAAATAGTGTCCGCACTTAAATAATTACAATGAAAACTCATGTAATATCACACAATATTGGTGTCTTTTGTGCTACAGAAATTGTTTCGTTTGTTTGTCAGTGGAAAATTTTTTTAAAGGGTGTCGGTTAAATACACTTGAGCTATTGACGTTCAGGAGTCGTTGTAGTCTCCCTTAGCTAACAATTTCTCTGCCAGTCAGAGGACGCAAACTATTTTTGAAATTTCTATTAATTCGACCGACGTCGAAGATCTCCAGCCGTCAAAGGAACATAGATACAAAGTGGTTTCAGCAAGAGCCATAGATCCTCATGAGCCACCGCAAAACTACGGGGACTCGTGAGGATCTATACCCCTTGCAGTTCAGTAGGGTCGTGTTGACCTTTTCCCAGCAGTGAAAGGTTTTTAATGCACTCGATGTATTGATGTTCAGCAGTCGCTGTTCTCTCCCTTAGTTAAAGATACCGTCCCAACGATTCGATTTTCAGATGTATAGATCGTCTAACGCGTTGGTAGGCGGCGCAAAGTCGCCCACTCAGAGAAACAACCGGCGGATGTTCAAACAAACACAATTTGTAGGCCGCCCTGCGCCGCGAGGAAACATCGCACGAGGATTTGTGTGACTTTGATTAGGCACTGCCACTGAGCTATCGTATTCGATCCACCTCCCGTACTTTAATAGGCCGAGAAGCATCAAAATAATTCAGGCACTACCGCTTGTCAATCCGTCTTTCGTAGTTGATATTGGAAATGAGAGAATGCGGATCATTGGCCTACAATGAAACGGAGTAGCCTATAGAAGACTTGGCCGCCCTGTGAGATCAAAAGAAAGTAGGCCCATTTTTTTGTGAAAAGCTAGAGTTTCATTTTAATAAAATGAAAATCTCTCTTTTCACAAAAATGGACTTACTGTCTTTTGCCTTCAAATTGACTGGGCAAAGTTGTGTTCTCGTCTCCAAAGCACAACTTCTCTCAGATCGATCAAGTGTTCGATAATCGATAGTACTGCAGCGGAAAGAAATTGTCACCGGCTGAAGTTGTCAGATTGCTCGTTTGGTAACTGTGGTCTGCGCGCTTCTCTTCACTTTGGTAAAGTTATTCACGTTTTGCTGGTGTTATACTTTATATGTATCCTTCATTTGTCCTGCCGTCTCTTTTCCTGTCAAGAATCAACGGTGGTCCGTTATTTACATGATCTGGTTGGTAGTTTGTAAAGTGCATGTACAACACTATAAATAATATTTTCGGATTAAAAGACTGTTTCTTTCAAAATGGATATATAGACAAGTATACAATTGGCTGCTTATCTTGTTTAGCTCTTAAACTGGGAGTTTAAGCGTCAGGGGAGAAGTTTATACTTCTAGACTAAACAAGATAAGTCGTACATTGTAATCTCATCTGAATCAGCATTTTGAAAATGTAACAAATTGTGTTGTATTTGTCCTTTCTAATCGTGTTGATTTGGTGGGTTTTTTCCCTTTATTGGGATTTGCATTTAAAAAGTAGTGCATTGTGTTTGTAATGACCGTAGTGTCCATTTTTTTTAAACGAAAATTTAGAAAGGTTAAATAAATTGTGTTGTACTTGTAATTTCTAAACGTGTCTCGTTCTTTGTTGGGATTTTTTTGTGCATGCTACACGATTGACAGTCACCTTTTTGGTATGGATTTGGTTGTTAGTTCGTCTCATTTATTTCAATGCAGATTTCCTCTTTTAAAGTGTGCTCGCCGTTTAACCCCCATTTAGCCCCTACGTCCCACAGCAGGAGATGTATTGAATATGATAATTCAAGCGTAGTGCCAGATTAGCTTGGCGCCTTTAGGCGCCAAGCTAATCTGGCACTACCCTTGAGTTATCATGGTCAATATATTTATATATCTCCTCCAACTGGCGCATGGTCATTAGGTGACGCCTCCAAAATTTGGGAAATTTGGCCCTAGAGTTGAATGGGTTAATTACTTTGGACATGATGGACTACCTGCACCTTTTTCTTGTAGCTGCCCAATGTTTGTTTGGGTGTTGTTGTTTTTGTTTTGTTTTTTTGGGGTTTTTTTTTTTTTTGGTTTTTTGTTGTTGTTGTTTGTTTTTGTTTGTTTGTTTGTCTTTCTTCTTTTTCTCGAACGCCGTCACACTTGGAGTTTGGCCGCTCTCAAAATGAAATCTGTGGTCTTCTGTACGCCTCCACAGGCCCGTACAGTTTCTCTTGTAGAGTGGCGGGCTTCGGCTATATCTCCTCCTTCAGCAGCTGGTGGTTCCCACAGTTCTGGAGGATGTGCTCTGTGGTCTGCTCTGCTTCTCCACAAGGGCCCGCACAGGGGAGATGGCACGAGGTGGAAGCGTCTGTGCAGGTGGAAATTGAGTCGGTTGTGCCTGGTCCTCAGACGGAAGGTGGTCACCTGCTCTTGTCTGGACAGCTGATGGTAACTGTCTAGGGGCCGTTGTGGTGGTCTGTACACAGACTTAATGATGGTCTTCATCTCTGTGAAGCTGACTCCATTTTCGTCTTGTTCTTTCTCTGCGCCCACTTTTGCCATTCTGTCAGCTTCTTCATTGCCGTAGCTGCCTCAGTGTGAAGGGATCCACGGCAGCACCAGTCTGGTGCACTTGATGTTTTGCAGTTCCTCTTGTAGACGTGGTAGTTTGCTTGCTGTTGCCGCCTCAAGGACAGACATGGCATCAATCAGGAAGACAATCTGGGCATCACGGTCTGCAGTGCCACTAAGGGTGTTTGCAGCGCGGACCAACTCAGCTCTGTAATTTGTGCGTTTGTTTGTCTTAATAGCTAACATGTTTGTCTTTCTACGTGCTGCTTTCAATAATATTGTGCGAGGTTTATTTTCATATATCAGTGCTCCCTCGGAATGGCAAATACCAACCTCCTGATGATGACGTCACTGATACTCGTCAGCCGTCATGTTCACGGAAGTGACGTCATCGGCACGAAAGCCCACGTGGTGCCATGCTCCCATCACCTAGCCCTGGACGCGAGTTACACAAACGTGATCGAGCAACAGCCACGGCGAAACGTCTTTGACTGTCTGGGCGCGTGCTACAGACACAGCACGTGCAGTCACGCGGTGCTGGTGCGACAGGACGGTCTTGAGCCCACTTGCTACCTTCTCGGGGGCATTCATATGAACCCCCTTCCTCTCACCAGTAATCCACATGGGACGTGCTCTATGATTCTCATGGTAATATAAATAAATAAATAAATAAATATTACAATACCTTTGTTGACAAGGGATGATCAAGAACTACTGAGAGTCGAGCGAGTTGAAATACCAGAGTTGTGCCGTAAAACAGACAGCATTAGCCTAATTTACTTTATATCGTAAAGTAAACTGAGATGGATTCTGTTTTACTTTTTTTCAGTTTTTATTAATACGTTCTTCCACTTTTGATACAAAATTGCAGCCGCTTCAGCCAGGATTCAAAGGCGTTGTGGTGTTATGACGCAGACGCAGACGGACAAGAGTCGAAGACGTAAATTTACAATATAGGTCCTGGATGCATGGAAGCATTTCTCCTGTCAGATTCTCTTCCACTGCAAAAAAAACAAACAAAAGTCACATAGGGCGATGCTAGTGAACCGTTCACGGGCTGACGTCAGCATGAGCACACTGGTTGCCTCCCTCAATCCGCTACGCATGCGTAGCGGATCGAGGGAGGCAACCCGTGTGCTCAGGCCGACGCCAGCCCGTGGACATGTTGATTACTGGTTCGACTGACTGAGATAAAATGACTGCGATTTTCTTTGCAGAATCCTTGTAAAAACGGGGGCAGGTATGTTCGTGGGTTTTGCCGCTGTCAGGAAGGCTTCACTGGCTTGCTGTGTGAAAAGGAAAATCCAGGTAAAACGCAACAAAAAAAAAATAATAATAATAATAATCCAAACCAGAAAGGTGACTTCCATCGTGTCAACCTTTTGGCTGTCGGTAGCGGTTTTAGTCGCGATGATTCCTACAGAAATCATCGCGACTAAAACCGCTACCGACACACCAAGTGTTAGATGCAAACAAATAACAAACAAAGAAAGAAACATGCTCAAGAAAAACTAGGACAATACAGTTAAAGGTCCACTACCGCCGTAACTGGTTGAAAGTTACACTTTTGTAACAGTTTGTTACGAAACGCTACAAACAGGTTTAGTTATGGTTAATTTCAACACAGGAAAATCCAGTTCAGCACAGGTCGTTTTAATATCAAGTAACCTAACAATGACTCCACTCCGTTCTAGAAATAAAACGCTTTCAGTACGAGAAACAGCTAAAATAGATTGACACGCTAACGGCTGCGCATAATAAATAAGTACGATTACGCGTGTGTTTTTTTGCGGCGTGTCCAAACTGCTGTTAAAGTTTATTAGGTGTATCGACAAGGCATAACAAACGCAAATGGTGTTGAAATGTGTCTTCAGATTTATGCGTAATGGTACGTATCTACATTGTCCTAGTCTGTCTCGGCTCTCTCTCTCTCTCTCTCTCTCTCTCTCTCTCTCTCTCTCTCTCTCTCTCTCTCTCTCTCTCTCTCTCTCTCTCTCTCTCTCTCTCTCTCTCTCTCTCTTTCTCTCTCTCTCTTAACACAATTGTATGTAGAACCCTTGTGCAGTTGCAAGATTCGATAAGTAGGCCTACCCCATGTGCGTGTATTGTATAATTTACACATACCAAGAGGAATACTCAGCGCTGGACATACAAACGATTAGATCCCCTGCCCCCTCCTATCCGGCAACCAATCGCCAGCCCTCAGAAAATATACGCAGGTAAATATCAAGATGGTCATATACATACCTCACAGATACAACAACAACAACAACATAAATAAATAAATAAATAAATAACAAGTTGTAAGAAAGAAACAGCAAATGGTATAGATCCACCTGTATGTCTAAAAGTAACCCAAGTCTTGCTGAAAGTTGTAATAGTTATTTGTTCCGCCCTGATATTGCCTACATGGCGTTAACCCCAATTAAACAAACCAATGCGCAAAAGGCCATCGGGCCAAAGTCGGGCGACGTCGGCCCGATGGCCTTCTGCGCATTGGGAAGTTATTTGTTATTCGACCAGGGTGGCTGTCTGGAAAAAAAATAAAGTGTATTATTCTGGGCTCCTTTATTTTACCATATTCCCTAACCAGGGTCGGATCTAGGGGGGTGATCCACCCCCACCCCCACCCCCCACCCCGACCCATTTTTGTTAAATGCTAGAACATAGTCCCTTTTTGGGATGTTTGGAAACCCCCCCCCCCCTTCCCCACGTGTAAAATTTTGGCGAGTTTTCACACAAACACACCCGCCCCCCCCTCCCCGCCCCCCCCCCGCCCCCTTTTCCCCCTTCCCCCCTCCCGTTGTTTGATATTTTGGCGAACGGTGAGAGTCAACAATCATGCATCTTCTCTTCTCCCCACTACACCCTCGCCCCCTCCACCCCCACCCCCCCCCCCACCCGTTGTTTGATATTTTACACGCACGCGCCTTCCCTCCACTATCCCCCCCCCCCCCCCGCCGTTGTTGGATATATTGCGTACGGTGAGAGTCTTAACACGCACGCGCCTTCTCTCAACGACACCCTCCCCGCTCCCCCCTCCCCCCCCCCCCCCATCCCCCGCTTTTGGATTTTTCGGCCCCTGGAAGCAAGGTCTAGCGTCGGGGAGGCCTTTTGAATCAGGTTGAAGGTCCCAAACAAAAAGTTGGAAACCCCCCCCCCCCCTCGAGATAACTGATCCGCCCCTGCTAACGTTTACCATTTTGGGTTACTTTGTTGTTATTTTGTTTGTTTGTTTTTGTTGTTTTCATAGACACAAGTAGAAAAAGATAAACAAATTCTTGCTAGCTTTTTTTATGACTCTTGTCAGCTGGAATGTGATTTTGGACCTTTCGGTTAAGGCCATAAGGACGAAAATCGTTGCCGGACCAACACACACGTAGATCAGTTAAGAAAGACCGACCCAACAAACAAAGGACCATCGGGCCGACGTTGCACAGTTGTGCGCGGGCCCACTGCGACCGACGTCGGCACGAGGATCTTTGCTTGCTGGGGAAAATAAAACCCGTGCCTGTCATTTTTCAGCCGACTGCTACAGCACCTGGACTGAAATCTTTGGCACTAGTGTTCCCAGCGGGCAACAGACTGTCTTTGACATTGCGGGCGGTTCTGGGGGTGGCTATCTCAAGGTCAGGCTACAAGCTTCGGCACTCAAGGGCACTGGTAACCTCATCCTCCATGGCAGAAAGTTCTCGAGCGATGCGAATGGGCTTTTCTGGCTGCAGACGCGCCCCTTTCTCAGCAAACAAACGTGGGACAAGTTCGACGCGCAGCCCACTCTCCAGTTCTTCTCCTTCACGTCCCAACCAATCTACAACGAGCACATGTGCCACCGCTTCGCCGGAAATGACTCTGCCACGTCCCTAAACCTCTGTGCTACCCACTGGTACGCACGGCTGCCCCATCAGCAAAGACTCTTGTACGCCTACAACTCGTCCGGAGGCGCTATCAACGGCACAATGGAGGACGTTCTAGCTGCTCTGGAGAGCGGGCAAGAGATCGTAGCTGCCGACGCCGTGTATTTTGACAGGACCACCAAGGTCATCGTGGACAACAAACTCAACTGGCAATTCAAGCAGGACTTTGCCAACAACATCACCAAACCGCCTGTCTGGCTGGAGGAAAAGTTTGCCTCTACAGGGCAGCGGTCTATCTCCCAGCCGTTTGTAATAGCAAACGACAGTGTCTCCGGCCTTCCCCAGATCATGCAGCAGGGGAGACAGCTTCACGTGGACGTGTGCTGGACCAGGGCGACTCGGGACAGGATGGGCAGAGACATGACGCTGGGTCACGTGGTGGGAGCAATTCTGAACGGGCACCGGGTTCGCGTTACTGTGGATAACATGGCGCTAACAGTGCTACAGGTCACGGGTCGTATTATTTTTCTACCTGTCCTGTCTCTGAACCCTCGCGCTGGGACCATATGGCGTTGAGGCGCGTCCCCTGGGTGGTGGATATGGGGTCCCTCGCGAGAGGGGTGCACCGAATGAAATAAGGTGCCGTGAACCAACATGGTCTAAGGGAAGGTGACCCCGACAGAAAACCCCTGGTCCTCCTAGTAAGGGGGTTGGGCGTGGGGGTAGCTTCCCCACCCTACAAAAAAAGGAAATAGCTACAAAAACGCCGACGAAAAGACAAACAGTAATTCCTTTCCTGGACACAGGACAGGAGTCGCTGGAGGTCTCTCGTCGACGGCCTATACCCGGGTAGGGGTGACAGGCGTAAGTAAGTAAGTGTCTCTGAACCTTAGTCTGTTTTAGTCATTACCCACCCGTTCTGTGAGTACTTCCCAGATCGACCCACTCGGGGAGTACATCACAAGTAAACTTCTGTTCAAATGAGATGCTAAGCATCTCATTTGAACAGAAGTGTACTTGTGGTGTACTCCCCAAATGGGTCTATCTAGGGAGTGCAGCCGCAATCGATACGGTAACGCCTAGTCTACCTACCTGACGCGACGGTCCAGTAGCCGCACGTTTCCCAAGCACAAAAACTAGAAGAAAAATATCAAGAGGCCAATCGTCTCATTTCTCGGCCATGAAACAGATTCCTTGGTCACCCCACGATTTTAGTGTGGTCAAACCGGTGCACGCATGTGGCACGCCATCGACAAGTAGGTCAAAGTGACTATTCAGCAACTCTAAAGCTGGCATGTTTTGATACAGCAAGCGTGCCTCTTTCAATTAGCCTACTGCTACTCATAAAAATGACTACCGGAAAATCAAGAGGGTTCTCATAAATAACACTAGGCTTGTCCTGACCCGCCTAATTTAGATATGTTCTGTCCCCAGAGTTGACCTGACCCGCATAATTTAAATACTTTCTGTATCTAGACTGTATCTGACCAGCCTAATTTTAAATTATGTGTTTTGTCTTGACCTGACCCTCGTAATTTTAAATAACTTCTGGCACCTACAGGCCTCGCTAGCCGGCCAGCAGGTAAGATTCATACTGGCGCCCTTCATCACGCCGGAGAGCACCGCCCTTAGCACTGGATTTTTCCCCCTCCTTGGGCAAGCCTTGCAAGCGACTTTCATGGGTGCCACAACAGACGGAATCATCTACACGTGCAGCACCAACCTTCCCGGCGGCCCCATGGTTTCCAGTCCCATCACTTACTCCGGCAACGTCACGTGGTTCGCAGACACGCGCGAGTGGGTACGTGTGTACAGCGTCACTACGGAGGGAGTGGTGCGGCACGGCAATGAATCGGCTCTCGTCACGGCTTTGCAGGCAGGCGCCTCGCTGCAGGTGAGATCCATCGCTTTGAAACAGGACCATCGCTCCTTCGTCACGACGAAGAACTGATGGTCTTCTTTTAACAAGATGGGTTTAAATCTAGATAGTGTGTAGATCTAGCGCAGGGGCGAATCAGTTATCTGTTTGGGACCTTCACTGAACCTGACACAAAACAAAAGGCCTCAACGACACTAGACCTTCTTCCAGTGGCCGAAAGATCAAACAGGGGGGGGGGGGGGGGGGGGGGGGGGGGGGTGAGTAAGAGGGATATGTTTCCCGGTACGAGCTCATGTCAGACACCTGAAAGCATTTTCAGTTCAGGTTTTTTTCCTTTCTTCCTCTGTCTTTGTGGTTGTGTGTGTGCAGGCGGGAGGGGTAGGAGGAAGGTCCGGATCCCCTTATTCCCTGGATCCCTATTTCCCCCTCGCGATCAACCTCTCGTAGTGATGACGATAATTTTTTTTATTGATGATGATGATGATGATGGCGATAACGATGACGAAGACGATGATAATGACTGAGGATGAAGATGATGATGACTTGGTGGTTTCAGGTAGGCCTGCTTAGTCAGCAACCCAACAGCTATGACCTGTTCCACATCTACACCGTGGAGTTGACGTCAGCGGGTCACGTGACGGCCCAGGTGGAGGGTATTTTGAACAACAGAACGGACTGCAGCCAGCACGGAATGCTGTTTACCTCCCTCGGCACTGTGCAGGAGTACAAGTATACGCACAGGCAACCTGGCAACCATTCGGTTCTGACTGAGAGAGTCACGGACTGGTTTGTTCAGTATTAACCCTTTGTTTGTCGGTAGCGGTTTTAGTCGCGATGATTCCTGAAGGAGTCATCGCGAATAAAAACGCTACCGACAAACAAGAGGTTAAAGAGGATACGTTAGCACCAGATCATCCCAACAACGAACGGGAGCGGCAAAAGCAGCCGAATAACCGCCCTGATCTCGCTCTGGTTCCGGTTGGGAGTCAGTCGTTCGTAACAAATGAAACCTCAGTATTGAGTGCGGTACATTGTAGATTCGTCGTGGTCGCCGTATCGATGTCCCGGCGGAGTAATTTTAGTACACTCTGCTCGAACGGCCTAAAAGCAACAAATAAAAATCGGTCAGTCTAAAATGTCTGTTTTTGTCGTATGTCCATTGTCACTGCGACATCCATCAGTTCATCCATCGGTCAGTCCGTCCATCTATCCATCGGTCTAGAATTCATCAGCATCCCGCATCCACCCGTCCGCCAGCATGGTCATTAACCCATTTCACCCCAAGGCCGCATTACCGAAAGTTCGAAGGTGTCACACAACTAGAATGTGCCAGTTGCAGAAGGTAGATCGACCATGATAATTCAAGGGTAGCGCCAGATTAGCTTGTCGCCTAATGGCGCCAAGCTAATCTGGTGCTGCCCTTGTCATGATCGATCCATCACCTGCTGCAATGGGTCGGGGCTAAATGGGTTATAACCATACTTTTTCATGCAACCATCCATCCACCCATCCATTCCTCCGCCGTGAGATGGCCTTAGTCGCCTGCTCGGCGTTAAACCCAAATAACTAACTAACTAACCCATCCATTCCACGTCCGTCCGTCATGCCAAAGGCTTCCATCGCGGTGTCATCATGATACCGCGTTGCCGGCCCACAGACAGCAAAAGAGTCCGAAATAGCTCAGGCGGTTAAACGTCGGAGCAGGAGAGCGAAGGGAATCGCCGGGTCGTGGTTTCGAATCCCGTCCCGGCCCCGGTAGCTGGACTCACAATCCAGGGGGAAAAAACGGATTTGTTCAATAGCATGTCCGTTGAAAGGTCCTGGTAAATCAAAGTGGCACAGTTGGAGTGCGCCTGAGTTGATCAGTGTTCAGGTCGTACTCCATAGGCAATAGATTTCCCTGTCCCCCATAACCCGCCCGTCAGGGCCGTCCATGATCACCTCGGTGCTGTGGACGTTAAACCCAAATTAACCAACAGACAGCAATGGCCTAGGAAAATATTTTCCATCGGCCGGGGAGGACGACCAGCGTGCCTGACATGTTACTGTCCAGCCTTTAACTCATTCGAGACGTGCCGCCTCCGGATACGCGGCGTAAGGCGGCACGTCTCAAATGAGTTATAAAAAAATCAGGGATTCTGCTGTATGCAATCCCTAAAAAATGAAACAACGTGAGGTGGGTTTTTTTTTTTGGGGGGGTGCGATGGGGGATTGGGAGGGATTGGGGGGGGGGGGGTGTGACAAACGACAGTCCAACCTCGTAACTGAATTGAAATCAAACATAACAATAAAAAATATGTTCACAAATCACAAATAGAAATATATCATATTAAATGTGTCTCTATAACAAAAATATCCAAAAGAAATTGGGGGGTTGGCGGGAGGGGCTGGTGGGGGGAGGGTGGGCAGGGGATACTGTCTCTCTCTCCCCCCCTTCCCAACCCCACCTATTCTTTTTTATTAGGAGGGGGGAGGGGCGGAGGGTCACCTCCAAACCAACCCCACCCCGGTTCCTATGCCATTGCACAGTATCAATGAATGAATGGATAAATGAAACAGATGAATGACTTGACCGACTCAAAATGAGCGTGATGAAAGGTAGAAAGGAATGGGCGGACGGATGGATAGAAGTACCCAACGGAGAAAGAAACACGCTTAGAAAGACGGGTACAACACAATTTATTTATATTTCGGGTAAATACCCTTTGTCAAAATAGACAAACAAACAGAGAGATCAGCCGCTACTTATCTTCATTCGCAGAAGGAATGTGGCAACAATGTGTGCATTTTACACGCTTGGCAGTCACCTTTTGGTCTGGATTGGACGGATGGATGGATATTTGACCAGACAATCAATCAAACAATTAATCAATCAATCAGCCAATCAGTAATTTGAATAAGACAGACTTTTTTCCAAAACAAAAATCAAGACTAAAAGAAACTACCAAGTGAGTAGGAAAAAGCACTGTCAGGGGAGAGAATTGTGCATCATCGACCAATGATAACATCTGCTTTGGTCAAAGCACACCCAAAAAACAAGATAGGAAAGAGGGGGTGCGCTAAGTGACTGGAAGCAATGCATATGGAAGCCCCCCCCCCCCCACACACACACACACACAGATCCACTGGATTTCCAGGCCTTTGGTGCATGGAAATTTAAATCTAGGTCCCCCAAAGGGTCAAAGCACACACAGACACAAAAGATACTAATAATAATAATAATAATACCGTTATTATATAGGCGCTTTTTCTCAATTTTTGGGGAAATCGACTCAAAGCGCCGCGCCTGAAACCCAACACACACACACTCACGAAACAGACACGGATTTACGCCATTTAAGACAAACACAGTACAAACACAGTACAAGACAAACGAAGGGCCAGTCAGCTACTGAAGTTACAGAGATTTTTGATCACTTGTATTTGAAATTTGTAAAGTGGCCTGAGACCGGTACCAAAGCGTGGGGAGTGGGGGGGGGGGGGTGGGGGTGAGCTAAGTAAGTGACTGGAAGCAATGCATATGGAAGCCCCCCCCCCCCCCCACCCATATCCACTGGATTTCCAGCCCCTTGGTGCATGGAAATTTAAATCTAGGTCCCCCAAGGGGGTCCAGATATTTAGCCGGTGTGGACAGCTGTTTCGGTCTAGCCGACCTCTTCAGCAACACTGGAGGAAGAGAAGTTTTTTTTACTACAATTTCGACTGCAACCCCTTCCCCCTTTTTAGTAGGTTCTCTCTTAGGGTGCATGGAATTTAGCTCTGCTGGAGGCATGGAAACCGCAGTAAAATGTGGTCTTCTTTGCAGGTAAGCAAAAGTTCCTTCTTTTTATCCAGTGTTGCCATGCCGGCCGATGGTGTGCTGAAGACTGAGGTCGCCTAGACCGAAACAACTGTCCACACCGGCTAAATATTTGGACCCCCTTTGGGGGACCTAGATTTAAATTTCAATGCACCAAATCCTGTGGATATGTGATACGCCCTCCTTCGGGGGAGCTTCCATATGCATTGCTTCCAGTCACTTACTTAGCGCACCCCCTTATTCCTATCTTGTGTGTTTGTGTGTGTGTGTGTGTGTGTGTGTGTGTGTGTGTGTGTGTGTGTGTGTGTGTGTGTGTGTGTGTGTGTGTGTGCGTACACCAAATGACTAAAATGGGTTTCTTTCTTTACCATCCTTATGCAATCTGGGTGTGTGTGAAATTCTGGGTGGCCAGATCAGACACCCATTTTTTCTGAGGGTTGTTTCTGTATTATCTTTCATTCAAAAGTCAGAAAAAAATATCAAAATACGATGTCCCCATTTTAACAGATTTACTTCATCGTTGTGTTTCAGGGATGCCCTGGGCCTGTGTGTGGACACGGAAGCGGCCGGAGTGTTTTCAGATCAATTTGATTGGTCCAACACCGATGAACGGAGTTGTTTCCCTTGCTTAAACGTCTTTCGTCTCCAACGGACACACCGGCCATTCTTTCGCATTTGCAGAGGTACTTTATGCAATATTTCTTAGTTAAGAGCACGCCCAAATGTACTTGTTCAGTGCAGTTATTTAACTGAGAGATGTCCCCGATACCCGTTTGGCCCAGAAAAATAAGGCGTCTGCTTCAAACGTGTCTTCGGCCTCTCGGCCGCTCTGACCGTTGAGTCTTGTAGTAAATGATAATAGAACCCCACGATTTTAACAAAAGCTTTCTTCTTCAATGAAAGGAATTCGTTCAATAACCCCATTACAAGGTCAATCTGCCACGCGATTTTGTTTCTTCTTTCTTTTTTCTTTTTTTTTTCTTCTGACGTGTTAACTTGCCACATGCATGCACAGTATCAGTTGACTCTTTTTTTTAAAAACAAAAATGGCGCCAGATTTCAATCCTCGTTCGCAAAACTGCCTCGCGATTCGAAGAACGAACGTCCACAAACAGGTCTTTAGGAATGTGCAACTGAAGTGTCGCTTTTTACTGTATTGCCAGTTTTTAGTTCTCAGGGTCACCCTGGTCAGCCCCACAGGGTGGGTTTTTCTCTCTATTCTGGGGCCATGCATGTGTTTCTGTCTACCCTTTGTCCATTCACCTGTATTTGCCTTTTTAAAACTCTCCCTACTGTCTGCACTGCCTGTAGCTCTTGATATTGGATGTATGTTGCTAAATGGTCTTAGCTTTATGTCTTGGCCCCATGTGTTAGGTTTATTTAACTCATTCTACCCCAGACACACCACGGCAGGATAAGGATCCACCATGATAGTTCAAGGGTGATGCCAGAATAGCTTGGCGCCTACGGGCGCCAAGCTATTCTGGCATCTCCCTTGAACTATCATGGTCGATCTGTGCCCTGCACTGCAATGCAGTCTTGAGAGGACAGGGGCAAAATTTAAGGATTTTGGTGTTGGGGTAGAATGAGTTAACGTATTTGACCGGCAGGCGACATACATGGCAATGTTCTGTTTAGGTGGGTTTTTTTTTTTTTCACAAGCAGTGCAGGCACGTCCTGAGAAAGCCTAGTGGCTGTCGGGACGTTAAGCAATGTACAATCAATCTGATTCAAAATGTCAGTTGGTTTACATGGTTGTATTGGACATGTTCTCAGCAACACCGTTTTGGTCACACCGGCTCAGGACTTTCTGGCACACACCCAGCGCCGGATGGCAGCAGGATGTCCAAACCCATCGGGATCTATGCTGCAGAATCATGGCCCCCCAGCCTCTGCCACAGAGGGTGCGTCTGGTAGGAGGGTGCATGGACGGCAGCGGAATGCTCCCAATTACAAACTGGTAAGTAAAGTGATTCTATGATCATCTTCATTTTATTGGCTGGCGTGCGTGCGAAGCAAAAGTGAGTTTATGTTCTGGGCGCCACTGGTCGTCCGTCCGTCGTCCATGGTAAACTTTAACTCATTCTACCCCAACACCAAAATCCTTAAATTTTGCCCCTGTCCTCTCAAGACCGCATTGCAGCGCAGGACACAGATCGACCATGATAGTTCAAGGGTGATGCCAGAATAGCTTGGCGCCCGTAGGCGCCAAGCTGTTCTGGCATCACCTTTGAACTATCATGGTCGATCCTTATCCCAGGGGTGGGATTCTTCCGGATTTCCGCGGAAATTCTTTCACAATTCCGCTGAAGCATATTTATTTTCCGCGTCTAATAACAACGAAAAAGACGAAAAAAAAAAAAAAAATCTTCGTAAATGGCAAAAAAAGCTCAAATTGGTTGGATTTGTATGTAGTTTGGTTCACTATCGCCCGACACTTCCGGTAGCTTTAGGTCGCAGTGGAAAATGGCGGTGAAAAAGGATATTGTCCAAGACAGAGTGCCGTTTAGTGTGCATCTGAACATAAACTGGTACGCACATTCCATTTTTATACTGCAGATCAGGAGTGTCATAACAAAGTCCATTTTCGGGTGTGTTTGGTCTCGCTCCCCCTGTAGTCGTTTTTTTGGATACTTTGGCGAACGGTGGACACGCGCCTATCCCCCCCCCCACCCCCCCCCCCACCCCCACCCCCCCCACCCCCACCCCACCCACCCCTGTCGTTTGATTTTTCGGCCGCTGAAAATGAAGGACATGAACACCCCCCCCTCCCCCTCCCCCCCCCCCCCCCCCCCTGTCGTTTGATTTTCCGCGTTTTCTTTCTTACTAGAATCCCACCCCTGTTATCCTGCTGTGGTGTGTCTGGGGGTAGAATGAGTTAACGGTGGCCTTTTCTCGGAAACTATTCAAGCCACATTCTTCAAGCTTGGCCCAAGGATACTTTGTGGCAAGACCTTTTTAAACATGCCAATTTGAGTGACCTCTCTCAAAGGGTCACGCAGGGTTGACAAATGTGTGAAAACTGCTTGCATTTTCAGAAACCTGGATTTTGACTGCTGTGCAGAAGCCAGCCCTCGTCACCGAGGTCACACATATGTAAATCGGTCATACACGGGATTACTCTTTTTATTCTTGTGCAAGGCCCCTTTAAACCAAAATTGGGCTGTTTCTGTTTCTAATGCAGCTTTGGTTTTAATCTTTCTTTCTTTCTTTCTCCAGTTGGCAAATGGCGCCTGGGATGGACCCGAGACTGAGAGCAGTGCCAGCGCATGCCATCGCAATACGAGGGCAGTGATGACGAGGAGTTTGTTCCTGGCTCGAGCTCACCGGATTCAGAGGGTGTGTCGGCATCAATTGCTGGGATCTCTGACATAGACAGTATTGTATCGACTATGTTAGATTTCATCAAAGTGGCAGGTTCGGGGTGGCCAGGGGTTAGTGACGCTAGTACCAGCAAGGTGCAGTGTGCGTTAGGGGGTGGCAATGAGAATGTGGATAGGCAGGAGGAACATGATGCTGGAAAGAGTGGGGAAAGAGCACTTACAGAAGAAACAGGTGTGCACGTGTCGCAGAGAGGAAAAGGAAAGTACAAATGGGACAAAAAACATGCATGCAAATTGTGTGGCAAGCTTGTCTTGAAAATGAGCACGCACTTACAAGATGTCCATGCAGATGAGGCAGACGTTGCTAAAATTTTGTCGATGAAAAAAGGGACCAAGCAGAGACGTCGAGCATGGATCAGACTACAAGATGAGGGTGATTACATGCATAACGTTGCTGTTCTTGAAAACAAATCCGGATGTTTGATTCCTAAGTATCGCACCAAAACTAGTAAGGTAGACGACCTTCTCGCCTGTAGCCATTGCAAAGGGCTCTATCAAAAAAAGCTGATCTCTGTACACTCAAAACGTTGCTGTCAGAAGCCAGGAGGGTTTCAGATCACTCGGCGAGGAGACGCCGCGCGCCGTGGTCGCCTAATGCTTCCAATACCCTTAGACGTTGAATTTTCATTCTACCACAAGGTCTTGGCTAGCCAGAGAGATGATGAGATAAGCCGTCTCATCAGAACTGACCCCTTGCTTCTTGAGTATGGAAAGAGATTATTTGACCGCAGGGACATTGGGCACACGGCTGGACAAATCAGCTCCAGGATGCGGGAGTTAGGGAGACTATTAAAGATTATCAGAGTGAGGTCAGAAATGAAAATCGCAAGTTTAAATGCTGTGATCAATTCAGCTAGCTTTGATCATGTTGTCCTGGCTGTAAAAGAGCTAGCAGATTTTGATGAGGACACACATCAGTTCAAAAAAGGCAATCTCGCAATGCGCATAGGCCATGCTTTGAAAAAGTGTTCACAGATCAAACAGTCACAGGCATCCAAACAGCTTGGGCAGGGTTCAGACGACAGGTGGCGACAGGAGCTCTCTGAGGCGCAGCGGTTTGACTCTGTCTTCAATGGGGACTGGTATGATTGTGTGTCCGCTACAGCAGCCCAGTCGGTCGGGAAAATGACCATGAACAAACCCAAGCTGATCCCATCATGTGAAGATGTGAGGAAGGTCCAACAGCTTCTTGAGACAAGGATGGTTTCGGAAGATTATCCGACAGTGGTTAAAGCAACTCTTTGTGCTGTATCACTTTTCAACCGAAAACGAGGGGGAGAAGTTCAGAGAATGAAGGTGTCAGACTTCCAGAATGCTAAGATTGGATCGATCACCAATCAAGATATCTTGAAAGGTCTCACAGAGGTTGAGAAGAAAATGGTGAATCATTTTCAGCGAGTGGAAATCAGAGGCAAGTTTAATAGGAGTGTTCCCGTTTTGCTGACGAAGAAGATGATGACAACTGTGGACAGAATCCTTCAAATGAGGCAATCAGTGCCAGCTCTCGCTGATTCCCAGTACATCTTTGCCACACCTTCTGGTCAGAGGCCTTACAGAGGCCATGATGTTCTGAAGGCCCATGCCCTAGAAGCAGGGGTATCATACCCAGCCATGTTCACATTTACTCAGTTACGGAAGCAGGTTGCAACTTTGGCTCAGTCAATGGCCATCTCGGAGTTAGACCAGGATCAGCTGGCAGATTTCCTTGGCCATGATATTCGGATACATCGCCATATCTACCGCCAACCTCAAGACGTCCTTCAAAAGGCAAAAGTGGCAAAGATTCTTCTGTCAGTTAACAATGGGATGACAGATTTTGAGAGTTGCATTAGAGCTGAGCTGGGCGATGATGAAGAGATTGACTTTGACAATGAAGACACATCAGAAACTGGCAGAGAGGTCTCGGGGGGAATAGCACCTGTGAATGAAGCAAGTAGCAAGTCAACTACACAGGAATCGATGAGCATGACGGAGAAAAGACGTCCAGAGCCTGATGACAATCTAGATAGTTTTGATGATGACAGTACTGCGTCAGCTCCTGTTCGAAAGAAAGCTAGATTTACAAGGAAACCATGGGGGGAAGCTGAAGAGAAAGCTGTTCAAACTCGTTTCAAGACACACCTAGTCATGAACAAACTTCCTGGAAAGGCCGAGATACAGCACGCAATGGCAGAAGAGCCTGCACTTAGACATAGGCGCTGGACAAACATTAAGGATTACGTCCGCAACAGACTGAAAAAGTTACAAAAGAAATGAATTGAGGTTCCCCGCCACTCGCGACATTTTTGGTTTCATACAGATTTATTACAAGAGCGTTATTATTGGGGTGGTTTCAGCATGTATAGCCTGCTTTTTTTTTATCTGATGGACGCCTGGATCATTTTGTATACTGTATAACCTTTGGATTTGCAAAACGAAACAGCCGTCTGGGGACAAAAGACAATAATAAGATAAGATAAGAAAACCATTGACAACGTAAAGATTGATTACAAGAGTGTTATTAGGGGGGAGGGGGGGGGGGCCTGGATCATTTTGTAATATACTGCATACCATTTAAAACTCTGCAAATGGAAGAATGGTTGGTTGTTGGGGACGAAAGACAATAATAAAGGCTGAAGTTTCAAGTGATTTCTTATGTTGTCAGTTAATTAATTAATGTCAGTGTTCTGTTCTGTCATTTTAACTCATTCTACCCCAAGACCGGAATCCCCAAATGTTGAAGTCGTCTTCAGAAGACTGCGTTGCAGTGCAGGACACAGATCCACCATGATAGTTCAAGGGTGATGCCAGAATAGCTTGGCGCACATAGGCGCCAAGCTATTCTGGCATCACCCTTGAACTATCATGGTGGATCTTTATTTTGCTGTGGTGTGTCTGGGGTAGAATAAGTTAAGCCCAAATGTTGAAGTCGTCTTCAGAAGACTGTGTTGCAGTGCAGGACACAGCTCCACCATGATAGTTCAAGGGTGATGCCAGAATAGCTTGGCGCACATAGGCGCCAAGCTATTCTGGCATCACCCTTGAACTATCATGGTGGATCTTTATTTTGCTGTGGTGTGTCTGGGGTAGAATAAGTTAAGCCCAAATGTTGAAGTCGTCTTCAGAAGACTGCGTTGCAGTGCAGGACACAGATCCACCATGATAGTTCAAGGGTGATGCCAGAATAGCTTGGCGCCCATAGGCGCCAAGCTATTCTGGCATCACCCTTGAACTATCGTGGTGGATCTTTATTTTGCTGTGGTGTGTCTGGGGTAGAATAAGTTAAGCCCAAATGTTGAAGTCGTCTTCAGAAGACCGCGTTGCAGTGCAGGACACAGATCGACCATGATAGTTCAAGGGTGATGCCAGAATAGCTTGGCGCACATAGGCGCCAAGCTATTCTGGCATCACCCTTGAACTATCGTGGTGGATCTTTATTTTGCTGTGGTGTGTCTGGGGTAGAATAAGTTAAGCCCAAATGTTGAAGTCGTCTTCAGAAGACTGCGTTGCAGTGCAGGACACAGATCCACCATGATAGTTCAAGGGTGATGCCAGAATAGCTTGGCGCCCATAGGCGCCAAGCTATTCTGGCATCACCCTTGAACTATCGTGGTGGATCTTTATTTTGCTGTGGTGTGTCTGGGGTAGAATAAGTTAAGTGTTAGTGTCTTCGTCTGGGTCTTTTTCTATCTTTCATATTTTTCCACACTTTTTGACCCGCATCATACTGAGGCTAAAAGCTTCAAATTTGTTCACTGCCATAATTCTATGCAAGCTACATTACAGTACTTACAGATGAGGACATAGACCAATGGCTTTAGTTCAAGGGTGGTGCCACAATAGCTTGGCGCCTAGAGGCACCAAGCTATTCTGGCACTAACCCTTGGACTATTTCAGTCACACTTGTTGCACACACTGGTGTATTCCGAATGATAAGGGTTAATATTCAAAATGTTCTGTTGCTGTTTGTCTGAAACTCCAGAATACCCAAAACCAAAATAAAAGTCCTTTAATTTCCAGAATACATTATGTTGATTCTCACATCAATGCCATGATAAACTGTTTTGCTTCAGAAGGACAAAACGCAGCAATGTTTAAAAGATTTCCTCTGTAAAAATCATAATCGAAAGGTCACTTACGGGCCAGTGTTTATTGAATTTTGCACCATACAATGTTAAAAATGTTAAAGCACACATACACATTAAGTTGGAAAAAAAAATAATGTGATAAAGAAGTATTCCATGAACTTGATCTTATTACAGACGCCTAATGTTGTGAAGACACCCATTTTGACTGTAATGCCAGTTTTTGTGTGTGAGAGGCACCCACATTATTGGTAGAAACCCATTTTTTTTTCCATCTAGTGGCTCTGTTTCTAGAAAATGTCTATTTCATTTTAAGTTATAGAGCTTAGTTATAAGGTGAGTTCTAAACATTCGCATCAATTCCAGAGCCCTAGAATAAATAGAAATATGGGAACCCATTTTGACATAAAATGGTAGGTAACCCACTTTGACGCTTTTGTCTGCATGTGTGTGTGTGTGTGTGTGTGTGTGTGTGTGTGTGTGTGTGTGTGTGTGTGTGTGTGTGTGTGTGTGTGTGTGTGTGCGCTTTGACCAAAGTAGATCTATGATCAAAATGTAGTAAAACTTTTGCCGCTAGGGTTTCATGTGAAAGGAAAATAGAGGTTGAAAACTCTTTAAATTAGATACAAGGAACACGACGTTTCGGATCAAAGATCCTTCTTCCGGGTCAGTGATTGGAAACAAACGTAGAACAGAAAAGAACACACGATAGAAAGAAAAGACGTCATCCTGTATAGTGAAAATTTAGAGTGACGAAAAAAACAACAAAAAAAAAAACACAAAGCAAATACACATGCACAAAACACGTATCACAAAAATTACGTCTACATACATTCACGTCACTGCATACTTTCGCATTTATTCGTGCCTGCTGCCGCTCACGTACATGCATACACACACACACACACACACACACACACACACACACACACACACACACACACACACACACACACACACACACACTAATCAGTGCAACGGTAGCATCAAGTATCAACGGCAGCATCAAGTATCAGCAGTGAGATCAAATCTGGCACCAACCACCCATCAGCCCGAGCATACATCTCTAGGAGTGAATGTTCAAGCCGCGCGGATGGTAAGTGCCAAGCCTGTCCGCGAAAAAAGGATTTTATCATTTTGCGGCGGATGAGTTGGAGTATGTATTTTGCCAAAGGATGCGTATGCTGAAATGTGTGAGGCTATGAGGAGGTTCGTTGAAATGACGTCCAACCTGATTGTTGTGTCCGAGGCGGATCGAACGAACATGCTCCTCGCAGCGTTCGGGGAGTGTACGGCATGTCTCCCCCACATACAGCATCTTTGGGCAGTGAGAACATGCCTGATGAGATGACATAGATGATATCTGATGACTGGCATGTGATGATCGGTGGACAGTGAAAGAAGACAAGGGTCCGGTGTACGGACATGCTTTGCAGTGCGGTTGCTGACAAGGGTGTGCGCCAGGTGGTAAGGTGTTAGATGCGCGAAGTGAACAAGATGATCGAGTCGGTTTGTCACGTCTGTAAGCCGCCTACCATCGGAGGCGCAGGAAATATGTCTTTCAATATTGCGTCATTCTGAATGATGTGGAAGTTTCTGAGGAGAATGTTTTTGATGAGGATGTTGTGAGGGTGATACGTAATACACATGACCGGCCGGTCCTCTGCAGCACTGTGAGTTTTCTCCCGCAAAGCTTCACTTCTGCTCTTGGCCTCAGCTTTAGATCGAGCGGTGTTGATGATGTCTTGCGGGTATCCCTGGTGTGAGAAGAAAGTGGCCATGGTTTCGGTTTGTTTGGTGAAGTCGTCGTCGCTGCTGCAGCCGGATCCGACGGAGTCGCAGAAATTGGGAGAACGGGATGCCGTTTTAGGTGGCATCAGGATGGCTTGATGAAAACTGCAGGTAAGTGTGGGCGTCGGTGGGCTTGTAGTGGACGGTAGTATCGAGTTTGTCAGATGAGTCGGCTTTAGATGTCGAGGAAGGGCACAGACTCCTCTGAAATCTCATGCGTGAATCGGAGAGATCGATGAAATGATGAGATGAAGTTGATGAACTGTAGTGTTTCAGCCATGCTTCTTGAGGTGACGCCCAAGAAGTCGTCAATGTAGCGCTTGAAGAGGTCTGGCAGTGGTCCGGTGTATTGAGTGAAAATCTTCTCCTCCACGTAGCCCATAAACAGACAGGCATAGGAGGGTCCCATTTTGGTTCCCATGGCCCTTTCTTCTGTTTGTAGTGCTGACCCATGAATTGAAAGGAGTTCATGAACAGCACCAGTTCGGCTAAGCGGAGGATGGTTGTGGTGTCGATCTTCAGAACGTCAGTTACAGAACGGCGAGTTCTACCTACCTATCCTTCCTAAGACAACCGTGTCTGACAACAAAGTAGTGAGGCAAACCATTACCATTGCCATTAATGAGGGAAAATTACCATCGCAGGCCAATTCACTCGTGGTGAGGGAACCTAAGGAGCCAAGATTCTATGTCCTCTCTAAAATCCACAAACCAGACACACCGGATCGTCCCATTGTTTTGGCTTGCTCTTGTCCCACAGAGCTTATATCCCAGTTCATCGACTCCATCCTCCAGCCCTTGGTCCGTGCTCTTCCCACATATGTAAAAGATACAAACCACGCCCTTCACCTTTTGGATCGCTTCACCTTCCCTGACGCAGCAACACACAAGACTGTATTCACTATGGACTTAGAGGCTCTTTACACCAACATCCCCAATGAAGACGGCCTACTAGCATTGAAACATTTCATCTGCAAACATCATCTGAACATCCTCCGCTTAGCCGAACTGGTGCTGTCCATGAACTCCTTTCAATTCATGGATCAGCATTACAAACAAAAGAAATGAGTCGCCATGGTAACCAAAATGGGACCCTCCTATGCCTTTCTCAGTGTTCTGTTTGTGGGCTACGTGGAGGAGATTTTTACTCATTACACAGGACCACGCTACATCGAAGACTGCTTGGGCGTTACCTCAAGAAGCATGGCTGAAACACTACAGTTCATCAACTTCATCTCATCATTTCATTCATCTCTCCGATTCACGCATGAGATTTCAGAGGAGTCTGTGCCCTTCCTCGACATCCAAATATCCACCAAAGCCGACTCTGACAAACTCCATACTACCGTCCACTACAAGCCCACCGACGCCCACACTTACCTGCAGTCTTCATCAAGCCATCCTGACGCCAATAAAACCGGCATCCCATTCTCGGCCCAATTTCTGCGACTCCGTCGGATCTGCAGCAGCGACGACGACTTCACCAAACAGACCCACACCATGACCACTTTCTTCTCACACCATTCATGTGAAAGAAAAACAGAAAATAGTGGTTGGAAACTCTTTAAATTAGATACCCGCAAGACATCGTCAACACCACTCGATCTAAAGCTGAGGCCACAAGCAGAAGTGAAGCTTTGCGGGAGAAAACCTCACAGTGCTGCAGAGGACCGGCCGGTCCTGTGTATCGCGTATCATCCTCACAACATTCCCATCAAAAACATTCTCCTCAGAAACTTCCACATCATTCAGAATGGCACAGTATTGAAAGACATATTTCCCGCGCTTCCGCTGGTAGCTTACAAACGTGACGCAAACCCGCGGCTACGCGATCATCTTGTCACTTCAGTCACAGTTCACTTCGCGCATCTAACACCTTACCACCTGGCATGTCCGTGCATCAACACATCCCCCGTCATCACCGGAGCCCTGTCATCTCAGTTTCACTGTCCACCGATCATTCACATGCCAGGTGGTCTGCATCAGATATAGTCTATGTCATCTCATGTTCTCACTGCCCAAAGATGCTGTATGTGGGGGAGACATACCGTTCACTCCCCGAACCATAGCTGCGACTGAGGAGCATGTTCGTTCGAACCGCATTGGATACCTTGACCGTTGTTTTTATGTTGCCTAGATCAAAGATCAGTCCCTATCGACGGTATTTTGTTTCCGGTTAACTTGTATTTTCATGTACTAGCTTTAGTCAAGTAGGAACTTAACAAAACAACATAAAATAGTGTGTTCAGGAGACATAGGGCTGTCTTAGCATAGGCTGTTTTTGTCAGGGAGGTTCGGGTCAGGATGAGGCCACTGGCGCCGGCCCGGTTAGATGCCTTGGCGACGGGCTTGACCCGTCCCGAGTCATTGTCCATCAGTTTTGTAGCTCTGTTCTTGTAATTCAGTTCACGTGTGGAATGAGCGAGAGTGAATGTGAGCAGCACCTGAGGTGGCAAGACAAATCTTTGCTATATAGCAACAATAAAGTTATCTTGAATCTTGACTAACAACCAGGTTGGACGTCATTTCAACGAACCTCCTCATAGCCTCACACATTTCATCATACGCATCCTTTGGCAAAATACATCCAACCGGCTTCATCCGCCACAAAATGACAGACTCCTTCATTTTTCGCGGACAGGCTTAACACTTACCATCCGCGCGGCTTGAACATTCGCCGCTCGGGATGTATACTCGGGTTGGTGCGCCAGACTTGACCTCACTACTGATACTTGATGCTACCGTTGATCATACTTGATGCTACCGTTGCACTGCCAGAGTGCACATATGTGTGTGTGTCTATGTGTGTGCAGGCCTACGTGAGCGGCAGCAGGCACGAGTGAATGCAAATGTCAGTATACAGTGACTTGAACTGATGTATGTCAGTAGACGTAATTTTCAGTTGTGCTAGCAGTAGGTGTTTTGTGCATGTGTATTTGCGTCATTATGTTTGTTTGTTTGTTTTTGTTGTTGTTGTTGTTGTTGTTTTGTTTGGTTTTTTTTTGTTTGTTTGGTTTTGTTTGTTTGTTTGTTTGTTTGTTTTTTGTTTTGTTTTGTTTGGGTTTTTTTTGGGGGGGAGGGGGGGGGGAGGGTTTTTTTTTAAATTTTTTTTTTTTACGTCATTCTAAATTTTCTCTATACAGTTTGACGTCTTTTCTTTCTATCTATGGTGTGTTCTTTTCTGTTCTACGTTTCCATATCACCTGGAAGAAGGATCTTTGATCCGAAACGTCGTGTTCCTTGTCAGTATCTAATTCAGTTAAACTTGGGTTTTTAACCTCTATTTTCTGTTTACCTTTCTTCTTCTTTTTTTTTTTTTTTTTTTTTTTTTTTTCTCCAGTAGATCTATGATCATTGGTCGATAATGCACAATTCTCTCCCATGAGAGTGCTTTTTCCTACTCACTTGGTAGTTTCTTCTAAATTACAAGCGCTGGCAGTCAACCCTTTTGGTCTACTCAGTAGTTTTGGTGGGTTTTTTTTAATCAAGACCGACTAGGCAAAGTCCAAGACCCATTGCAGCTTTCTGCGTTGGAGTTTGTTGCAAGGGACGTAACGCGCAGGAAAGCTCTTCTACGATGAAGTAAACGAAGGTATTTTTCCCAAACGTTCTCCTGCGAACTTCGAAAGAAAACGGGATTGTTCTTCTGTTATTCTTTACGAACTGAGCAACCGTCAAAAGGAAACAACAACAAAACCACTCCCGTAATGTCTGCGCTCGAAGAGGAGCTGGAAGAGGGTGAAATCACTGACTCGGATTCCATGGGGGATGAGGAATCGGTATGTGGCCTCGCGCACATCCACAGAACAAAACTCGAAGTTGCTGCACGTCGTTGTGCAGAAGAAAGAAAAAGTGTTTTACTTGAGTGATAAGTGCTAAAATGATACACTTTGCTCATTGCGTTCATATCAAACGTGTTTTTGTACAATGATTTTCTCTTCCTGCATGAAGTTGCAGTAGCTGTGGATTGTCCTGCGACTACACATTTCAAAACCATACTTGTATTTTACTTTGTTTTAGGTAGGAGTAGGACAAAATTCACATTTTTCTGCCTCAACATTTGCCTCACAAAAATGTTTAATTACTTGCACATCTATTGGGTAGTTTTTTAAGCATCGCCCTACAATGTAAGTTAATTATATTAGTACTATTACAAATTAGCTGCAGCGAACCCTATGTGCAGGCATCACCTTGACGAAAAGCGCTGTTGGCAGCCAAAGGGGATTCCTGCAGGAATCATCTCAACAAAAAGCACTATAAGCAGTCAAAAGGATAAAGTTTAGTGTACTAGTAAATGAAATGTTGATAATGATTATCAATTGACAATTTGGCATTTATATTTATTTTTCAGCATGTAAAGAGATTAACCTCCTTGTGCATGCAGGAACCGGTACTGACTTTTTAATGTAACTATTTACAGTACCAGTGGTTGCATGCAAAAAAATGTTAATCAAGGGATCAATAAATTTGGTCTCATCCTACGGGGATCTACTTGTTTGCTGTTGCAGAAACCAAATGGTGGAGCTGGCAAACCATTGGTGTCATCAGACAAAAGTGTAGCTGTCAAACAGTACTCCTTATTCAGCAGCAGTCCCCGACCAGCACAGACATTCCAGCCAATCACACGGCCACCAAATAGTGACTCAGACCCCAGTCACAGCGAGAGTAGTGAAGGGGACAGTGATGATGATCCATGGGTCAAGAAAACCAGATTCCATGCACAAGGTGATCAGGCAGGCTCTAAACAGGCAGGCTTTGTGAATCCGAACTTTCTGAAGAATGGCAGTGTGATGCCTCCATTGCCTAAACTGACCAGTCGCAACATGTGGGGTTCAGTCATGCAGGAGCAGATTCTGACATCAGAAGTGGGTGGTTTCACAATGGAACGAAAGGTGCAGAGCGATCGTGATGTGGAAAGTTATGACTACACACGGGCAGCAAATGATGACAGGCCGAATCTTGAAGACACGGAGACCGACCCCAAAGAAGATGAACTGTTTAGTGAGGTCATAGATCTAGATCGGGCAGCTGCTGCTCTGCGCCACAGTCAGAATAGGAAGAGAGCGAGAGATCGACTCGGGGACAAACATAATTTGAAAGACAGGTTACATCATGGCCGCGGGCGATGTGTCACAGAGGACAGTTCGGTGGAGGAGGTTGTGTACCACGTCAGCAAACAGCTGCTGGAGTCAAAAGTGCACTTGATCAGTAAGTAATGTCAGTAGCATAGCACATGTATGGAGGGCCTTGAATAGTGTTTGCTAACCCTGTTGTGCATGCAGCCACTGGTACTGTTTACAATATCAGTGGGTGTATGCACATTTGGGTTATGCATCGAGTTGTACTGGGAAATTCACTAATTATGGAGTTGTCCCCTGATGACTACATTACACTTCAAATTACAGTTCCTAGTTCAAGGGAGAGGTCCACCATGATAGTTCAAGACTGGTGTCAGCATAGCTTTATGCCTCAAGGCACCAAACTATTCTTACACCACTGTTGAATTGTCATGGTTGATCAATTTCCTCTTCAGTGTAAGGGCTCAGTAGAAGACGTGCTGCCACCAGATACATGGCTTGAAGCCGCGAATCCGGAGGCGGCACGTCTCAAATGCATTAAACATGTGGCCGACATAAATAAATGCAAACGCAGTGCCAGCACATCATTTGAATCCAAGAGTACCAGCATGAAAGCACAGAACTGCAGCTGTAGCCGAATGTTCACCATAGGAACATGATCCTTCAAGAGATTTGTCACAAATGTTTTGTTTTGTTACTGGTTGGGTTCAGAATATGTTTCAAGATTTCACATGGAAATAGTTTAGCATAGGCTGAACTAGTGCTCAAGCCATGCTTGTGTCTGCGAGTGATCAGGATTTTCAAAACTTAATGGTTTGTGTTTGCACATTGCACCAGTTTAGTTAGTACTTTATACAGCACATTCCAATTTTTGTGTGTGAAAATTTACTTACTTACTTACACCCATCACCCCCCCTGGGGCATAGGCCGCCGACAAGGTCCCTCCAGCCGTCTCTGTCCTGGGCGAGTCTCTCCAGCTGTCCCCAGGTGTGGCCCATCTTCTTGGCATCTGTCTCCAGGTCACGTCGCCAGGTGTTTCGTGGCCGACCTCTCTTCCTTTTTCCCTGTGGGTTCCATCTTAGGGCTTGCTTTGTGGTGTTGGTTGCTGGCTTGCGTAGTGTGTGACCTATCCATCTCCAGCGGCGTTGTTGAAGCTCCACTTCTGCAGGCTTCTGCTTTGTCCGCTGCCACAATTCCTCGTTGCTGATTTTGTCCGGCCAGCGTATCCCGAGGAGCCTTCTCAGACTGTTGTTGATGAACGTCTGTATTTTCTTGGTGGTCGACACTGTGGTCCTCCAGGTCTCTGCTCCATAGAGGAGTACTGGTTTCACATTGGTGTTGAACAGTCGGATCTTGGTGTTGACTGACAGATCTCTTGAAGTCCAGACGTTCTTTAGCTGGAGAAATGCTGCCCTGGCCTTGCCTATCCTGGTCCTCACGTCAGCATCCGTCCCACCCTTCTTGTCGACTATGCTGCCGAGGTAGGTGAAGCTCTCCACCTCTTCTAGCGCCTCGCCTTCCAGTGTGATGGGCGTTCCACTGGCAGCGTTGACTTTCAGCACCTTGCTCTTTCCACGGTGGATGTTCAGGCCTAGCCTTGCGGAGTTCACTGCCACTGCGTTTGTCTTTTCTTGCATCTGTTGTTGGGTGTGCGAGAGCAGAGCTAGGTCATCTGCAAAGTCCAGGTCGTCCAGTTGGGTCCAAAGTGTCCATTGGATGCCATTTCGCTTCTGTGCTGTGGATGTCGTCATGACCCAGTCGATGGCCAGAAGGAACAGGAACGGTGACAGCAAACACCCCTGTCTCACCCCTGTCCGGACTTGGAAGGCATGGGTGAGCTGGTTTCCACAGATCACTCTGCAGGTCAGTCCCTCGTAGGAGTTCCTGATGATGTTGGTGAGCTTTTCAGGTACTCCATAGTGTCTCAGCAACTTCCACAAGGTGGCTCTGTTGACGCTGTCGAAGGCCTTCTCGTAATCAAGGAAGTTGATGTAGAGGGACGAGTTCCACTCTAGCGACTGTTCCAGGATGATTCGCAGCGTGGCGATCTGGTCAGTGCATGATCGGTCCTTGCGGAAGCCCGCCTGTTGATCTCGAAGTTGGGGGTCCACTGTGTCCTTCATCCTGTTGAGTAGGATCCTGCTGAAGACTTTGCCTGGGACAGACAGTAGGGTGATTCCTCTATAGTTGGCACAGTTGCTGAGGTCTCCATTTTTTGGCAGCTTGACCAGGTAACCCTCCTTCCACTCTGCTGGTACTTGTTCTCTCTGCCAGATTTTCCTGAAGAGGGGGTGGAGCATCTCGATTATGGTTTCAGTATCCGCCTTTAGCGCTTCTGCCGGTATGCTGTCGAGACGGTAGTTCCTCATCTCCACTGCCACCTGAGCTGTTTTCCCTGCTTCGTACATGGTCTTCACATTCCATGTTCCGATGTTGATGGTTGCCCTGGTCGAAAGGATGGTAGTCTGCTGAGTGGCTTCCTTTCGGCTTTCACCACCCCGCGTCATAAATCCTCCAGCTGAAGGTCCATCCTCTTCCAGGGCCGAGTCAGTTGTTGGTTTTCTTGTTGGCGTTTCTGTAGCAATGTGTGTTTTTATGGGGTGGGGCAGCTGACCCCACGCCCAACCCTCCTCCTTTCACATCCGGGCTTGGGACCGGCCATGGCGGAGTTGTGAAAATTTAGCATGGTATGAATTATAATTATTATTAGTAATAGTATAATACATAACTGTTGTTGTAATTTGTATGGTGTTTTTGTTTACATAAGAATGTGTGTAGAGTTTATTTCTGTCCGATTTATGATTTAGTTTACTCATGCTAAATGTTGCAGGGCGGGTGGTGCAGGAGGTGGGTCGAGCTAAGGCACTAGATTTGCTGCGGCAGACAGACAAAATGGAGGAAGCAGGTGGCATGATGACAATGGTAACTCGTCGAGTCATTGTTCCAGTTCATGATGGGATTTTTCAGTTCATATGTTTTCTGCCAAGGCTATTGCAGTTGATTAGAATTTAGATACAGGTCAGCATCTTTGTGCCTGGGAGTCGGAAAAACTGGTCATGGTACAGGTCAGCCTTAGTACATCGCAGTGCCTGGGAGCCATTAACCCATATATCATACTGAGGCTAAAAGCTTCAAATTTTGCCATAAGCAAGCTACATTATAGTACTTACTTTAGACCAAAGGATTTAGTTCAAGATAGTGCCAGAATAGCTTGGCGCCAAGCTATTCTGGTATTACCCTTGAACTATTTTAGTCAAACTTATTACACACACTGGTGAATTCTGAATGATAAGGGATAAGAATAAGTCAGACTGTGTTATTTGTGATTATGTTATTGTGCTGAATTTGCGTAGGCTTATGAAGAAACACTGCTTGATGAGCAAAGGTCCTCGAGCAGAGGTCAGCCCAAGCTGGCCTGTGCCAGCAAAGGCTGAGGTCGGTAAGGGAGCCTTTGCTCACTGGGCATTCCTGTGGGAGCCAGAGACCTGTGTGCATTACACAGACCTGCCTACCCTTCCGTAATTTTACGGAATTTTACCATCCGTTACGGAAGTACGCAATTTTATGCAAAATTACGGGAAAAATAGTCGAACAACTACGCAAAAATAGAAGCTGCGCGAGCGTGTTAAATTGTCGTCTGCTAGCCTAAAAATTTTGAAGCCGACAGAGTAACCGCCCTTGCTTGAGCTCTCAAGTGTTGTGGTTGGTCGTTTTGAACCAATGAAAAGCCTTGATCAAACGCAGTGCAGAAAATTAAAATGGCTGCAAAAGGTTCATCGAAAGTGCGTGTACACGAACCCGACGATGAATCGGAAGATTCTTTAGAAGTTGTTCAGCCGAAGAAGAAAAAAAAGCAGCAGTTGCAAGCATTTAAGGGTCCACCTTGCACCAGGACACTTGAGGCACTGCTGGTCCTAAAATGTCGCCCTGAGGAGACCAGGAAGTTCAGGCCAGAAGAGCTTGACCACCTGAAGAGTGCCTACTCCATACAGCAGGCACAATACAAGTAACAAGGCCCAGTGAAGGAAACCTGTAAATGCTGTACATACCTTAAGTGTAGTGTTTAGTTTAATTAAATGAACCTCACAGTTTTTGGTGAAGCAACTTTTTAAAGTTGCAATTACTTATTTGACTGACATCTGATAGAACTAATAAAATGGCAAACTTTGAATTTATGTGTGGTGCCTATTCCTGTGAAAGTGACAAACTGTTGGCTGAATCAGTCAGTTGTAGTGTAAATAAGACTCATGTGGGTCAGTTATCCTTTTTCACCAGCAGGTCAGTGATGTGCAATTCATTTGCAATTTTGCATGCCATGATCTCTTCAGACTCTAACCATTTAATCATTTTAAATTCTTTTTCATATTTTCTTCTTTTTTTTCAAAAACCTTTTTTAACACACACAAATATAAATAAATAAATGTATATGAGCCAGTGACAGAAGGTGGAAACGGATGGGTTGCCAATTTTCCAGTGCAAAGTAAAATATAAATGAAAGTCAAACATGTTGTGTTTTATATCCTATTTCAAGAAAACTGCATGTATATACATACGTTAGTTGCACGCTTTTAAGTTGGTAAAAAGTAAATAAAAACAAAAAAAGAATTCACATATTTGCCGCAGGCAGGCAAAGCCCTTTGTGAGATGCAACAAGCTTGATATTGTGCACATGGTTATTTTTCAACATTTCATAAAAAGTCCTTTCCTATTCTTATACAACACTTCTATGGAGTGTTTAGCGTCTATTTTACACGAATTTTGTGTGAAACACATATTTTGGAGTTTTTATTTCATCCCGAAAAAAACGGTTAGTCGAGCATGACGGGTCATGTCCAGAACACCGTGTGCGCTCTGACTTACCGTACACAACCAAGCATGGCCTAGTTGTTCCAACTTTTTTATGAACCTCATCTGCATACATATTTCCGCATAAAACATCTTATTGTACTAGTCCTCGGGGTTCGTGTACGATTATTTTTTACTTTTTGTGGTAAGCTTTTGTTTTCATGTCCGTTCATCACGTTCGACTATTTGCCGATTTCTATTTATGCGGAGTTCGTTTTGTGCCTGCAATTTTGTTCGGAGGTCATGTTTTGGTCACGTGATTAGCCGCAGTGCTTTCATTCATTGGAAATGGCGCCATGACATAGCGAAGGTAAGCAAAATTGTTTCATGTCCCATAACTTTTCCTTATCACGTATGACCGTACGTTGCCATTGTGTACATTTGTGTACATGTTTTATTGTGTTTAGTACCTCTAAGCGCGCACATTTTATATCATTTTACGGTGTAAGTGAACGATGAGTGTGTGGTCGAAACTACTCAACGATACTCTCCGAGGTTCGTTCGAAAGCGACTTGTTTTTGAGATGACGACGACTTTTTCAGTAAAAATTTGTCATGTCCCAAATCACGGTCGACTATTTCTTGTCATGTCCGACACCACGTTCGACTGATAGACGGTCTTTTTAGTAAAATTTTAATAAGGAGTCTCAGATCGGGCTAAACTACCTGTTAAATTTCAAACGTGGGTTTCATATGAACCTCTTTGTTTATGCCCTGAGGTGATAATGGCGGTTGAATCGTCTGCTTTTCAGTCGACCGTGATAGACATCTTGCGGACATGAAGTGGCTTCATGTCCTTCATCACGCTCGATGACGCTTTGTTTATGCCAAAACATAGCAATAGTTCATGTCTGATTTATAATATCTTGTTTTAGTTACTGAGTTTAATCATGAAAATTAACCCAAAAATTGTGTTCTATCCACCCAAAAATCCTTTTCAGGTCTTCGTCAACTTGATCCTCCAGAAGAAGAAATCAAGGCCACTAAGTTAAAACTAATGCTGACAGATGCCAGGAAAATCGCATATCAGTTAGGCGTGACCCCTCCTGTGATGAAGTTGAGAGGCAGAAGAATAAAGAAGTAGTTCTCGAAACAGACAGCGCCCTCGGACAGAGGAAGAAATCTGCGCAAAGGTGAACAGGGCAGGCTACGCGCGCAGAGATAAGGTATGTGTTGGTTCTGGTTAACATGTGCGTAACACATTCCCATATTTAATTTTATTATTTATACTATTGTGACATTGTTTAGGAGACCTACTCTGGTTGTGATTCGTAAAAATGTACATTTCTACCATTTTTATTGATCATCCATCTTAACTTTTCTGTGCGTGATGGGTTCCCAGTATTTAACCTCTTCAGTTCATTTCCATCAAACATTATTTTTTTCAGAGAGAGAAAGAAGGTGATAACCCAGCCTCTGGCCGGATCTACACCAAAGCCCAAGACCAGGCATGCGGTGGAGCTGCAGCGTAAAAACTGGCGCAGAGCGAAACAGGAGCAATGCAGTGAATCATCGACCCAGAAGTGGCGGCGTCACCGGGAGAAATGTTCAAAGTATTACTTTGAAAAGAAAAGTAAATGTGCATTTCTCATAATTAATTTTCTAATATTTTGAATGAATCTAATCTCAGAATTTGTTTTCTTTGCAGAACTGTTCATGTGAGAGGCAGATTCTTTATTCAGATTAATTTTTTTAAAAATAAGATGGTACTTTGCATGTGAAACCTCCCATTCCCCATTGTTATGCCAACAATCCAGCACACCTATACCAAATGTGTCTGTTACTTTGACTTTTTGGGTGGTCACTATCGTGACTATGGTATACTTTTATCAGACACTGTCTTATTAACTGTACCCCAGGTACATTTTCCATTTTAAACTGTGCAAGACTTTAAATCTCGCTTTCTATGAGAATGTCGCCATACAGCTGGCGCTTTTCAGTAATCCGTGCTTGATTCTCATGGGAAGCAATACTTGAACACTTGAACATGGACAATGTACCTGAGGTGCATTTTCCAAAAAAAAAAAAAACATACTTCAGTGACCATTTAGTAATGTTCGTGATTGTATTAATAAACTATCATATTTTATTCTTTTCCTAGAATGCACTCAGACTCATCCCCAGCCAGAAACAAGCCCTCCGCAATCTGAGACGACCCCTCCAGATATTATCCTCCTCACTTTTGTGAACATTTTTTGTCATACAAAGACTGGCTTTTGTTGTCGAAAGCTGAAAAACCTCATCATAGGTGCATGTATAAATCAAGCAATGCGCTAATTATTTTTTCAGGTATCACTTACGGGGTGATGTGCTAAGAAACAGTGCTGAGAATTGAAAATTGTGAGTTTTTTTTTGTTGTCAGCAACTGCATTTAATTACCTCTTTCTTATGATGTCCATTAATTTACAGTGTACACTGTATGAGTGTCTTTTTGGAGTGAAATTAGTTTATGTGGCAACATTTCTTCAATTTTAGGGTGGTATGCTTACAAAGCGTGGTTAGAAATGAGTTCTTGTGATTGCATATTTACGTGAGTAGACTAAGTGTGTTGAATAATACTCTACATGTACGCCAAGATTTCATCATGTTTTATGCACAAATGATGTATGAAACCATAATCTTGTCTTCATTTATGAGATTTTATGTTGAGAAACAGTAGTTGGAAAAGAAAATATAGTTTCAAGTGGTTGCGAGTAGAAAAATGCTTTGGTGGTATTTTTTCATGTCCTCATATTTCATCACATACGACATATGCGTTTTGCATAAAACCAGTATATATGCCAATAATCCCATAAATATGGACTGTAAAGCTAAGAAATAAGCCTTTGAACTTGATTTTATTTTTAAACAAGTGCTTTTGAGGTAAGAAAGAGTTTAAATGTTGTTGTTTCTCATGTCCTCATATTTCGTCACGTTCAACATACACATTCTGTAAAAAAACACTGTCACCACTGATACCAACAAAATTTCATGTACAGTTTGGCTGGTGAACATTGTTTTGAAATAAAAAGTTGTGTTTCTTCATTAACTGTGTATTTGTTCTTTCTTTATTGTATTTGTTTGTACCCAGTATATGTCGTATGTGACACAGGACATGAAACTTTACTAAATTTTCTGTGCTTAATTTTATAACATTCTTGAAGACTTACACTTTTCTGATGTATTTTAGCATGTTTATATAAAACAACATTTAAAAGTTGCTAATGATTATGTAAATTGAGAAGGATTTCAAAAGAAGTCATGTCCTGTGTCACGTTCAACTACTTCCACTTGACCACCATTTTTGACATGCCTACGGAACACATGACACTCAACTATCTTCTTACGTATGGTTTTAGATAGTGCAAACATTATAGTTTCAAGGGAGCATAACAAAATATACCAATAATAAATCTTAATTTTGCACAATGCATGCCCTCTGTGAGGCCCACCTTCTGTCACTGGCTCATATATTTAAATATTAAAAGTGTTATGATTTTATTCATGCTTTCGTTGTTGAGAAACTCCACGTTTCTTCGTGTCCATAGATTAAGTGTTACTGAAGGAAAATGCAAAATTACTGAAATTCACAGTGAAGACTACTGATGAGTAAAACATGAGGTAGGCAGGTCTGCATTACATGTTTATCCAATTCTTCTTTATGCTGGAGCTTGTAATACTGTGGCTGACCTATTCACATTTGTATTACTGTTGTGCTCAATTTACACATGGTTAAAACTTATGAAGTGAAATCATTCAGGAAGCGAAAAGCCCTCTGGTCATCGTCTGCCTTAGCTGTATGCAGTCTCCCGAAGGCTGTCGCCGACCAGAGGACCGTTTGCTCACTTGGTATCCACTTGTACCTGTCCATATTATAAGTGATTTTGCATTATGATGTGCAGAATATTGATACTTTTTAACCATATTGTCACCAGAATGGTGCCAGGCGTCGCACTCCAGGTGGTGTGTTTCTCCAACTGCTGAAGACAGACCCTGACGTCACCAAGCAACAGCATGACAAGATCTTCGAGGAAGAAAACCGCTGGTTTCAGGAACAGAAAAAACGCAAACGCGCAAAGTATGTGCACTTGTGCTTTTCAAATGTTTTACAATAGGAGTGCATGTGTAAAACTAAGTTAGTAGATGGAAATTTTAATTCAAAATCACATTGACAGAAATTTTAATAATTTCAAAACAAGTACTCATCTTTGAGATTTCATATTTAGATGGCAGGAGAATTCACAACAATGATTGCAAAATGCAAAGAGTAATTTTGATGCCACACTTGCACGTATGTGGCTTCTAGCAGTCTGCTCTATGGCCACTTTTGATTGCTAAAATTTACTGATAATCAGGTTTTCAGACTTTTCTACTCTTCATTTCAAAATCCATGACAGTAGGCACTCATAACAGAGGTTTGCTACAGTCCCTGATGCGAGTCATCTCCTGAGTATTAAGGAGAAGAGTGGAAAAATCTTTCAGTTTACAATATTCACACTTCATTAGTTTAACCCTCATCATTCGGAATACACCAGTGTGTGAAATAAGTTTGACTAAAATAGGTCAAGGGTAGTGCTAGAATAGCTTGGCACCTCTAGGTGCCAAGCTATTCTGACACCACCCTTGAACTAAACATTGGTCTATATCCCTATCTGTAAGTACTATAATGTAGCTTGCATATAATGGCAGTATACAAATTTGAAGCTTTTAGCCTCAGTATGATATGGGTTAGTTAGCCCTTTTGTCCAGCATTATTGCGAGGTATTCTAAGAACATTCATAAAGAAGATACTGCAATCTATTGTCTGCTCATTGCCTGGATTAGAAGATTGCTTTAACCCATTTAGCCCCATGGCCTTATTTCCCAAATTTGGGTATCATATAATTGTTTTGTTCAAGTTGCAGGAGATGGATCAACCATGATAATTCAAGGGTAGTGCCAGATTAGCTTGGCGCCAAGCTAATCTGACACTACCCTTGAATTATCATGGTCAAACCATCTCCTGTCGTGCTGCATCGGGGCGAAATGGGTTAAGCTTGCCCCTGTATTTTCAATTTCCAACTTGTGCCCATGGGAATTTTATGTCACAAAATTACCAGCATGGAAACTTTTGTTTTACTGAGATGAACATTGAAGTTGACAGTTTCCCACACTTGTTGATCCATAGGGCACGGCAGCGTAAGAGGCAGCAGCATGGCAAACCAGGCAGCAAGGGAGATAACACCCAGCCAGGGGACACAGCCCAGTCAGGGACTATGGAAACAGAAGATGCTGCGACACTCGCTGACACCCAGAGACAAAACACCACTGCTGACGGTGCAGCTGTTCAAGTGGGGGACATAGGAGAGAATGGAGGGCAGCTCAGTGATAGTGCTGGTTCAGATAGTGGGGAGGTTGATGACGAGAGCGATTCAGATTCGCATGGAAGTTTCGGGACGGAGCTGCAACAGGAGTTGAAACGCCAGGGGCGAGAAAGGTCAGAGAGGTCGGAGGTCATAGGTCAGTGCGATGTAGACGTGTTGCAGATTGAAGCTGAGGATGATATTCTGGACTGAACGGAGTTGGTGGGTTTTTTCACTTTTAGCAGGAGGAAATTAACCTGTCAAAAGGTTGGTGCCAGATTTGCTTTTGCTTCACTTTATACTCCAAGTAAGCACATCAAGGTCGTAATTTTCAAACTTGCCACACACTTGGGAGTTGTGCTCTGAAGACTGCATTACAGTGTAGGAGATAGACCAACCATGATATTTCAAGGGTGGTGCCAGAATAGCTTTGAACCTGCAGGCGCCAAGCTATTCTGGCACCACCCATTAGCTGTCATGGTTGATCCAGATCTTGTAGTGTGTCAGAAATGGGTGAAAATGTGTTTGCAAACTTCTTTAGGGCTGAATGCGTAATCAGGCATTACCTCCAAGATAAAGTCAGTCCCACTAATCAAACACTACCTTCCGAGCCATCACAGATGATAAACCACAGGCAAGTTGGGACAATGGGAGCGACTAGCAGAGGATGAAGATACCATTGTGTACATGGAGAGGATTTTTTTGCCGATTGTGTTTTGTTTGAACGGGTTTTTGTTGCCATGCATGAATGAGTTTGGGGTGGAGTGTTTCTGTGCAAATGAGTTGGTGTTTCAGAATTTGTTTTTTTAATCAAAACTTCTGGTTACACTTACAGAAATAAGGCGTGTCATGTCCAACTGCATGCCAAATTACATTTTGATGATTGTACTGTTGAGACTTAAAGTTACTTTGTGAAAGAAAATGGAAGTGCGGTGCGTTGGTTGCTTGAATGTGTGATCGAGATGCGTGTTGGACAGCTGGACTATAATTGTATTGACTTGCAATTGTTCAGTGGAGATAAGCATTATGTTTCAAGATGGTTTTTTCTGTGATCGAGATGAAATAAAAATTCTAAATTGTGTCTAGTGGTTTCCACTTTGTGTGTGCTTCGTCAGCAGTTCTCGTGGATAAGCTGGTGATTTTTGCGGCTTTACTTCCTATAGTAGTATGAAAGATGGCATCCACTCTGGTTGTCTCCCTTGCTTCGCTATCACTGATAAGTGGTAGCGAATCGAGGGGGGCAACCAGTGTATTTGTCCACTCCATGCACAAATAGTCCAGCCAGACCGATTGTCTCCTTTGATTCGCTACTGCTCAGTGGTAGCGAATCGAAGGAGACGGTGTGGACGACATAAAAAGAGATAACTTCTCACGAGCCCATTCAATTTCCAATAGCCCACGAGATTCTATACCTCTTTCAGATGCAATGGACTGTATATAACCCATTCATCCCTCAGTTATACTTCAAGGGTGATGCAAGAATTGCTTAGTGCAACTATTACCATTGATCTGCCTCCTAACAATATGTGGCTTAAAAGACTAAATCCCAATAGGTGCCAAAGAACATCCCAATGAAAGAACCCCGTAGAGAATACAGTTACAACACAATTGTGTTGCAAATGTCTTTTCTCAGGATGTTTCTTCAGTGGGATACTTACTTACTTACTTACGCCTGTCACCCCTACCCGGGTATAGGCCGTCGACGAGAGACCTCCAGCAACTCCTGTCCTGTGCTTCTCCTTCGATTCTACTCCAGGTGGTTCCCAGTCTCTTGATGTCTGCTTGGAGGTCTCGACGCCAGGAGTTTCTCGGCCTACCTCTTTTCCTCTTTCCCTGGGGGTTCCATGACAATGCCTGCCTAGTGGTACTGGAAGCTGGCTTTCTTAGACTGTGACCGATCCATCCCCATCTTCTTCGCCCAATTTCATTCTCTGCTGTTATCTGCTCTGTTCTCTCCCAGAGTCTGACGTTGCTGATCTTCTCTGGCCAGTGGATTTTCAAAATTCTTCTAAGGCAACTGTTCATGAAGGTCTGTACTCTGTTGACTGTGGTTTTTGTCAATCTCCATGTCTCTGCTCCATATAGGAGAACTGCTTTTACATTGGAGTTGAAAATCCGGACTTTGGTGTGTTGTGACAGCTCTCTGGAACTCCACACTTTTTTCAACTGGAGAAAGGCTGCTCTGGCTTTACCGATTCGTGCTCTGACATCTGCATCAGTGCCGCCTTTTTTGTCTATGATGCTCCCGAGATAGGTGAAGGACTCCACCTCCTCCAACGGGGTGCCAGCAAGCAAGACTGGTTCTTCCCTGGTTGCGTTCAGCCTCATTGTCTTTGTTTTCTGTTTGTGAATGGTGAGGCCCACTTGGGACGAGATGTCAGCAAGCCTCGTGGTCTTGTCCTGCATTTGTTGATGAGTGTGGGACAGTAATGCCAAGTCGTCTGCAAAATCGAGGTCGTCAAGCTGTGTCCACAGTGTCCACTGTATTCCACTTCGTCTGTGCTCTGTGGTCATCTTCATGACCCAGTCTATGGCCAGTAGGAAGAGGAACGGAGACAGCAGACACCCCTGCCTGACACCAGTTCTGACCTGGAGCTCTCTGGTGAACTGCCCTTCGTGGATCACGCGACATGTCATGCCATCATAGCTGCTCTTGATCAGGCGGACGAGCTTTGCGGGTACACCGTAGTGTCGTAGGAGTTTCCACAGAGTCTCTCGGTCCACGCTGTCAAATGCTTTCTCATAATCCACAAAGTTGACGCACAGCGGGGAGCTCCACTCCAGAGACTGTTCCACGATGATGCGGAGAGTGGCGATCTGGTCTGTACATGATCGGTTCTTCCTGAATCCTGCTTGCTGGTCTCTGAGCTGGGGGTCAACGGAGCTCTTCATTCTCTCTAGGATGATCCTGTTGAAGACCTTTCCTGGTACTGACAGCAAGGTGATTCCTCTGTAGTTGGAACACTTGCTGAGGTCGCCTTTCTTGGGAAGCTTGATTAGGTACCCCTCCTTCCGGTCACCTGGCATCACCTCCTCTTCCCAGATCTTTCCAAACAGTGGGTACAGCATCTCAACTGTTGTCTCTAGGTCTGCTTTCAGAGACTCCGCTGGGATGCCATCTGGCCCTGCTGCTTTGCCATTCTTTGCAGGTTGAGTTCAGCGCCTCTCTAACTGCCTTCCACTGCTGCTCTGTGGTGACCGCCTCCTCTTCATTTACTAGCTCCTGTAGCGCTTGAAACCGGTTGGACAGCACCAGTTTGAACTCTTCTCTAACTCCAGTTTCTCTCAGGAGGCCTACATTATAGCGCTGTCTTCTTGTTGTCTCTGTGCGGCTTTTCTTTAGCTTGAGCTTCATTCTTAAGGTAAGCAGATGGTGGTCTGAAGCGACATCTGCTCCCCTCCTCACTCGAACATCTTGAAGGGATCTTCTAAATTTCTTGCTAATGCAGATATGGTCTATTTGGTTCTCTGTTGTATGGTCAGGTGAGACCCAAGTTGCTTTGTGTATTCTTCTGTGTGGGAAGATGCTGCCTCCAATTCTTCAGTGGGATGTTTTATGCATTTTACACGCTGGGCAGCCACCTATTTGGTCTGTATTTTAAAAAGGTGACCGTCAAGCATGTAAAATGTACATTACCCCCCCCCCCCCTCCAAAAAATAACGCACTATTCTAAAGAAGGACAATTACAACTGTAACTGGCCTTTGAAAGCTTTTTTTTGTTGTTGGATTTTCTTGCAGACAAAACCACAACTTTGACCTCAGGGCTCGATGCATTTATCTAAAAATGAATTTTTCTTTAAAGTGTATTTTTTCGAAAAATACTTACCGATGCCATGACTACATGGGATTACCGACAGCTTACACAATTTTAGCCAAAAACTTACGATGTGTACTTATTGGGCCAAGGGAGGCTACCTGGGGGTGCCGTGACCCAGCCACGAGTAGCCTCCTGTCCCACCCCACGCGGGTAACTGGCTTGCGCCGAGAGACCCCAGTTTATTCACTTAGCAGACGAATGGCAAGTGGGGTAGGTGGGAGGGCCATCCGAGTCATGGCATCTGTAAGTATTTTTCGAAAAAATACATTTTAAAGAAAAATTCATTTATTTCTTCAAAAACATTACCGATGCCATGACTACATGGGAGAATAGCGAACAGGAGGGGGGTGCCACAGAACTTGTAACCCCACAAGCTGGCCAGACCCGCCCGTCCCAGAGCAAACTCCTGAAATTTTAGCTAAAGGTTACCAACGGCACCGAAGGTGCCGGGAGGGAGTGTTACGCCGCCTCGATGTCCCCCACCAGGGCCAGGTTCTATCGCTGGCCAGCCAGGTTTCTGAGGTAGAACCGGGAGATGATCGACTCGGTCCACCAGCCCAAGGCAGCCACAAGTCTTGAACAGTACAGTTGCGGTCGAAGGCGATGCTGGCAGCCATGGCTCTGACCTCGTGGGCCCCGATGCGAGGTCGCTTGGCAGCGTCGGGGCAGAGGTCTTGGTAGGCAGAACGTATCACCCATCTTAGCCAGGAAGAGATCGTCTGGGCTGAGATGTCTTGTATACCTGGGGACAGAGGGAGAAAGAGGCGGGTGCGTCCCTGGTGGAGCGGCTTGGTTCGGCGTTGGTACATGCGTAAGGCTCTCACCGGGTCCTGATGTCTGACCTCCCTGTTGGGGCTGACCGTCTGTTAGTGGTCGCACAGTGATCACCTGGGGGGCTGTCAACGGGGACTGTGTCTTGGCCAAGAAGGCCGGGTCCGTTAGTAGCTGCACAGAGCCATCCGGCCTGAACTGCAGGCAGGGGAGCGCGTGCAGCTCACTCACTCTGGAGGCTGTGGCAAGGGTTAGTTAGTTATTTGGGTTTAACGCCGAGCAGGCAACTATGGCCATCTCACGGCGGGAAGGGTAAAAATCTGGTCAGCCAGACTAAAAGAAAGGTCTTAAGACATGATGTAAATATACCTTAAAAATATGTCAGGCTAAAATGTCGCACAGGTCTTTAAAGAAAACGTCGGAAGACTCTCAAAAAGGTCAAAATAATAGAAACATCATAATCTATAAACGCTCAAATCTTATTAAAAATATGGCACTCTCTCAGAAAACTGAAGATCTTGTCCGGGGGCACATCCCGGAACAAAACCTTCATGGAGTCTGCTGTGAAATGTTTATACCTTGTGTCGATTAGATCAGCACAAGACAACAAAAAGTGTTGAACAGAGTACTGCTCGTCGCAGGCATAACACCATGGACGCTCCTCCTGTTTAAGTAAATAAGAGTGCGTAACATACGTGTGGCCGATGTGGAGCCGAGCCAGGACAGTCTCCTCACGGCGGCTGCCGCAGCGATAAGGTAGACCGTCGGACAACTTAGGAAGGGCTTCATGCAGCTTGTTAGCTTCCTCTTTGTCCCACTCGGACTGCCACTCACGGGCTATGTACGCACTAGCCACATGTCTAAAATCACTATAAACAGTCTGTGTGTCAGGGACAGGGTCATTGCGGGCATCGTTGGCAGCAGAATCTGCGATCCTGTTGCCTTCGATGCCCTGGCACCCAAATAAAAATGATATCATAATATTCCTTCATCAAGTCCGCGTGGAGCTCTCTGATCTGCACCAGCAGTGGGTGGTCATTTCCCGTGCCCTGAAGGGCCTGCAGGGCAGAAAGAGAGTCAGACAGAATCAGGAAGTTCCTTTCTCTAGATCGATAAGCATGCTTGAGTGCCAGCAGAACCGCCTGCAGTTCCGCACTAAATACAGATGAGTGGTCTGGGAGGCGGTGCTTAAATGGGCGTCTAGGATGGCGAGAGGACACTGCGGCCGCAGCCACTCTCCCATCCTCAGACTTTGACCCATCGGTATAGATGCGACAATAGCCAGGAAAAATTGAAAGCAGTTCATTGAGGCTCTGTTGGTATATGGCTGGTGGAGTAGAGTCTTTCTTGTGGGCAGTCAAGTCCAGCAAGATGTCAGGAACTGGTAAGAGCCAAGGTGGAGTGATGTGTTGCAGGGATTCCGAAACTCTGTCCAGGTCCAATCCGGCCGCCTGCAGATGAGGTCGGACACGGAAAGAAAGTGGACGGACAGCTCCCGGATGGGTATCGTAAATCTCTGCAAACGATGGTTTAAAAACACAATCATAGGCAGGATTGTCTGGATGGGCCTTCAGTTTCAGAACGTAGCTGAGCATGAGGCGGATGCGGCGGAGCTTGAGAGAAGGCTCCCCTGCCTCGGCATACAGACTAGGAACTGGAGACGTCCTGAAGGCCCCAAGACATATCCGCAGACCCTGATGGTGAATTGTGTTCAGACGCTGTAGCACAGACTTGGAAGCTGAGCCATACACCACAGAGCCGTAATCCAGTTTGGACCGAACAAGGGCCCGGTACAGACGAAGTAAGACAGTACGGTCCGCACCCCAGTCAGTACGACCGACGACACGAAGAATGTCGAGAGCCTTCTGACAAGAGGTTCTAAGGTAATTAATATGGTTGCGGAAGGTAAGTCTTTTGTCAAAAATGACCCCCAGAAACTTTGCCTCCTCGGCCACCTTAATTGGCACTCCAGCAATGCTCAGGCTAGGTTCTGGAAAAAATTTCGTCTGGTTAGTAAAATGCACACAAACAGTCTTGGAGGGCGAGAACTTGAATCCATTGAGAGACACCCACCGCTGGATGCGATCAACGCACAGCTGCAAGCGCCTCTCAAGGGACGCAAGTCCTCGACCACAAAGCAAAGTCGTCAACAAACAAAGAGCATTCAGAATCATCCTTGATGGCCTTTACAATGTTATTAATTTTAATACTAAATAAAACAGGAGATAGAATGCTGCCCTGTGGGACACCCATCTCCTGTTCAAAGGAGTCGGAGAGGGTGGAGCCCACACGGACATGGAACGACCGGTTAGTCAAAAAATTGTGAATAAAAACGGGCAGGTGCCCTTTAAAACCCATGTCCAACAAGTCAGACATTATGCCATACTTCCAGGTAGTGTCATACGCCTTCTCAAGATCGAAAAAATTGCATAGACATGCTGCTTGTTGACAAAAGAATCTCGAATAAACGATTCAAAGCGGACTAAATGGTCAGTTGTACTACGGAAGCGCCGGAAACCGCACTGGATGTCTGTGAGGAGACCCTGTGACTCAAGATGCCACACCAGGCGGGCGTTGACCAGGCGCTCCATAGTTTTACTAAACATGATGTCAAAGCGATAGGCCGGTAGTTGCCCGGGTCGGAAGGATCCTTACCCGGCTTGGGGATCGGTACAACCACAGCCTGGCGCCAAGACGGCGGAAAATGACCAGTTCTCCAGATATGGTTAAAGGCCTTGAGAAGTACAAGGAGTGACCTATCAGGCAGATGCGTTAGGAATTGATAGTGGACGGTATCTAGGCCAGCAGCAGAGTCATTACATTTCTGCAAAGCTTGCTGCAATTCTGATAATGTAAACAGGACATTATAGTCTTCCGAGTTATCGGACTCAAAATCACAAATACGAGACTCTCGTTTCTCCTTCTCTCTCTGGAAGAAAGGTGAATAATGCTCCGTTGAAGAATTATGGGCAATGGTGGAGGCAAGCAAATTGGCCACAGCTTTTTTATCTGTAACCAAACTGACACCATCTCTAAGATGGCCAACAGAAGCCGAGCCACCTCTGCCCCTAATTCTCCGAACAGCCTTCCATACTTTCTGGGACGGAGTCCGAGAAGTTAAAAGATGAGACGAAGCGTCTCCAGGAAGCACGGCGTTCACGTTTAAAAATGTAACGGGCTTTCGCCCTCTGTCTTTTAAAGGTTAAAATATTTACTTGCGACGGATTACGGAAAGCACGTCGCTGAGCAGATTTGCGCGCTATTTGGGCCTTGCGGCACTCTTCGTTGAACCATGGTACTCTCGGCTTTCGAGGGACTGATGCGGAAGTTTTAGGGATGGTTTCACCCGCTACGTCCAACAAAATAGCAGTAAAAGAAGAAATAGGTTCTTCAGATGACATGACCACCTCCTCTGTAAGACGAGACTGACAGAGGGAGGCGAACAGAGGCCAGTTAGCTTTCTTAAGATTCCAGCGCCCCACCGGCGGATCCTCCCCACAGCTGACCGATGACAGGACTACTGGGAAGTGGTCACTACCACACAGGTCATCGTGAACCTTCCAGTCAAAGTCCAGCATGAGAGAAGGGTCACACACAGTGAGGTCTAGAACAGAACTAGCTCCTGAACCTGGGTTAGAGTATGTAGGTGAACCATCGTTAAAGACACATAGATTAAGTTGAGAAAAAAACATCTTCTAACATCTGACCTCTGCCATCATAGTGGTCACTACCCCAAAGGTGAGCGTGACCGTTAAAATCCCCCATGAGAATAAAGGGAGGGGGCAGTTGATCAACTAAATTAAAAAAAAAACATTACTACAGACCCGCAGGGATGGTGGCAGGTAAATACTGCATATAGTTATGGTCTTCTTCAAGGTAACCCGAGCTGCGACAGCCTGAAGACAGGTGTCGATGCTAACGGGGCTACATAAAATTTGGCTACTAATGAGAAGAGCCACTCCACCCGAGCGCCTCTCCGAATCAGAGCCTTTATGTATAGCGTTAAAACCATTAAAGGACACAGGGTCAGAAGTCTTCAGGTAAGTCTCCTGAAGAGATATTACTGAGGGTTATAGCACTTGACTAAAAGACGTAATTCCTCAAAGTTAGCTTGAAAACCACGACAATTCCACTGAAGCAGAGAGTCCATGATTATGTCTTATCTGGGGGTGCGGAGTTTTTCCCCCCTTTGTCCTTTGCCTTGGAAGGAGTCGGAGAAACAGAGGGGGGCCGGCTCCCGGGCCTCCTCTGGTTCCTAGGAGATGAAGGGGGTGGAGCTGCCGCAGCATCGACAACTTCCACTCCCTCCATCTGCTCCTCCAACGCAGCATATTTGTTTTGAAGGGGAACATCAATGTTCCCCTTCTGGGCCCGTGCGCACGGCGGTCCCATAGATTTCTTTGACTTCTGGTCCTGGGCAGCGTTCCTGCCGCTAGAGTTAGCGGCCTTAGAAGGCTGACCAGAGCCAGAAACCTTTGGTGTTGACAAACTAGCAGGTTTGGGTGGGGGCTGAGGCTTAGGGGCAGCAGAAGGCGGTGCCACCGGACCGGTAGCGTCCGCCCTCTGCGTTCCCTGGTTCCTCGTCACCACCGGAGGAGGATTACTCTCCAGGGGTGAGAGGATCCGAGGCTCCGCCCCCAACCAAGAAGTTGGGGTTTGACAAGAGAAGTCTTTGGTGGGGCGCTTGCCTGCCACCGCAGCACTGAAAGTATACACAAAGTTGTTATTTGAGTTTGGCGCCGCCTCAGCTGCACCAGGACCGTCAACCAGTTTTTTTTGCGTCCGCAAAGGACAGCCCCTTCTCCACACGCACCTGCTGAATCCTGCACTCGGAGATCCAACGAGGGCACTTCTTGTCCGAAGCCATATGCGCCCCCTGGCAATTCACACACAGGGGGATGGCTGTGCAGG